>CM031236.1:126730391-126871101 GCA_018340775.1 Taxus wallichiana var. yunnanensis
GCAAGCAAAATATTATGTGCCAAGACCAATAGTAGAACACACCCAGCCATGAATCATCCTAAGAAGTAGATAAAACAGAGAGAAATTAAAAACATAGCCGGAAGGTAAGAATCAATAGAAAAAACTACAAAATAACTTGAAGCATGACATCAATTTAGTAAAAAAACAAATTCCTTTCATGTTATGGTTAATGTTAGCATAGTAGACAAATGAGAAGAAATCATCATGCACGATAAGCTTCCAAAAGAAGAAACGTCCACCGGTCTCTCGGTCAAAACATCTAAAAATTATTCCTCTGCTATACTTGCTTTGGCATCCAAGTATGGACCACGGCTCACGTTTTGGCACGGGCGGGGCTCCAACCCATGAGTTGCATCCACCAAAAAGGGAAATGTGGCCTTAAAGACTACTAAGATTGCAGTATAAATACAAAAACAAGTTTAATGAAGAGGTCTAGAAAAAACGTGAGAGCTAGGGGAAAAAACCGGACCCCACAACATTACAACCATCCTCCCAAATTCTCGCGCAAAAGGGGCGTTAAGAACACATGACCTGTGGTATTCATCGAGCACAAGGAACTCAAAACCCATGAAGGCGAAGTGTGGGAGCATCCACGAGGCAGATAACTAGTGTACAAAATGCCTCAAAGCAATGAGGTCTCTTGAGATTTCCATGATTGCAAGAGAGATACCAGGAAATTTCAATGTGGTTTTTTTTTTTCCCAACTCGCCCTTTTCAAAGAACCAACAACCTGTGATCAATCTTGGGCACAAAAACCACCACTAACATCGGGAGACACAAAAGAAGACAACCAACAGGTGTCCAACCTGCATCGAAGTATGACCATTCCCCAAATTGTGGCCTAGAAAGATAAAACAAAACACAGCAAGGAAGGAAGCAACCAATCCCATCTTCAAAATAAAAGCATTCTAACTACCCCCAAGCACAAATCCTTCACTGAGAGAAGCCCACATGGCTAGTAAAATGTGTTTTCAACCACAATAAAAAATAGAGCATGATTGTAATAAAACAAAGTTATAAACCAAGCCACTAGACTCCCGATCGACATTTCCTTCCTCAAAACGTGAGCTAAAACATGGTGTGAAAAAGGTAAAAAAGGGTAGTGTAGGTCATTAAAGATAAATAGGTTAGAAATGATTTGAAAACAGGTGACCAACCTCCCATTCGACATTAAGACCAAAGAAATGACCAACACGTCTTGTCTTACAAAATATTAATGGAGTGGTAGGTGCTCATCCTCCAACGCATTTCACTAATGACAAAGAAATTAAATAAAACTAGAGTATGCGGCTGGCAGGGAAGAAAATATGGTGGGGGTGGGTGGATGCCTCCACACAAACAAAATGTTTTACCAACAAAATGCTATAAATACAAAGCATGCAAGGACGCCTAGTCGGTCAAGGAGAAAACGTTAAACGTTAAGCATGAACACCACTTCCTAAACAGTGACTCCACCAATGAACACACTCCTGTTTTGCGTAAATCGAGGCTCAGAAATGAGAGTGATCAAAATTAAAATAAAATAACTTAAAGATAATAAAAATATTGATAAAAATGACACTAAAACAAATAATCATCAATTGAAAATTTAAATTATAATATTATTATTATTTTATAACTTTAAAAGTAATAATTATTAATCATATTAATAACGACCAAGAAAGCTCGACAAAGCGAGAACATGATTTTCCTTTAATAGGATAATCGTACATGAGGATGCTTCAAGGTCCACAACTAGAGGTGTCGACTATGACTCGAGAAGGAATGATGGAGAGGGAGGGTGTTAATTCTTCTCTACGACAAGGACGAAGTCAAATAATGATCACGAAGCACACACACAACCCTCCCATGCTTAACAACGAGGTTGGGAAAAAAGAGTGGATACGTCAAACAGGGCATTACATTCTCCTCCCCTTAAGAAAGCATCATCCTCGATGTGACATAACACAAAAGGAAGGAAAAGCGGTAAACATCAAGGAACAGATAAGGATGAAAGTACGCCTATGGTTAAAATTTAATCGTTAAAGCACGGCCATGGTGTGGCCTTAGAAACATTTTGGTAGAATGATTAACTTTCAAGAGTTTTGCGAAGATTGGCAGTTCCTCTTATTCATTATTTAATTAGTCTCTTTCCATTTACATTATTCCTAATTCAAGTTCTTTAAAATTTCATTGTTGTAGAATTTTAGTTTATTCATTCTTGTGGGTGCCCAACATGAACTGTTATCACAACACCCTACTAGGGTCATACACAACACTAAGGATTCACAAGCATAACTTTACATACTTTCATGATTGTACCACACCACAAGAGCTTAACCAAATTATGGAAGAGAACAACATGGTCCACATAACATCATACTTGACACACATCTATGACTGACATACAATACTCGAACAAAAGTGTACTACAACAACCAAAAATTTCCACAGTTCCACATATGAAGATTTCACATAACTCAGAATAATAGTTACAGGTACATAGTGTCAAAAAGGGTATCAACGCCATATCCACACCATCACAAAAACATATCCAACTAACATGAGTAACACATACATCATAACACCGCAACCAAAACATCATAATAACTCTACATACCTCCTGAAGCATCAATCACACACACACACAAATCTCTTATGCCTCCCTCAATCTCTTATGCCTCCCTCAAGTAGTGTTATCACCGAATCACAGCACCCCTGTGCATATACCTGAACTCACAGTGTGATTGGATAACATGGGTACTATCTCCAAGTTGTGGGACTTGCTACTTGAGATAGACCTCCAGAGAAAGCTGGTTCTTGCTCCTAAACTACCTGCCACAATCTACTCTAATGCAGGATAAGCTAACTGTTCTAATCTAAATTTCCAAGGGACCAGGGAAAGAGAATACATAAAATGAAATCCTACACTAAAGCGCGATACACACCGTAAAAGGAGGATGTGAGAGTAGTCTCCAAATGTGTGAAATACAAAGGCAAAGTGCACACTAGAAGAGGTGATGACAGTTCTCCATAATCTAGCAAAATGCATTCACAACAATATTCCAAGCACACACAATGATAATGAATTCCTGCAAGAACATAATAATAGACACAATATTCTTGTAGAAAGATAAAAGGGCAAGAAGAATGCAAGAAAACATAGCAGGGGAAGATACATCCACAAACTTGTATTTTATTGCTTCCTGGTATGCACAGTTCAGTCTATTACAAGATAAGGGCCTGGATCACCATGCAAGGAGTCCACTACAAGGGCCTGCAACACACCGACTTCACAAAGCAATTTTGGCGGAGCTTTGCTTTACCCAAAACTCTCTCCTTTACAATGAGCCCAACACTCCAATTTATAGAAAAATGAGAAGGAAAAGAGAAGGAAAATGGAAATCCCGAAATATATCCTTCAACCACTGTAAGAGGCATTAAATTGAGTGAAATGATTGTATATTTCTTGCAAAAGGCTCCCCATACTATCCCATGTCTTTGCAATGAGAGAAAGAATGATGACCATGCCTCTTAATTGCACTCCAACTACCAAATAAAACATTGTTTCAATCCAGCCACGTTTTCTTAAAAATATCAATCAATATCTGATCAAATCTGTAATTTCTTGATTGCTATGCATCGGGCTCGGAACCACGATTCCAACGGTACCAATTTTGTGTGATTTCGTTGAGAAATGCAAAAGTTATGGCCTTCGAGTGCAGTATTTGTTTTGGGCCCTGGCGGGCGTTTTCGTCATTTGGACGGGAATGAGCATTGATTATTTGGAGCCGAATATGTTTCTTTTATTTAGATATATCTACCCTCATTAAAAATAAGAAATCCAGTTTCGTGGCGTAGAGGCGTCGTGCTCGTTCGAAAGTCCAATTTTGTGAAAATCGGAGCTCGGAGTCAAAAGTTATGGCCGTTTGAAGTTCCATGGGTCAAACGTTGACTTTTCTTCTCTCGCCGGCCGCTTCGCTTTCGCGTCCACGCGTCCCTTTGTCCCATTTTCTCATTGCTGAAGTTCCTGTTTGGCCGAACGGCCGGTTCGCGTACTCGCGGCCCGATGTCCCATTTGCTTTGGGACTGCAAGGACAAATTTTCCCGATTCACCCGTTTCGGCCGGTTTGCGTACTTTTGTCCCGCGCGTCCCCCGACTGAAAGTTCTCATTTTTGGCGATCCAGCCGGTTCGCGTGCCCGCGTACCTTCGCCCAACTGTTCCGGGCTGCCTTGACTCATTTCGCCGATCCGGTCGGTGCACGCGTACTTCTTGCCCCGGATGTCCCGGACTACTGTTTGGCAGTTAGTCAATTTTTTCAACTTTTCGGCTAGTTCGGATTTCCGCGTCCCACGCGCGTCCTTTGTCCCAAATGTCCTAAATGCTGCATGAGACCGCTGCGGCCTTTCATCCAGTTCGCGTCCAGATGTCCTTCATGTCCCGAATATTGCGAGGACTAGGACTTAGCCATTTTTCGCAATTTTTTCTGGCCCGAGCTTGTTTTTACAAATTTTTCACATTTTCTCAGAACTTGCTCTCTTCTTCTTGGCGGGGAGTTAAAAACCGAGGGGACCCTAGAAACATGACTTTTTGCCTGGACTCAATATAATTGCTTGGGACTAAAGAATTTGATGCATGTTATCAAAATTACCTTGAGGGGTGAATTTTGGATAACAAGTAGTAATAATAAAAAAATTCCTTTTTGCTTCCCAAAGTGGTGGCTTCCCTATGACCCTAGGCACATAGAGTCAAGACACCCCTAACCCAAGTGACATAATAAATTGTGGTTCAACAACCCACTAGTTATCTCAGTAACTCCTGGGGCGTACCCCATACAACGAAGTGGGTCCATGGGTCCAACCATTCCATGATGCATCCCATGACCCTATTCCACACATTACGACAATAGAACCAACATAGAAATTAGATTCAAATGCCAAGCGACACAATACAAGCCTTGGAAAAGGTGGTAAAAATTTAAAATTTAAAATAAGATCCAAATCCAAGAAAACAAATGGCCAAATAGCCATAGTTAGTGCAATCATCCGCATGTTAGTACGAAAACCAAGGAAATGCCCAAAAATATGTAAAACATGGCAATCAAGAAAGCTTTTGTCCTTGCAAAAATAAAGAAAAAAATTCAATTTACAAATAAAAATAAATATATAAGTATAAAGCACATTCTAATGACTATGTGGCCTTATCTGCCACCAAGGGGGTACTCAACGAGTCACGGCACTTGGATCACCGAGCCTCGGCTCGTAAAATAACATATCAATGGTACAACTATCGTCATCTCTATCCGAATCATCCCACCATCACCTCAACAAGGCTAAACATAGTCATAGCTACACTTAGGTTGCATCCATACAACAACCACAAGGAGAGAGAGAAGGAGGAGCACATGCCATCCTCTACTGAGCCTAAGGTCGGCTCAAGTTACTGGCCCATGGTGCACATTCCCTCACTCCAAACATACACTTTTACCGATTTCCCTCAGGGTTGGTTAGCGTAAGGTTCACAACATAACACATAACTACATCACTAACACAATGGTGGTTCGAGCACATTAACCATAGCATCTTACGCATGGTACCAACACAGGGTATATCACATACATTACATTCATGGTTTACAACACACCACATTACCACATGTTGCACCCCAAGTGCAATCACTATACGATAAGGATCATATACTCACCATATGTCCCTAAATCACAACATGAATAATTACATATTACATGAATTACAATTATGATGAGCACAATTACAACATACAATCAATTGTCATATAACATGGGAATACACACATTTCTACACAAATGATAATGGCATCATTAAGAAATCCAGTTCACTACAACCAACCTGTTGCACAACATATCAGCACACCCACACATCACAAATGCCAAAAGGATCTAACACTCTGAAATGAACAATCACATTTCTTCCACACACACCACAAGACAATGTTTCACACTTGAATTCTCATAGAATTCATGAAAAGGAGGAAGAATACTCTCATCTCCAACACATCAACATGCTAATAGTTACGCACTAAGTGACATACACAACATGTGCGCTCACAACATCATAATTACGACATACTTCACATCACGCTTATATCACATTACTCTTCCAATATCTGCCATCATCACACAACACCACCATAACTCCAATCTATTCCAGAGGTTCGAGAGCATGAACCTTCGCTCTAATACCAAGTGTAACACCCACTAAAACACACACAAATACAACAATGAAAAACTCGGATAGATTTTTTTTTGACTTACTAGGAGTTTACACGTCAACATAAGTGGCCAGAAGGGCTACGACCAACTCTCAATAAGCTTGACACAACGTTGACCACATAGGCAACAAGGAAACATACAACACCCAACATGAAAAATTCAATTTTCTCTTTGACAAGGCACAACGTAATAGGCCATCCACAATACACACTTACAATTAAGGACATCCCACAGAGTAGAATCCTTGAAGGTTATTTATCTACTAAAAACTTCTTTCTTTTATACTATTGCCTAATTATCTTAAGACCAAGTTTTCTAAAAGAGGACCTTCTATAATATGTCGATAACTTACTTAATTCGTTGATTTATAAAAGACATTTTCCATTCCTCACAAGGATAATTAATCATACTCAAGCCATTGAAATTTATTGCACACCTCCATAACACATGTGACAAGCACAAGCTCTGTTTGAGACAAGGTACCGCTTAGTTTCAAAACTACCACCTCCTTACAAGGATCAAACGTTTAAACAACAAAATAAGAGGAGATTACAAAGCTCTTTGGAAGAAGCTATAGGAAGGAGATCAAATTGGATTAATCTTTAAGGACTCATTAGTTAATAGTCTAGATTTTATTGGCTAAGAAACTATCCATAATGATTAAAGGTTTCATTTAGGCTTCTCCGATGAGGTTGACAAATGTAGAAAAATTACGTTTTCAAAGGGTGAGCTAGATTAAAGGGTTTCTAATTAGTCTCCTCTTACTTAATTTAACCTTATTACCTTCCAAAAAATAAACATTGATTTCACCTTAAGGTCGTTTTAGGAACTCAACAAGAAAGAGAATAATGTTCATTAGTTTCAATAGGGTTAGTAAGTTATATAATTTTTCTTTATAAAAGAAAGTTTCTTCTTTGATCACTTAATGGCTCAAATGTTATCAAGTAGAACACAACCACATTATCCTTTTTTTTGAATACTTTTATAAGGATTACTAACCCACCTTATTATGCTTAGCTTTACATTTATGCCACGACCGAGAGGGAGCTAATACACAAAATTTTAACTCAAAGATATGTTTATCATTACCCTTGTGTGAAACTATACATGGTTACACATTTTATCCAACACAACATACAAACCCAAAGATGGCAAAGGATTCTAATGAACTTTGACTTGAAAAATAAAAGGTAACAATATTGGTCATATCCAAGCTAAGCTATCTTTCGAATTTGCTATAACACAATTAATTACTCAAACAAAGTTGTGATCTGGTTATATTATTTACAAGTTCCGTTTTCAGACACTTATGACAATATTACCCATAGTACAAACTAGGCCCTTTAAACTTTCCAAACAAACAAAATTTTAGAGTCTCTCAAAAAATTTAAGCACACACAAACAAACGAGTTTCGAAGAAACCCCAATGCAACTCTCCCTTTTCTACGCATGAAGGCCATCTGCACTTTATATACTGAGCCAGTTCATGAGAACTGAGCATGATAAAGACTACATATATGAATAGTATGCTACCATTAATAAGATCATAAAGTGAACCTTATATTTAATGAAATAGTGGTAAGCTCTAAACCTCTAAAAATTGTTTAATCATGCCAGAAGATTTAGTATTTTCACATTAAGAATGAAGCCATAAAAAGTTGTTATGAACATGGTTCGTAAAACAACCAAAAGTCTATCCATCATTCTAGTAGGGGTCAATGACCCGATGAGTTCGAAACATAGTGATGAGTGTATTGGGATGTCAATCATGTAATCATATGTATTATATGATTGAAACCCAATACTCAAACATCAATCAACATTTCCTTAAATAAGCCATAAGATCTAACAGAGTTAAAGTTAGGACTTCAACATCACATACTAACCACGAGTTGCCCCTTACAAAGAAAATGTATTCCACAACCCGCCTACACCTAATTTATTGAAAGGAACATACGGAGTAAGTTCTACAAGAAAAAAGTCACCATAAGATCATCTTATCATGCTATGTACAACAAAAAACTATGATAAAAGAAATAACTTCTATTGAGTAAATCAAACGATTAAAAATAAATCTAATGCCACCGTCTTACCAATATTTAAATTACAAACCAATCAATTAATTACCCTTGAACCTATATAAATAAAATTTAAGAAAACCATCCCAAAGGAACTAGTATGACGATGTTACACGAAATTGCACTTAGTCATATCTCCTCCATTAGATAACCAAAAATTATAACCTTCCTTAATCTATTCCAACACCATCGTTTGAGACACGTACCTTAAACAACTGAAACAAAAATCCCTATATTAATTAAATAAAACCCTCTCTTTTATTTCTTTTGAATAGTAGCGTATTATTTTATCTCGCCACTCCTAGGTACCTCCATCTCTCAATCAGGAATATAATAAATAACCAAAGTCTTAAATAAGGTGAAACTTTCCTTAGTCACGTTTACACACATAGATTCACAACCTTCACAAAAATGATCCTTGATTTAGACTATCAATATACTTGTTATTTTTCTATTTCAGTCAAACACTAAACTAAATTCCAATAAACAATTTATTCAAATGGAAGAGTCAACGTTAGGCGATTGTACGAACCCCTATCACAGGTCAATATTAACATACGAGTTGCCAAAAACTGATTTAGACTTACATAAAAGTGCAAATCCATTAACAAGCCAACCAATTGGTGTAAAAGGAGTCACCCACTAGCTAGGAAAACCAACCTATTATGCAAATAAATGAATATCAACAACAATTAGGTCTTATACCTCTAATAGTAACATGAAGCAAGAAAAACAACATTCGAAACATGCAACCTAATGGGGTTATTACAAAACCCAAGCAAGCCAAGTCTCAAGAACAAATAGTCCTAATGTATATTCCTTCCTTAAGGGTCTAATAAAATATGTTATTATTCAAAACACTTCTAAGTTTTTTTTTTCCAAGAAAGGAATTAAGTCAACACGGCGAGTCCTCCACAAAATAACCCCAAAATGGAAGGTGAGAATATATAGAAAAAACCACAAAATAACCCCAAGCAACATCCACTTGAGTAAAAGAAATTCCTTTCATCTTTATGGTTAATGTTAGCATAGTAGATGATGAGAAGAAATTTTAATGCCTCGGTAAGTTTCAAAAGAAGAAACGTCCACCGTCTCTTCTTATCGAAGCATTTGAAAAATATTCCTTTGCTCTATTTGCCGACGCCCAAGTATAAACCATGGCTCACGTTTTTAGCAAAGGCAGGGGCTCCAACCCATGAGTTGCATCCGCAAAAAATGGAAATGTGGCCTCAAAGACCTCTAACATTGCAGTATAAATACAAAAACGGGTTTAATGAAGAGGTCCGAAAAAAAGGCTAGAGGAAGGGGAAAAACCAGACCCCACAACCTTATAACCATCCTCCTAGCCTGTGTCAGAAGGGGCGATAAGAACACAGGACTAGGGTATTCATTTGAGCACAAGGAACTCAAAACCCATGAAGGCGAAGTGTGGTAGCATCCACGAGGCAGGTAACCAGTGTACAAAATGCCTCAAAGCGATGAGGTCTCTTGAGATTTCCATGATTGCAGGAGAGATACCATGGAAATTTCAACGTGGTTTTTTTTTGCCCAACTCACCCTTCCAAAGACCAACAACGGTCGATACCCAATCATGGGCGCAACAAACCACCACCGGCACTGGCATACACAAAAGAAGACAACTAATAGGTGTCCAACTGCGGTAAGCATGACCATTTCCCCAAATCATGGCCAAGAAAGATAAAACAAAACACAACAAGGAAGGGATTCAAAAAATCCCATCTTTAGAATAAAAGCATTCTAACTACCCCCAAACGGCTAGGAAAATCGTTTTCAACCACAATAAAAAAGCAGAGCATGATTGTAATAAAACAAAGCTACAAACCAAGTGACTAGACTCCTTGTTCTAGTGTTTCCTTCCCTCAAAATGTGAGCTAAAACATGGTGTGAAAAAAATTAAAAAGGGTAGTGTAGGTCATTAAAGATAAACAGGTCAGAGATGATTTGAAAAACAGTGCCAACCTCCCACTTGGCATTAAGACCTAAGCAATGATGAACACATCTTGTCTTAAAAAATGTTAATGGAGTAGTAGGTGCTCTTCCTCCAACGCATTTCACTAATGACCAAGAAATTAAATAAAACTAGAGTATGTGGCTGGTAGGGAAGAAACGATGGTGGGGGTGGGTGGATGCCTCCACACAAACAAAATGTTTTACCAAAAAAATGCTATAAATACAAAGCATGCAAGGATGCCTAGTCGGCCAAGGAGAAAACGTTAAACGTTAAGCATGAACACCACTTCCTAAACAATGGCACCACCAACGAACAAGCTCCTCCTCTTTTGCGCGAATCGAGGCTCGGGCACGAGAGCGATCAAAATTAAAATAAAATAGCTTAAAGGTAATTAATAACAATATTGATAAAAATTGACACTAAAACAAATAATCGTCAATCGAAAATTTAAATTATATTATTATTATTATTATTTTATAACTTTAAAAGTAATAATTATTAATCATATTAATAATGACCAATAGGAAAGCTCGAAAAAGTGAGAACATGATTTTCCTTTAATAGGATAATCGTACAGGACGCTACAAGGTCCACAACTAGAGGTGTCGACTACGACTCGAGAAGGCAAGATGGAGAGGGAGGGTGTTAATTCTTCACTGTGACAAGGATGAAGTCAACTAACGGTCAACGGGAGCACACACACAACCCTTCCACGCTTAGCAACATGGTCGTCGGGGCAAGATATGGGGTACTAGCGAACGGGCACTACACACACATTCGACTCAAGGTTCAAGGATATTCCATGCCATGACAAGTTTAAGACCACGGGTTGAACTCACTTTGCATCCATTCCTATAGGAACATATTAATACACCCCGAAAAGAAATAAATATTTGAATGTATGCACCTACACATACACTATTAATCGATTAGGATAGTACGATATGGCTTAGACGCCAAACAAAATCACTCAAACACTTACAACAGTACTCATATGAACAAATTAATAATAACTAAGTTAAACTGTAAGTAAATAGACTACAACCTACTTAAGTTAACTAAACCATATACCATCCTAAACCGTTTAATAAGAGGGACTAGAAATCATAACTAGAAAAGGTGACTGTGTATATATCTATACATGCCAACATTCATCAAAGTTTGATGACGTATTAAATCTTAAACCCAAAATGTGTTCAATGTATAGATAAAAATACTTAAGTATTCAACCAAATAAACATTTGGTTCGACGAACCAATCCAAAAGAAGAAAGCAATTTATTCACAGAACATCATAAGACTTTCCTGTGACAACATTTCTTCAAATGGGTATTCATGGAAAAACAATATCGATTTAAGCTTAAAATCATAGTTTAACGGTGAATCATGTTATGGGTGTTTAACCCTATTTTTCCAAGCAAAGAAATATACACAGTTAAGATATTCCATTATCATAATCATTTACAGGGCATAATACACGATTGCAAACTAAATAAACTCATTATAAGAGACAAATATTATCTCATTAAAACACAAAGTTGATAAACCTTTTTAACCCATATTCACGTTTATAGTGAATATTTCATGCAAATACTAAAACGTTATAACATTTTGATGTTATAAATAATAAAAATGGGGAGGAGAAACGTTTTCATGCCTGAAATGTATTTCCAAAAATTTCCTCAAGATTATTTTCACAATTGACTGAGCTCCACTTTTTCTTTGAACAGACTTCCAAAATCTCTTATGAAATCCAAACAAGAAACTATCTCCAAATCGACCGAGTAACCCCATTATAATCATAGCAGAGATCGCAAATAAATCCCAAGTAAATCTCAACTATAGTTCAAAAATATGCATGAAGTGTTAAAACTGAAAACACAAAAATAGTTTCGCTTAAATTATCCATGCAGAGCTTTGAGAGGCAGAAAGAATAACCATAAAAATGAAGCCACAAATAACTCTATCTTTGGTGGTAGCTTCCTTTATAAGATTCTCGCTTCACCCAAGAACCACAGAGTCGTGATTAATACAACTGATACCACTTCCAACTTTTCCTCCCATTCTACAGTTTACCTACCGCCAACCAAATTTAGGTTTTCCTATTGAACTTCACAGTGAATCCTCACCCTACAGGTTGGTACGGTGGATCCATCAGATGGTCCAAGACCAAGTCCCAAAATAACTATATTTTTGCATAGTTGGCCTTTGGCCATTTAAAAATTTGAAGCAAATTAAATAGACAAGACTCAGTGGCCAATGCCATTATTGGCTTACCCTACTTGCACGTTTATGAGCTCGAGTGGTGGCCGTGTTGACTCGCTCACCCAAGGGCTCAGGTTAGTGCTCGACCGAGCTGCCATCCATTACAGATTAACATTGTTTTAAATAATATAGCATTGATCGTTAATATGGTCGAAGACCATATAAAGATCTAACTTAGGATATGGTCTTTAAAGCATATAGAATATATATGTTTCCCCATAAATATTCCCTTGTTTTAATTCACAATATTTTGATCATAATAACAAACAATAATATTAACACCTCCACATTGTCGAAGCTCGATTTGGCCATATGATCATGGAGTGTAGTTCTTAGGTTGTACGCAACCATCACAATTATATATTGACCTGATTGTTTATTTATAATAAAATGGTCAAGTTATAAGTAACAAAATAGTAATTTACCCTTACCATAGTTTGTTCTTACCAACCCAATTTATTAAGGCTTCTTCCTTTTTGCATTAATAACTGAAATGATGTATTCACCATTAGAGCAACTTAGATTAGCAAACATTTTTATAGAAATTGCAACATAACTCTGCCAAGAACCATAACACAATAATGAAATATCAACCGGTATATAACATCGACATCACAATTATAAACAAACTAACTGTTAACATGATCATCCAAGTTTGCAATATCAATAGAGTAACCGAGGTTACAATCCCAGATTATCATGCAAAAGTATGATGACCATTATTATTGTTATCTACAACAAGATAAATATGTATCCTTAATAAGGTATACTAGATGGTTTCGGTATCCGATAACTTGCGGAACACGACGACAAGTGATGATATGTTGCCGTGCTAATGGTCAACATATTGAAACTAGTCTTCGTGTCCTACGACTGCCCGATATCAGAGCTTGTTTATTAATCATCCAAAATGAAATCAATAGGGGTATGACACCGTGGTCGTTCATCAAAACAATCTCCACAATTGAAAGCTTGAAATTTTCGGAAAAGAGAGCTTATTTCTATCACTTTGTTAACATTTCCTTCCTTCCCTCATTTGTTCCGTGTTCTTTCCTTCTATCGGGGGAGGAATCGTGACCGTCAAACTGAATATGAATATTTTCAAGATGATCTGGACCGTTCATCGCTCTCATTCTCGAGAGCAGGACTTTGTAAGCCCCTTTCCTTGCAAGGTTGATAATGTGACCGTCTTGAGCGGCTTCTTAAACCCCTCACATGTGGAGAAATATATGGGGATGAGGAATTTTTTTTTATGTCGGTTATAAGATGCTTCAATCATTTTCTCGATAGATATTTTGTCCGTGTAAGTAATTAAATATCGGGGTCAATTTCGCCAAAATTTGGGAGTGTATTTGGCGATGAGCTGTCCATTTATATCCTATAAATTGTTTAAGAGGGTTTACAATGTTCTCCTTTTCCATCCCGTTCGTGGATTACAAAGTGCCACGTGGTGGTTTCCGCCCTTATTGGTGGGAAGGCGGGGGAAACGTCTTCAACAACAAAATTCCATTTAAAATTAACTAGTAATTGCAAATGAGTTGCAAGTTACGTCAGAGAGGGCTTGAATTTTATGTGTATAATATGGTTTGGATGTAAAATATGTTCTATGATCTATGATAGATGTTTGAGCGAAGAACATAAGTTACATTTTGCTAAATAGTTCACATGTCTTTATGTAAGGTTCCACATTCTGCATACATGTCTATCAAAACATTTGCAACTATATCTAACAAAATTCCTCTATATTTTGGCACAGGTTGGGAGTACTTTGGCAAATTTAAACTAATTGGGTTGGAGCCCTGTTTGTTGCATATGGTGAAACAAGGCGAGGAGTATGCTGGCAAATGTAAACAGGAAACCACTCTCTGTGCCTGAGTGGTGCAAGCGGTTGCAAAAGCTGATGAATATGTACAACGGGAGTAGAATCGGATGGATAAGAACACAAAGATGGAAGCCTCGTTTATAAGAAGCGTGGAGATGCTCTTCCGCTACAACATCTTGGGTATCATTGGCAGGTTTCTTAATCTCATCTACCCACCAAACATAAAATTCCCTAGAGATATGTCATCTCATGGAATGAAGTGATTGAAGGATATTGACAAAATGGGATTGTTGTCTACGCTTTGGGAACATTTAAATGCCAAAATATGAACTTTTGTAAATAAACGCCAAGTGTTCAACCAAATGATACAACATGTTATCTTTTAAATGAATATCATAATTGTATCTTACAGAAGACATGGTCATCGTCAAGAGACATTGTGATTGTTTCATCAAATAAAACAATTGTATATTCACCTCGATCAACTCACCTATACCAACATATGTGTGGCGCATAACAAAATACGAGCTTTATAGCAACGTACGGACATCCATCAAGGCATAGTAGGCAATGTTTTTTTTGTTGGAAGTTACTATATTGTCCTCTCCCCATCACACAAACTTAAAATAGAAAAATTACAACTCCAATAAACTAAACATTGTTATCCTCTCCGGCGTAAATTGCAACTCATTTAGAACTGCATCGGATTCTTTAATTGACTTCCAGAGAAAATGCTTTGGCTCTTAATTAACATTGCTTCTTCACACGATCTGACAAAAATTTCTCGGTGGATACATGATCTCCAAAGATTTGGTTCTATTTTTTGTTAGATGGAATCATTGAAACAGTCTCCCGTGGCCCTGAATGTCTAGTGTGCGCCATCTGTGAGAGCCCTTTTGAAAGGGGCTAACGGATCAAACTACCACATATCCTTAAAATCTGGTCTTTTTGGGACAAGGCTCTTCAAGACACACAGTGCCTTCCCTTCCAAAGTTTCTCAAGTGGCTCGCAAAAACAGAACTCGTATTGTTATGCAAGACAGCGTTGCGGGGTCATATGCCACATCCCTAGCAGAACTGGCCCAGTCTGTGAAGTCCCTAGATGCTATCAGTAGAGACATCGATAAGCTCTCTCAGTACATAACCAATAAGGTTTTTTTTAATTTCCTTGTTAATCCAATCATACCAGACGAGAAGAAAAAGGGTATTCTCGAAGACATTACAAATGATGCCAAGTTTCAGCCTTATACATTAAATTTTCTCTACATTCTTATTGACAAGAAAAGGATTGACCTGATTGGTGAGATTTTCAAAGAGTTTGAGACTGTCTACAACAAACTGACCGACACAGAGTTGGCAGTTGTGTCTTCTGTAGTCAAGCTTGAGAATCAGATTTCTCTTGGTCCTTCACAAAATCAATGCAATGTTTTTTGTCGATTTAAGTCATATCTTCTGCTAGAGTGTTTCCATAATGGCTTGCTTAAATCTGTTAGGCCACAATTCATCTATTGTTGCCCTGCACTCTTCCTCTGACAGAGGAGTTCGGGATTCTTCTACATGAGCGACACCTCTGTCAATAATAACCTGATCATGCCTTGCTTTCTTCAAGTACTTTTGCAATGATGCGTACAAGTTTTGAGCACTCAAACTGAGGGCAAAATAATGTTCCGCCACACTCAACAAGTCCATGTTTCCATTACCGAGCTCTCCTTTCGCTTTGCAGTCGGGAAGAAGTAAGGAAATAGATTTCACTCATGATGGTCTCAGGCCGGCCACTCCCAAAAGCAAGGGCACCAAAGAATGGTTATTGCCAAGTCTAAAATGTCATTTAAAGGATGTGGAGTCAAAGATGAATATCTAAAATAGTAAATATCTAGGACTTACAAAAATATCTAAAATCAGCAACCTCAGAAAGTTAAGCCACCTGGAATTTGACACTTTCCAGCAATGCCTTCTTCAAAGTAAACGCCTCCCAAACGAAACATAAAATACAAATCCATCCCCATGTATTATTAGTCATATAAACAAAAACAAAACCAGGAGCAAAACATAAATAACAATGGGGTTGGAGGTGATCAAAAATAGCAGAGGTGACAGGATCGATTCTGCCTTTGTGCAAAGTGAAGAGCATCGTCCCAATTCGAAGTGTTACTCCTCATCCAATGACGATTATGAGGTGAAAATCCCCTTTATCGACCTGGACAAGAGCTCCCCACAAGAGGTGGAACAGGCCTGCAAAAATTGGGGGTTTTTCCACATCATCAACCACGGCCTTCCAGATCATGTTCTCCGCTAACCTGGAATCTGGCAAACAACCGACTTCTTCTCGTTACTGTGGAGGAAAAGAGGAAAATATCCAGAGATGCTCAAACTCCTTTGGGGTATTTTGATATGGAGCTCACAAAAAACGTGAGGGATTGGAAGGAGGTGTTCGATTTCGTGCCGCGAGGAACAATCCAGATGCCTACTTCTATGGATCCGAATGACCGTGAGACAGAGACCTTCACAAATCAGTGGCCTTCTCGCAATCCAGATTTCAGGTACCTCTTTGGCTATTAACATAGTTCTCTGTCAGGTTCAGCTATTGATTCTCGTAAGAAAAATCTGTACTTTAACAAGAATGAAAATCAAGGCATCTAGATCTGAAAGAATAGCTTCAAATTTGATTACTGTGCAGGGAAGCTTGCCTGGAGTACGCGGAGGCTGCGAGGGAGGTGTGTTTTAAACTGTTACAATTAATTGCAGGGAGCCTCGGGTTACCTGATGAACGCCTGAATCAATATTTCGAAGATGATATGAGCTTTGTGCATTTGGTGCTACCTGAGTGTCCGATTCCCGTGAGCCGGGGTGGCGGCACAAAGACCCTGGTGCTCTCACTCTGCTTTACCAAGACCAGGTCGGTGGCCTCCAGGTCAGGCGAAAGGATAATGGCCAGTGGCTGCCCGTCCAACCCCTGCCCGACACTTTCGTTGTCAATGTTGGAGATTGCATGCAGGTGAGTTTTTTTTCGTGCTTCCTAGAAAATTTAAGATGAGATAAAAAAAGGGTGTTTTTGAATTTTGCGGATCAAGATTCATAGTAGAAGATATTTATACAGTTCTGCTTTAAGCAGCTGAGAGTACTGAAATCTTTCTTTCTGTCATTGTTAAAGCATTTATAATTACTCATTTCTTCAGTGATTAATGCAATTCATGGCAGGTGTGGAGCAATGACAGGTACGAGAGCGTAGAGCACAGAGTGGTGGTGAATGATACCAGAAGACGTCTGTCAATTCCCTTTTTCTTTAACCCTTCACAGTATGTGATGGTGAAGCCTCTGGAGGAGTTGGTGAGTGAAGAGGATCCTCCCAAATACAGGGAATACAATCTGGGGAAGTTCTACAAACAAAGAAAGGATGGGAATTTCAAAAACCTGGGAGTTGAGAATCTACAGATCTACCACTTTAGAATCTAACTCGTATTTGGAATTTATATGAGATTATCAATGAGACTATTAATGCTACAAGCTTTTAGATGTAAAAAAAATCTAAAATCGACAACTGTAAAGTTAAGCCACCAGGAATTTGACACTTTCAGCAATGCCTTCTTCAAAGTAAATGCCACCGACTAAAAAAATGTATGAATGAATTTAATAATGTCATAAACTAAGTAGTGTATGGGACTTAAAACAACAATTAAAGTGAAGAAACCCACCTTAAGAGTTGCCCTAAGAGTTTTAACTAGAATATATTGAATTTTTATGTAAACATGGAAAGGAGTCATAAAGGAGTTAAAAAAAAAGACCCACACAATCAATACATATGGATGAAATTAAATGACAAGGAAGATACAATTTATATGGCAGCTTGTTACTTTACTCCATACGGTTCTAAAACATACAAGAAAAAGAACTCGTATAGAGAAGATCCTTTTGTAACATTGAAAAAAATATATTGTAGAATTTTATGCCACGTGTGAGATCATTTTATTATGATACTTTAGTGCAAGAACAACAAATAATCAAGCTCTTTACCTTGGTATGAAGGAGGGGTGGAACAACCACCGTTTGTGGTTAGATGAAGATGCACCGTAGAAGTGGGAAAGGATCTCACAAGACAAAAAAAGGTGGTATCTCTCATTTTGGAGCTGAATTATTGGGGATATGTAGTTTACATAATTTGATCATTTGTAATGGGGTAAAAGCATGACCAAAGTTAGGAAGCATCACATGTCATACTCATAACAAATATTTCGAACATGTGGTAACTCCTCTGTTAGGCCTATGCATTGTGCAAATAATTATGCTTTCTAGTGGGAATATTGGTGAGCTCATTAAAACGTCACAAGGATTTGTTTGTGCTCCTCCAACTGCCTTGTGAGATAATATCTCTACTACAAGATTTTCTATTACTTCATTCCATTTGGCTACAACATTGCCTCCGACAACTTGTCACCCACAACAATTGTCACTGGATTGAAGTAATAGACCTCCGAAAAGTCGATTTTGCTTTCCAAGTTTCACTCAGCTTTGTAGGATTTGGCACGACTCTAACAAATTGTGATGAAAATGTTGAAGAAGCACCGAAAAACCATTTGAAAAACTAATGCAATTTTGATGAAAATGTTGAAGAAGCACCAGAAAAACCATTTGAAAAACTAACGCAATTGTGATGAAAATGTTGATGTTTTGTTCTTGTAGATTTGGTTGGATTCCTTTCATAAATTATTTTTACTTCTAAACATTTTGGATTTTCCCCATTTTTTGGTTTGTCCCCTTTAAATGTAATTCACACTCACGTGAATTATGCGTTCAAGATATAGACGATATAGTGAACCACAATGTCCTTCCCCTTCCTCAAACCCCCTTTTAATCCCCCTCATCCAATCCTTCTTTTTCGCTTCCTCAAATTTCAAATCTTCGCCCCATCCCCTTCAGCATTTCCATTGTACACTCCACTTATGATTGCTAGTTGTATTTCCATGTTGATTGGAAATTCTTCTTTCTATGAATGCGCTTTGGTAAGACTTCTTTGCTCAACGCCTCTTCATGCATTTGCATGCATTTTCCAATTTCCTTGTTCAATCGGTCAGTGTGGCCTAGTATTGCCGAGCATTGAAATCTCCTCTTCCGTGCATTGGGTTTGTGGCGCCCGCCTGGTTATCTCTCTCCGTTCCACACAATGGGTTTCAAAGAAAGACAATGAAACTTGCTAGAGATTTAAACTTCCTTTTCTCCTTGTGTTTGGGTTTGTATTCAGATGTTTTCTTCTTGGTTCACATTTTTGTCACATTACCAAGCTTTTGCTATATTCAAATTTCCTCTACGCAGGCCTCCACATGGACTTGGACGCTTGGGGTTTCCTCCTGGTCTTTGCAGTTTAGATTATCTGCTCTAGTTTTTCCACTAACGTTTTGCATGCACGATTCCAAACATTAGATCTCTATCTAGCACACTCTCATAATGTATCAAACGTGCCAAAGTATTTGTGAAGGTGTCCTGTTCAGTTATTTCCAGAGTTTAATAGAACGGATGTGGTAGCTTTGTAGTAAGGACTGCTATCTTTATTATTACAAACATGCATTTAGCAAGGAGAATCAAATTACTAACAGAACTAATATCTTACTAATAAACTCGATTTCCGAAGAAGAGTTCGTGACAGCTAGAGAGAAATTCAAAATTGCAAATAAACTTGAAGAAGAATACTTGACAGCCAGAGAGAAGTTTGAAATTGCAACTGGTGGAGTTTGAGCTTTTAAAAACAAGACCATGATATGGCAAATCCTGCTGAAAATGAAGTTTTGTGGTGTGGGGAGGAGTTTTTAATGCATGAACAAAGGGACACAAGGAAATTACTTGCTTTCCTATGTATTTCTTGCACATGAATTGTCGCCCCAAAGTTCATGCTCATGCGCAATTGATTTTGGTGATGCATAAAGCCTCCATGCAATTTAAACAACTTATTTACATCTAGTTCGAGTTTGTATGATTGAAGTGCATTTGGGTTACCCTTTTGTAATCAATTTAAGAAATGGTGTATAAGTGCATTACTTAATTAAAAGATGTGTATAAATAAAGAAGCAAGCGAGTACTTGAAATTTGTAAGTGCCAAAAGGTTATGATTACTACTATCTTGTGGGTAGAGGATGGACTTGTCAATGGTGCAATTGACCAAGTTAAATCTATTGTCTATAGAAGTGACACAAATCCACATAACCCGTAATGTTTTGTGTTATCAAATTCAATAACTACATTATTGAGATTTTGGGCAATCATGCAATCAATAAACTAAACCGAATTGCATAAATAAGTAAATCTAAAATAAACTAGAACATACCAAAAATATTGACATGCATTGTTTATCTTGGAAAAACCCTTCCCGGTAAAAATCCTAATAGAACTTCAACCTTGTATTAACTTGAAAAATCTTGCGAATACAATAACCACCATCCACGCTTATGGCCTTCGACAACTAAGTCTTTTTAGCATGTCTCTCACGATAAAAGTATGTAATTAACCTTGCTTAAAGCTAAAGTATTAAAATAATACTTTAAAGTAGAGCCACTGCTTTTAATATGAACTCAAGTTACAAAGCTAAATTAGCTTTACTATTATTAGACACAACCATTGCTTTAAAACAAAGTGCCTAAAATAGCCCAACACTCTTGTATGGACATTGCATGTGTAGGCGACTACCAACATGCATCATCTTGACATAAGATGTCGAATCCCCTAACATGTCCCTATCTCTATAGTTCCATGTGACAAATGCAAGCGAATTCCCTCTAAATGATGCCAGCTCTAACAATCCACAAAACAAAAAGCGTTGACATTGCAAAATGAAATTGTTGACATTAAGAGTATTGCTTATTCAATGACAAGGGCTTACTTTCGAACTATCTCCATAGTACGTTGCCTCAAGGATATGTGCAACGTAAACCCTTTCTCCTTAAGTTGTTGGTAAAAAGTTACTTGGTCCAAGGGTGACTTACTAGAAGAAAAAGACGAGTAGCTATGTTCCTCCAACAGAGTCTACACAAGTAAAATTCTTTTCCCTCGATCCCCTTCTTCAACACCTTTCTTCCTCTTGTAATATTTCACCTTGACTCCAAGTTTAACTTCTTCCATGCCACCCTATAGAGTCTCTCCGTTATTCTGCTGGATATCTACCGTATCAAGTAGTTAAATAGTACATTGTCACACCATCAACTAAAGTACAAACTTCATTACCTACCAAAATGATCAGGCTGGAAACAAATTTCCATGCAATGAAAACAATTTGGATGGCAGAATTCAAGGATGCTAGTATGGGATTAAATTATAGATATCAGAAGAAAAACTAGTTACACAAATTGGCTTTTGTGGTTTGGCTACCCGAAAGTTACAGCAAAAGAAACAGGACTTCATGAAAGTGCCAATAACAGTATCTCCTTCAATGCGGATGCATTTGTTGGTCTCTTGCAGAATTGCATCGATAGAAAATCTTTGGCAGACTGAAAGCAACTGCATGCCCAAATCGTTAAAACCCGTCTTTCTCTGGGAAATCATCTTCTTCACTTGTATGCAAAGTGCGGATGTGCTGAGGATGCACGCCAAGTGTTTGATAAAATGCAGGTACGAAACTGTTACTCATGGAATACAATAATTGCAGTTTATGCTCAATGTGGTAATATTGCGCTTGCATATCGATTTTTTAATGTAATGCCTGCCAAAAATGTGTTTTCTTGGAATACCATGATTGATGGATACATCAAATGTCGAAATTTAGAGGTTGCACGCAAACTCTTTGACGAAATGCCTCAACGAAATATTTTCACTTGGAATATGATGATTGCAGGGTATGTGAAATGTGAACTTATAGCTGTTGCTCGTGAACTGTTCAACAAAATGCCTGAACGGGACGCGGTTTCTTGGAATTCCATGATTACAGGGTATGCGAAACATGGACCGGGTAATGAAGCACTGGTGCTCCACTGGGAAAGGCGGTGTTCGGGTTTAAGACAAGATAAGTATTCTCTTGCCAGTGTTATCAGTGCTTGTGCAGGCTTGCTGGATTTGGAACAGGGGAAGCGAATCCATTCTTCTGTTATTAAAATTGGATTTCAGTCCGATGCTTTTGTGGAGAGTGCTCTTGTTGACATGTATGCGAAATGCCGGTGTTTAGAGGATGCTCAACGGGTTTTTGAGAAGATGACTGAACGAGACGTAGTGTCGTGGACAGCCATGATTGCAGGTTATGCTTGCTGTGGAAACATGGAAGGTGCACGTCAAGTGTTTGAGAAAATGCCTGAAAGAAATGTATTTTCATGGAATGCAATGGTTGCTGGATATGCACAGAATGGGCATGGGAGGAGGCTCTAAAATTATGGTGTCAAATGCAGAATACTAATATCAACATGAACAATGTTACTTTTGTTGGTGTTCTGAGTGCTTGTTCTAGCCTAGCAGCTCTGCAGCAGGGTAAGCAGGTTCATGGCCTCTTAATTAGAAGTGGGTTTGAGTCAGATGTTGTTGTAGGTAGTTCTCTTCTTGACATGTATTCAAAATGTGGTAGTATAGAGGATGCACGACAACATTTTAAAGAAATGCCAGAACGGGATTTGATCACGTGGAATTCTATGATTACAGCATTTGCCCAGAATGGGTGCGGCAACAAAGCTCTTCAGATTTTTGCACAAATGTTGCAGGCAGGCGTGAAGGCAAACCACATTACCTTTATCGGTGTTCTCTCTGGATGCAATCATGCTGGCCTAGTAGAGGAAGGTTGTCATTACTTTGACTCTATGAGTAGAGATTATTTTGTTACACCTAGAATTGAGCACTATGCTTGTATGGTCGACATCCTTGGTCGAGCTGGCCACCTTGATAAGGCACATGATTTAATCAACAACATGCCCTTTGAACCCGATGCTACTGTTTGGGAGCAATGCTTGGTGCCTGCAGGGTTCACGGTAACATGAAACTTGGAAAACAAGCTGCAGAATGCCTCTTCAAGTTGGAACCAGAAAATGCTGGGCCTTATGTGCTACTTTCAAACATCTACTCTGCAGCTGGCATGTGGGAAGATACAGCAAAGATACGAAAGTTGATGAGAGAGAGGGGGTTATTGTAAAGCCCGGATACAGCTGGACAGAGGTCAATAACAAGGTACATACTTTTATGTAGGAGACAGGTCAAATCCAGAGGCAGAGAGGAAATCTATGCAACTCTGGAGAGACTTGCTGCACAGATGAAACTGGCAGGGTATGTTCCTGATACAAACTTTGTGCTACATGATGTGGAGGAAGAGTACAAGGAACATCTCCTTTTGTATCATAGTGAGAAACTGGCAATTGCATTCGGACTTATTTGCACACCCCCTGGGACGCCTATCCGCATCTTCAAGAATCTTCGTGTATGTGGGGACTGTCATACTGCTGTAAAGTTTATATCTGGAATAGCTGGACGTGAAATTGTTGTAAGAGATGCCATTCGCTTCCATCATTTTAGGGAGGGCTCATGTTCTTGTGGGGATTATTGGTGATTAAGTGTATCCTGCATAAGACAGCGGGATATTTGGAGATTTTGCATTGGCATTGTTTGTAATCCGAAACAACTTTAGTAAAATATCTGATGACCGTTGTAAGTGTATCCTGCATGATTTTGTATGTTAGAGATATGAAGAAGTTGCTATCATCTAATGACATGTTCAGTGGCTGCACCAACGCATGAAAACAGTATATTATGGCAACCTTGGGACATTGGGGTGGCAAATTCAATGGCATCATGTAACTTTATATGTGGGTTCTGCTTAGAAGATTTTGGAGCAAAATTCAGTGGAAAAGTCCCATGGCATATAATGCTGTTACCCTCACTGCAGTTTATTTACAGTTCTGCCATCAGAATTTTGTTTACTTGATTTTGTCAGATAGTTTTATAAAAAGATTTACACCAAATAGATGCTGCCATTTGGAAGAAACGTATTCTCCAAAAAAAGTTTTAGCAGGTGCTGCAAATTTCTAGCCCGTCACGAGCATCAGGTAAAAGGCTTCCTCCAAAATGATTGTCACTTCACACCTACATTTTCAGGTGAAGATTCAAAATTTTGCAGATTCACTGCAGAAATTTCATGAGACCACATATGCAATATAATTGGGAGTGGTTTGACCCCTCCGTGTGACCCTGCTCTAAGGAGTACAAGTTTCATGTGGCATATTGGTTGTTTTCAATTGAAGGAATGCATGCAAGCACGAGTTTTGAAATATCCAAACAGGCTTTACACTGATGTAATTCTATTATTGATGACCTGCAAATAATATGAGTTAATAATTCTTTGTCGCTGTTCAGAATCCAAATGGATAGTCAGCAAATTTGGAATTTTGTACTTTCTCACTGCACCTTGCCAGGTTTTAGATAGAAAATTGATGCAAATGTATTGTTTAGCAAGAGTTGAACATCTGGAATAAATTTAAAAAACAAAATAAAATGATGGTAAATTATTTCTGCACCGTTTTTTCGATTTCTATGCCTCGGCATAACTTAAAACTTCTATTTAAGATTGTGTTGGGCTGGCACATTAGAGAGACAGTAAATATGGGAAATTATTTGGATTTGAAGCTTAAAAAAAATATCTGCAGTTACTCTGATGTTCTAAAGAGGCAGGGAAATGAAGTAGTATATCCAATACAGCCTTGCCACCAGTTTTGGATTTGTGAACCTGCTTGCTTTGGGTATAAAATGAGAGGGTTTTGATGTCTTGGGTGCCGTGCTCTTCTATTAAGGAAATTCCATTCTTTTCTCATACCCGAAGATAATTTATCAGATTGATATTTTGTACGTCAGCTGTTGCAAAGCTAAAATATGCACATGGTAGTTCTTGCTGCTTTCTCTCAGAAGTGGATGGAAATTATCACTTTGGTCATCGATATTTTGGATAGATATTGGATGTTATTGAGTCAAAGTTTTTGCAATGACCTTAGAGCAGAAACACAGTTAGAATGGTTTTATCCCACAATACAAATTAATGGAGCTCAAATTCAGTTAGATCTAGAAATCAGAAAATCCCTGTTCCAATATGCTTTATGAGGAGACTGGTGTGAACTCAACAGTAGAGAACTCACAGAGGAAGAGATCAAAGAAAATCAAATTTTCCATGAACTCTACAATTTGATCGAATTTCTCAAACTGCTGGTGTTGGAGTTGGTGTGGTGTTCATTTCTACCCAAGAAGAAATGCCTTTTTTTTTTTAGAGGCTGCGATTCGGCTACACAAACATCACTACAAAATGTGAAGTTCTTCTTCTCCTGGGATTGAAGATCTTCTTCTTCTGAAGGTGCAAGATGATGCCGAATAAGTAGCAAAACAAGTCAAATAGAAATTCTGAGCAAAGAATGACATGTTAAAATTTTTCCGAATTAGGGCATGGGATTGCATTGAATATTTACTATCTAGAGGTAAAAGAATATTTAATTATTCCGCACCTAAAATTGGTGAAGGATAAGTTCACAATTGAAATGGTTTACAGGCCTGCAGTTCCTGTCAATTCTATGAATTCACAGGTGTTAAACGACGATTAAAAACAGATTGCACATTTTCTTGAGAAACATGATATTTTCTAACACTCATTCTTTGAAGGAAACAATTCAACACAGGGATTTTGTCTCAAAGATACCGATGTGGAAGCCGATAAAGAAAAACATCAGCGGAGACTTAATTTAGCTATAAGGGAATAATATACCGAAAGGTCTGGTATCTTTTGAGGATTGTTTTTTATGACCATGACAGATATATACTGGAGAAAATCTAACCATATCATGGTGCATAATTCAATTAACGTTTTTCACTATCCTATATTCATAACCATAAGTCACAATCCATCACATGGTTGCACTTTCTCTCGGTTGTATCACATGGTCACTGTCTCTAAGGGGTTATGAGAGTATATATCCAACATCCACATCATGATATAATTATGATAAACACATCATCTAACCGGCATGCATAAGCAATAATCTAGCAAGAAAACATAATGAATTACATATGTGTAATAATAATCGATACATAATAGAATGATCACACAATATGATTGCATACAATATCATAACAAATATAAATGCAAGATGCCATAATTATGATCTAAATTCATGATTTTCTACAAAACCGAATAAGTTTAACAAGGCATATGATTCATGTCCTGGTGGACATACGCCTGGTGTGCCTCCCCTCAAAGGCCTGCCCCTAGGAATTGAAAGATGTGAGAATATTCCACTGCATATGAATGATATTCTCTTCAAGTCTTCCCACAAGTTGGCTCCGCAGTTGGAACAATGGCTGGAGTTGTAGATGAAAAATGCGGAGAATCCAAATGAAAATGAATTTTCCTCATCTCCTCCGGTGTGCTTAATAAGTGACATGTTTAGTTGCTGGGTTCACCATTCCGGCGCCAAATTTTGGGTTCCTACCATGGTTTTCCACACCTCTGCAACATTTGCGACGCATTCTTCCATGAAGTACACACCATAGAAGAATGTGGAAGGGGAAGACGAGTACTTCGATGTCCCCTGAGCTATGTTTCAATTTCAAGATGCGTAAGTATGATTTACATGTAGTTTTGCGCGATCCGAAGACCAATCCCATGCAAGACCTTGCTGTTTCGCCAAATTCTAAACGTAAATCATGGTTGGAAACACAAGTTTTAATGAACATTTGAGTTTGCGAATTTTTTTGCTATATGTGAATTCCGTCGGTCTTTAGAAGTTCTATACACCGTTAAAGCGTTCGATTACAGTTTTTATTGGGAATCTGGGACGACGATAACGATTTGACGGACGTTAAATAAAGGCGATCGTTTGGTATTAGACATCCGAGGTGGTTTTGAAAGTTGGAAGTTGAAACTTGAGGGGAATCGATCTTGCGCAGCCCATGAGATTGACCAGTTAACTTTAAATGCATTGTGCACATAATAGTTGCTGAATACTCCATTCAGATCTCATAGGTATTGAAAACGTGGAACCATGTGAAAAATTCTTCTAATGCGGAAACTTCCAAAAGAAGTGGACAGGTGTAGTGCTATAGCAAAGGGTAAATTAGGCCCAAAATCTATTGACGCAATTCCAAAGCCAATTCCAAAGGAATAGAATGCACCAATTCCAAAGCCAAGGGTCCGTTAATGGTGGTAGATATTTGTTGGCTAGTTGATCTTCCTTGCTACTGTGGTTCTAAATGCGGCCCTAAGACAAAATTTAATGCGGCAGAAATGTGCCCGATGTATATTCTTTGGAAGCCTACAAATAACTCTATAATGCGGTGGCGAGAAGGTGTGAGGGTGACTGATTTCTTCTATTAGTTAACTAGGTGGAAATTTAAGATAGGTTTTAATGTGTTGTTTGATTTATTGCCGGAAAGCTTTGTGGAATTTTTGTTGAATTGAAATTGAACAAAAAGCGTCCGATTTTAACACACCTGTGAACCTTAATCCCCTGCCATCTAAATTATGATAGATGTCGGGGGAAAGGCTCATCTCACTTGTAAACACCTCGACATAATTAGAAACGTATATATATATATATATATATATATATATATATATATATATATATATATATATATATATATATATATATATATATATATATATGGCATACAAAGAGTGGATGGTATGGAATCAAATTTCATGCCCCTTAAAAATGCACATTTTGAATGGTATGGTTGTCATTTATATATGCCATATCTCCTTTTAGCTACTAAATTTGTGACAACATAACGGAAGTCGTGATAACCGTAACCAAATTCGTGAAGTCAATATTGTTAATTAATCTCTTCCTTGAGGTCACTCTTTTACCTCTTGAAAAAATAAAGGGACAACACAGTTATATTTGTTAGAATATATTTATTTATACTGAGACTTTAGCATACCGATTGGCGATGTGAAACGTTGAAATGGAAGTTCACGACAAAACAGTTCATGTAATTTTGGGGCGAAGAAATTCAATATTTGTACAATTTTTGCGATTGTATTTTTTTAAATTTGTTTAGCAACTATGAAGAGAAGACAAATGAATTTCATAATGATGGAAAATTTGATTGCGATGTCCCGCGACCTAAAACTTATCCTTCACGACAATCGACGGTTTGTTTGAAAATAGTGAGTTTGTTAGACAAGAGCAATTCGGTGGGAGGAAAATAAGAATTTCCACATTCGAGTGCTTCCGGCCATAATGATACTTATCTTGTTTCTATTACTCATCCTCTCCATCACGGTGGTAGTCTCCGTTTACATCCGCCACTACAACCACAACCGAGCTCTCACACAAATGGGCGGGGCCGATAACTTGCAGTGAACAAAACCATCGATTTAAACGCACTTGTGAAACTTAATCCGCGCCATCTAAATGCCGACGGATGTGAGAGGGGGTAAGGCTCATCTCACTTGTAAATGCCTCAACGTAATAATCACCCACATGACTCAATGGAATAAGAGATAAGCTGTTATTGTAGACACCTAAAATCCGCTTTACGCAACCTTTAATACTAAGATTGCACTAATTATCCTCTTTCTTGTCATTTTCGTAATAATTAGTGCTTTTCCGCTTAGCTAACATTCCTCTTCATATTCATTAATTAATAACCTTTCGTTAATTAATTAGTCTTCCTATCATTCAAGATGTCGATTAATGACCTTTCGTTAATTAGTGTTCACTTCTACTTGGGTTAATTAATTATTATTAATTAATTACACTCACAACTCTAAATCAATAAATTACCATTTATTGGATCAAATTACTCTCTTACATCCCGCAAATTATGCTAATTTTCCTCTAATTAGCTTCTATAAGCTTACATATACCTATTAATTAATCACCTTTGATTAATTAAAACATCCCCCGACTCTCATGACTTACTAATGACAAATTAAACTCTTCTAAATCAAGATTACATTTTATAAAGCAACCTTATCCATTCCTAATCTTGTTTTACCTTTATGCCACATTCATCAATTTGCTATCTTTGCCTCTTCGGAAAGCTATATAAGGAACCCTCCTTACCTTTCTTCTTGCACCATGCTTTGAATGGTGAAAGACTATAAGCATTTTGATCTTGAGCCATTCTCCATTGTTGGAAATAGCTTCTCCATCTTGCATCTTTTCACTCAAAATTGAGTAATATGGGAAGATCCAAAATGACCTTGTAGCCATTCTTGGTGAGATTCCATTCTCAATCCTTGAGATCAAGCAATAATCCACTTTGATTGCTTATGTTCTTCATAGGTTCATAGTTTAAGTTAGCAATCATAGAGAGTAGGAAATAGCTTAGCATGTAGTTTCATTTATGCATTGAAGAAACATTTCCTTTAAGCTTTTATCTTGATGGTTCATTATTTAATTAGCATTTGCTTTTGAAGCTATGTAGATATTAGTTTCAATTTATAGCTTAGTTAATAAAACATGAGCACATTTGACACGCCTCGATGGGAGTTACTCCATTTTCCTTTGCACTTAATTTCAAGTTTTTGTAGTTAAGTTTCATTTTTGGTTACTAACCCTCTTTTACACATGTTGATTTAACTTGTTTTTCTTAACTTGTTTTGTTGAGTTTGCATGTGTTGAGTCTTCATCTAGTTTTTGTAGGTATAAAGGAGGTGAAGTGATGTAAAAATTGGAATTGATGGGAAAATTTCAAGATTTCATCATGTTTTCATTTTTAGAGCTTAGTTTTTCATCATTTTACATGCTAGTTTGGCAATTTCTTGAAAATATTAAATTCTTGAGCATATAGGTTAGTGTTTGATAGTGCGAGTCTTCTATTTACATATTAATGTGGTGGGTTGCTGTCAAATTTGAATCTTGGTGAGAAAATTTTAAGATTTCATCATGTTTTCATTTTTAGAGCTTACTTTTTCATCATTCTATATGTTAGTTTTGCCAATTTCTTGAAAATCTTAAATTCTTGAGTATGTATGTTAATATTTGATAGCGTTGAGTCTTCTATTCATATATTAATGTGATGGGTTGTTGTCAAAATTAATCTTGGTTGGAAAAATTTGACCATTTTGCAAATTAAGTGACATTTTTTTGACATTTTTTAGTGCATCTCAAGTGCATACTAATGAGCATAAGAGCAAATGTGTAACCCATGTTCCGAAGGCCATAACTTTCACTCCTCGAACTTGAAATAACTCTATTTTTGGTGTTGGAAATGTATTGAAGTTAACTATGTAATGAAAACATAAATTCTAGATTTATATTTACAGAAATTGTAGGTTTTCCTTTTATTTTAAAACTGGTCATTTTCTAACATGTCTAATGTTTTCATGAATGTTGTATTTCCATGTTTTACTTGATTTAGACCAAAGCGTGTGTATGCTATTCTCTTGCACTTTTGGTGATCTTGAGAATCAAAAACAACTTTGATCTCTATCTTTTTAACATTGGGATTAAACTTAGAAATTTGATTATTCATTTTGCTTAAGGGAATTAACCTTTACAAAGTATTTTTCAATGGTCCTTTGATTTGAAGTTTTCCATTTATATAGTTGGGATAAATTTTGTTTATGCTCTTTTCTTGCTCCTTAGGGTGATCTTGAGAATCAAAAGTAACTTTAGTCTTCATTTTATAACATTTGGTAAATTGGAAACTTTATTTTTCACTTTTGGTTTAAGGGAATGAACATTTATCAAGTTTTTGTATGGTTCATTGATTGCAAAGATTTTCTTTACTTTTTAGTTTGGATTATTTGTTGTGTATGCTTCTTCTCGCATCCTTGGATGATCTTGAGAATAAAAAGTAACTCTTAATCCTCTTTTAAATAATGTGATTTTCTTGGAGAACTACTAACGCTTGAGTACAGGACCTAAAAATGCTTGTCAAATAAATGAGTTTGAAATAAAATTTTCTAACTAATCATGTGTTGTAGGTTTCAAAAGGTGTTCAAGCAAACCACATCCAATTTAAAAAAGATAAAAACACACCATAATCATCACATTGTATTTGCAGGTTCGGATAAGGGTACGCCCCATCCACTTAAAACTAGGACATAACCCCTTTGACATAAGCCTTAAGCTACAACAATGGGGGTGGTCCTAGGAACCCCAAAGTAGTCCACGCAAGAGGGAACCTTGTGGATGAAATGGAAGTGCTCGCACAACCTACTTGACTAGTACTACCATTTGTGAGATTTAGCATCACAAGTCATCCGTATGGTGACCCCAGTGAGAGTACACGATGGACGCATTTATTGCCCACTGTGCTTGAAGGGGGTAAAGTAAAGTTGAGATACTCCCAAATTAGTCAGTGTGACTTTTTGGGTAAATCGAGCTCGCTTAAGACGGTCTTGGTGACACCTAGTTGAGTGAACCACCTAGGAAGCTATCTTTGACTAGGAGCCCACTTGGACCACATCAAAGCCAATTTTGAGTTGAGAGCTATTGTTCATCACAAAACATGTGAAGCATTACTTTTGCTTAGTTTTTCACTTGCCCTAAGGCGAGGTGAAACTCCAAAGTGAGGCCAACATTTTTCAACCCCAATTGATCTACTTCCTTCACTTTCTTTTGACACTTTGTTGATCAAAAGAAGAGTGACTACCTTTGCATTATCAATTGATTGTTTGCCACTTTTGTGTCCATTTACGCCCATCCATGTTTGTGGTTGGGTTGTTAAACGTCTAAAGTGTGTGGACACATTTTCATATCATTGGTAGCCTTTTTTATCTTGATACCCAAGTCAAGATCATCATTGTAGTTAGGCTTGTTTCATCACTTGTTTCTCCTTTGAACTGTTATCTTGTTTATATATCTTATCACCACAATTTTGATACTTACGTCTTGTTTTTCAGTAAACTTGGCATAAGAGTCTAGATTGTAACGTTACACTATACTACACATTTAAAATTTCCTTGGTATACTTTGGCATTAGTTTCTTTCAAACATTACCTCAATTTTGAAGAGTGTTGTTGTTACACTTTGTGCGTGTTATATCAATATCATTTTGATATTAATACCTTAATTTTTCTAAAAAGTTTGGTTAACATATCTTATTGGTATTGTTGTGCGTTGTTATATCGTAATACCTACCACTTTTTGGGATATAGGTCTTGATTGGATTCAAGCTCACTTTTAGTATACTTTGTTTGGGGATCACATTAACTTCTTGTTATTACTTATGCCTTGTTCATTTATTTGAACTTGACATAAGTGGTGACATTTTATTAATCATCTTGAAACACCAAACTATCATTTGGAAAACAGATTAGGAAGTAATTCGATGATTGATCGGTTTAAAACAAACCTTGCGATGATTGTGTCTTGTGATTATTCGTCATTTTGACTTATCCATTTATGACAATCACTTTGATCCATTAATCCTTTATCATTCATTATTATTTGGTCATTGTTTATCACTTAAGTTTGAGTGGTGTTGTGTTTTGAGCTTGCATGATTGTTCCTTGTGATCGTTCACCTTATAGACTTATATTTCTAAGGACAATCCTTTTGAGCCTTTGATTCTTTACACTCACAACTTGTTTTCCAAACCTTGTTGGATTGTTGAAATTACGTTATCATGATGTATGTTTTTCTTAGATTCCCTTTTTGGAAAATCACACAAGCATCCCCATCTTTACGAAATGTCTAGTTGGTTGTCATTATGTTGCCCAAATCAACATGAAACCTTCTTCACTTTGAAGAAGTTTGATCATACAATCTAGGTGTAGGAATTTGAACCCAACACATGCCAACAATGACTGATTATCGTAAGGTCCCTTATACATATGACAATAAGGAATCAAAGTTTTAGTGTTCACATCAAAATATGCCCATCATGACCAAACCTCAATTGGTTCTTCATGCTAGAGAACCCATTCGGGTAACTCGTTCCCCACCTTCATCTCATAGTCGGTGGTATGATTTGGATGACTAAACTTTGATCCAAATTATTATTCGAGTTCCCCCCACTCTTCTTCTAATTCTAATCCAAACATTTCCTCTTCTTCTGAGGATTCCAATCCAAATATTTCCTTTGACTCTTCTGATGATTCAGATCCAAACTACTATTCAGATCCAAACTACTATTCGATTCATCTAATTCGACTCCTAAGTCATCTAATGTGAATCCTATGTCATGGTCCTCCCTATCTTCTGTAGGAACCTCTTCATCATACATTTAATATGACTCCTACATCATAATCCTCCCTTTCTTCGCAGGACCCCTTTTATCAATCACCTCAATGATGTCTTCTTCCTTTGAAGATACACGTGACTCCAAATCCCTCCAATCAAACATCTAATACAATTCTTGAATCGTGGTCCTCTCTTTCTTTACAGGACCCTTGTTATTATTCATCCAATGTGATTCTTGAATCACGGTCCTCCCCTTCTTCGCAGGACCTTCTTCATCAATCACCCCCACTAAGTCTTCCTTCTTTGAAGATTCATGTGACTCAAAGTCCTTCTAGTCAAATGTTTGAATCGACCCATGCGTCACAATCTATAGACTTTGGAATTAATCCTACTAGTTTACAAATGATATACCATCGTATAGGTAGGTCCACACCACCTTCTTCTACTCCCGAGACATCTAGCTCCACATCTTCTTCATCCCTCACGTCATCTTCTTCTATCAATCATCATCAAACATCTTCTAAGTCTTCCACACCAATTGAATCTCTTTCTTCCAATCAACCCCTAGTGGTCGATCAACAACTCATACCAATTGATCTCTTTCAGAATGAAGAAACAATCAGGGCATTTATAGGGGCACATGAATATATGCCTTTAGCAGATTATGAACAAGGATTCTCTTTAGACTTCGATGCATCCGCATATTGTGAGGAAAAGGTTGATTCCTTTTATCAAGAAATAGAGGAAGAGCCTCAAATCATGTAACTTGATCCTCCTCTTATTCTTCCATCTTCACATTCTTCATTATGTGATGAAACTCCTTGGTCTTGCATTGATCCATGGCCTATCTTCTCATCACCCAATCACTCTTTGTCTATCATAATTCCTCAATCACAATCTCTTATGGGGTCAACACCAAGTATCCCTTCATCTTCATCTAGGTGTGGGTCACCTTCTAGTAGCCCTCCCTCTGCTATTTGTGGGACATTTTGAGTAGTCCACTATCTTCTATTCTTGGGGCATGTCCCACTAGCCCCTTGTCTTCTATGTATGGATCACCCCGGGTAGTCCATCATCTTCTATTCTTGGGCCACATCCTAGTAGCCCATCATCTTACATCTATGGGTCACGTCCTAGTAGCCCTTCTTCTTCTATTCTTGGGCCACATCCTAGTAGCCCTTCATCTTCTATCTATGGCTCACCTCTTAGTAGCCCATCTTCTTCAATCCTTGGACCGTATCCTTTTCATCCATCACATTATTCTTCTACCAAATATTGTGGCAAGCCCACTGTCATTCCTCTCATCAATTCTAAACATCCACATTCTTCTCTCACTTCTCGGGATCAGACAAGTCAAGCATTAGCTTATAAGAAATCTAGACATGTTCTTTATCAAGCTAAGATCAAAACTCAAGAGCTCCAAAGCTCCCAACAACTCAAATGATTATAAAATTCAAAATCAAACGTGATTCTAGAATGCACACCAATGTACCCATCAAGTATGGTGCAAAGTGTGAAAAAACCTATGGATAGGGAACTCAAACTCCCACATATGAAACCCATGTTTCAAAACAAATCACAAGTCATTTGTTGAGTGTGAACTCACCACGATCATCGAGATTGGGGATAATATCACTCTTGATAAACAAACATGCTTAGTCTCCCTTATCAAGGAAGTCACACACATCATTGTTGGATCCTATCATGTAGATTGACATTGTTGGTCCCAACTTTCAAAAAATAACAAAAATCATAAAATAGTTCAAAAATAACAAAAATCATAAAACAGTTCAAAAAAAAAAAATCATAAAACAGTTCAAAAAAAATCATAAAACAGTTCAAAAAATATGAGAAAACATTAAAACATTACAAAAACAAAATCAAAGGTACAAATATCAAACATTGCATAGGTATTACATACACATGGATGTTCTTTCTTCCCTTTCTTTCATATTCCTTTGCAAGTCATCCACCATTTTCATCCCTTTGATGTTATTTTGGTTAGCTTATTCACACACATTTTGTGACATTTATCTCTATGGTATCCATTTGACCTTGGTCTTTCATAACCTTGGTAAATTAAAGAATGACTGACCTCTTAGAGATCCTATCACTATTCTCATCTAATAAACTTGTTGGGAAGAAATTTTGGGCGTATTTGTTGACACTATCCAATGTCATCATCACAATCACTTCCACATCCTTCCATCAAGCCATCATGGTTCTTAACCCCTTGTTCAAACAAGAGAGCTGAAATAAGTTTTCAGAAAGCAAAAGAATCAAAATCAATCAATCAAAAAGCAAAAGCTAAAAGAAAAAGCAAATTGATATATAACTCTCTCTTGGGGTATTTCCAATAATCTCTACTGGGGCTATGGACTGACTGGTAGTAGAGAAATGTTGTGATTAGAATCAAATGCATCTCCATCGGGCTATGGATGTCTAGCTGGCAAGTGGAAGCAATGTATGACTCTCCTTCCACAATCCATTCACAAATCACCTTTCAAACTAAATCATTCCTACACATTGGCTAGTGTCTTCACTTATTGTCTATCAACTCTTTCCTTCAAGAGGTAATTCATTTCCATGTGCACACATGGGATCTCGATGAGTAAACAGGATTAGTATGTTACCAAGTGTTACTTTTTGGACCTTGTTCAAACTCTTGCTTTAGCGCATGTCTTGTCTCATGATTTGTGCCTTGGGCTAATCACTTTTTCATCAACCGCCTTCTAAATATTTTCATAAGCATCCTCTTTCTTCTTGAAAATCATTTAGAACATCCATGTGTATAGATGTCCTCTTTTCCATGTTTTGCAGCACTTTGTCCCCTTTTAATAAATCAATCACCCACTTCCTTTCTCTCATGTGTTTCTTGGCCAACTTACTTACGTTTGAAGGCATCCTTTCTCCTCATGATTGAACCTATTTTATATTGGCCTTGATCCCCCTTCTACGTGTGAAGATTTTTTCTTTGAATACTCCCACCTAATCACTGGGGCATGTCACATCTTCACTTTCTCACACGCATGGCATTCTTCCCTTGTACATCCCATCTATCATTTGGGGCATCCATGTTTCTTTGTTTCTTGTACATAGTTTCAAAAAAACTTTCAAAATAAAAACATTCAAATATGTTTCTAAAAATTAAAAACAATAAAAATCATCCTACAAAATTCTCTTTGGTTCTCACTTGTTCTTGTGCATGACTCGCGGATCATCTTGATCTACCTCCATTAACAAAGCTAATTTTCTTACTATGTTTGTACTCTGGGGCACAATGAGTTGCTTGGTATTATTTCATGCACATTGATTTTCATAGGACCCAAGTGTCCTCTCGTTATTCCCCTTGCATGTATCCTTGCTTGGGGCACCATATTTTAACCCTTGTCGTTAATTCACATAGGTCGGAATCAAAGCTTGATAACAAAAACATTGTATTATGTTTCTCTATTAGGTTATCTTGTTTACTTTCGTATTGCATTGCATTATGTATGTTGCAAGGAGTTAGACATCTTTTACTTTCTCGTATTGCATTGCATTTTGTATGTTGCATGGAGTTGGTGTTTTTAGCTATGGACATTTGTTCGTATATGGATTTTCATGTCATACTACACTTCTGTTCATTCTTTTTAATAAGGACCGATGATGTCGATCATAAGCAAAATGATGAAATAAAGTTGGTTTTTACATCGGCAAGATGATAGCTATATCCATCTCTTTTCATCTTCATTTTTCTTCCATATCACTCTCCTTCTATCAACACTTTTCTTCAAAAGCAACTTGGGGCAATAGGGATCAATTCTTCTACTTCTTCTATTATGTTCTTTCATCTTTTCGATCATCGTCAATCACCCTCTTTCATCACCCCATCGACACTCGAGGGGGCATCCTTCATTCTATTAATTTTTTCTTCTATCTCTTCAAAAAAAAAATTATTTGTTTGTACTTGTCTACTATCTTTGAAGTGGTGTCACTTACGCCACCCCAAAGAGGGGCAAATGTAGACACCTAAAATCTACTTACGCAACCTTTAATGCTAAGATTGCACTAATTATCCTCTTTCTCATCATTTCCATAATAATTAGCACTTTTCCACTAATTAGCTAACATTCCTCTTCATATTCATTAATTAACAACCTTTCGTTAATTAATTAGCCTTCCTATCATTAAAGATGTCAATTAATGACCTTTCGTTAATTAATATCCACTTCTACTTGGGTTAATTAATTATTATTAATTAATTACACTCATAACTCTAAATCAATAAATTACCATTTATTGGATCAAATTCCTCTCTTACATCCCGCAAATCATACTAATTTTCCTCTAATTAGCTTCTATAAGCTTACATCTACCTATTAATTAATCACCTTTGATTAATTAAAACATCCCCCAACTCCCATGACTTACTAATGACAAATTAAACTCTTCTAAATCAAGATTACCTTTTATAAAGCAACCTTATCCATTCCTAATCTTGTTTTACCTTTATCCCACATTCATCAATTTGCTAGCCTTGCCTCTTCAGGAAAGCTATATAAAGAACCCTCCTTCTTACCTTTCTTCTTGCACCATGCTTTGAATAGTGAAAACTATAAGCATTTTGATCTTGAGCCATTCTCCATTGTTGGAAATAGCTTCTCCATCTTGCATCCTTTCACTCAAAATTGAGTAATATGGGAAGATCCAAAATGGCCTTGTAGCCATTCTTGGTGAGATTCCATTCTCAATCCTTGAGATCAAGCAATAATCCACTTTGATTGCTTATGTTCTTCATAGGTTCATAGTTTAAGTTAGCAATCATAGAGAGTAGGAAATAAGCTTAGCATGTAGTTTCATTTATGCATTGAAGAAGCATTTCCTTTAAGCTCTTATCTTGATGGTTCATTGTTTAATTAGCATTTGCTTTTGAAGCTATGTAGATATTAGTTTCAATTTATAGCTTAGTTAATAAAACATGAACACAATTATCACCAAATCATAACACCCTATCATTTGCATAGGTGTGTGTACTTTAGCTCATAGTGTGACTGGGTAACATGGGTACTATCTCCAAGTGTGGGACTTGCTACTTGAGATAGAACTCCAGAGAGAATTGGTTCTTGGTCCTAAAACCCACCGAAATCTACTCTAATGCAGGAAAAAATATCTTACCCTAATCTAACTTTCCAAAGGACCAGGGAGAGAGAGTGTATGAAAACAAAGCCTACACTAAAGCAGTGATACACCAGAAAAGGAGGGTATGAGAATAACTTTCCAATGTGTGAAAAATGGAAGCAAAATACATACTAGAGAGGGTGATAACAGTTATCCACAGTCTAGAAACTGCATTCACAACAATATTTCATACACACATAATGATAATGAATCCCTACAAGAGCATAAAATAGACACAATATATTTACAATAAGATTGAAGAGGCAAGAAGAATGCAAACAAACACAACAAGGGAAGATACATCCACAAACTTGCATCTATTGCTTCATTGATATGCACAATTCAATATATTACAAAGTAAATAATTGGATCACCATGTAAGGAGTACAATACAAGGGCCTGCAACACATTGGCTTCACAAAACTAAAATAACAGAGTTTTTCTACTCAAAACTATCTCCCTTACAATGAGCCCAATATGCCAATTTGTAGAGTTTGGAAGAGGGAAGATTGAATGATGGAAAAAGGCTCCCATACTATCCCATAACCTCGCTATTGGAGAAAATGATGACCATGCCTCTTAATTGCACTCCCAACTACCAATTAAAACACATGTTTTGAACCTGGTCCGTTTTCCTCAAAATTATCTATCAAATCCACATCAAATTATAGATTTCTAAATTAATGTGCATTGGGATTAGAGCCATGATTATAACGAGACCGACTTTGCATGATTTCAATGAGAAATGCAAAAGATATGGTATTGTGAGTGTGAGCAACTATTTTGAGTTTCCAGGATTTTTACATTTTACGGGAATGAGATTTTAATTTTTGGAGATGGAGATGTATATTTTATTTTCACCCACCCACCATCATTAAAAATAAGAAATCCAATTTTTTTGGCGTAGAGGATGTCGTGCCCTTTTCGAAAAGTCAATTTTTTTGAAAATCAGAGTTCTAAGTCAAAAGTTGTGCCTATTTGAAGTTCGAGGGTGGACGCTCCACTTTCCCCTTGGGTTATGGGTGTTGTGGGATTTTGGGAACTCGTCTCCTCATGGTACTTGGACCTGTGTGGGCCTCCTTTCTCTCGCCCGATTGGGCCCTCGACTTGGGCTCTTTGTCCTCGTGCATGGTTGACCGGCTAGGTGGGTCATTGATCGCCAACTTCTCGCACTACTCGCATTTTCATGGGTATTTCGGCTATTTTGGGTCCGAGTATCTCAGATGTCCCAAACATTTTTGTCCCCCATCTCTACACTCCACTTTTCATGCAGCTATTTTCAATTTTCGGGGCTCACACGTACTATTTTCCCCAGATGTCCCACGGACCACACGAGACATTTTTATCCGCTTTTGCCACATTTTTTGTTGATTTTTCTAAGTATTGCCTCTTTCTTCTCTACAATGCCCCCTTTGATCAACCTGTTGTCTATGTTGGTCTAGTGCACATTTTCTAGCTTGCTTGATTATCAATTTCACTAGGAGAGGGAAATTAGATAACAATTTGATGACTGTGGGGATATTTTCCTGCTAAATGGAGTATGACTAGCGGCCTAAAACTATCCATTGGGCATGGTGTCTGTATTATCATTATGAACTGATTTGAACTCTGGAACTTGATCCTAGAATGCTTAAGATGATTTCACCTACGTTCGAAGCTTCCCCGTAGCTCACACTCCCAATCTTTATAAGAAAATCTTGAAGTCAAGGTTTGTGAGAGTAGAAAATTGCTTGAGAACCGAATTCTCCCATTCCTACAACTGTGATCCATGAGGCTGAATGATGAGTACCTATGAATGTTTCCTCAACATCTGATTTTAGTTTCTCTGCATTTGTTTGAATTTTAAATTTGTAACTATTGCAAACAACTATGAGCTTCCCATCCGCAACAACATTTTTTTCTTTCCTGAAGTGTGGTGAAATGTATACAAATTATACACTAGAAGCAATAAAACATGTGCACCAACACTTAGGGAAATTAAACCTATTCTAATAACAACAACAATGTGCAAAAGCACTTGGAGGATTTGAAATCCTAGACTAATATGTACAAGGGTGAGAAATTCTTCCTTCTAGTAAGTAGAATGTTTGAGGTAAATTCCATTGATTGGAATATAAAATTCTTCACCATCCAACTTGGCCAGTTGGAAGGCATTGCTATTTTTGCATTCAATGATCATATATGGACCACTCCATATGGCATCGAACTTGGAATGCTTTCCCATATTTTACACGATCAACATCCCACTTCAGTACCAAGTCTCCTACTTGGAATGTCCTAGCTTTAGCTTTCTTGTCAAAGCTTCTCTTGATCAATGCTTGATATTTTTCCATGGTTTGCACTACATGTTCTCTTGCTTCTTCTAATTCCATTAGCTTTGCATACTGATTTCCATGGGCTCAAACTCATCTAGTTCCAACTGTTTCATGAGTTCCAATGCCGACAACTCAAGTGATATAGGTAGCACTGCTTCCTTTCCATATACAAGCTTGTATGGAGAGCTGCTTGTAGACCTCTTAGGTGTAATTCTATCCAGCCCATAGAGCTGATTTGAGCTTCGTGTGCCAAGTTCTCTGATTCTCATCAAGATTCTTCTGATGATTCTCAGTAAGTTTTTGTTTATAGACTCTGCTTGGCCATTACCCTAAGGATAATAGTTTGATGAAGTGCTGAGGTATATACCATTCTTGACAACCCATTCAAGTGATTTTGGTGCCAAGGAATGCCAATGCATTATCTGATATGATAGTAGTAGGAGGACTCTAAACCTTGTGACTATCCCTTCATAGAAATCCAAGATGCTGGATTCATTTGCCTCCTTAAGTGCCACCGCTTCAGTCCACTTGGTGAAATAGTCATTGCCATAAGTATCCACTTGTGGCCTTGACTTGAATTTGGATTGATAACTCCAATGAATTCCAATCCCCATTGCATGAATGGTTGATCTACTTAAAATTGGATGAAGGGCCAAAGCATTGCCTAACCTTTCTTTTCCTATGAAGAACACACATTTCTTGCATTTCTTGATCCATGAGTAGCAATCACTAAACACCGTAGGCCAATAGTAACCAACCTTCATGATTTTGAGAGTTGTTACTCATGGAGCAAAGTGGCCTCATGTTTCCCATCATGGAACTCATGTAATATCTTCTCAACTTGACTTGTTGGGACACACCTCAATAACACCCCATTCACATCCTTCTTGAATAGGATGCCATCAATGAGCACATATGGGATGGATTGCAATCTGAAATATCTTCTCTTAGCTTTGTTCCATTCTAGAGGGCAAAAACCTGTTTGGAGATAATGCACCATGTCTTGAGTCCAACATGGAATGGGTGCATCATTAGCTGGTTGTTCTTGATCATTTTGTAGCACTAGGACAACCTCTTCTTCACCTTTTGACTCGTCATGTTGTTTGGAAGTTAATTGCTCACACAAACCTTTTCCACGAACCAGCTTGGTCACTTTGATTTCAATATCATATTCCATTACCCGAGTGATCCAACTTGCTCTCTTCTCATTCAAATCCTTGTTTAGGAGAAAATCCTTGACACCAGCATGAGACACTAGTAGTTGAATCTTATTGTTCGAGACCAAGTGTCTAAACTTCTTCAAACTCCTAATGAAAACAAGAACATGCTTTTTAATAAAAGAATACCTTACTTGTAATCTTCCAGGATTTGACTAAAGAATGCTATGGGTTGTTCTTAAATTTTCTTTATTTAGTTGTACCAAGATAGTTGAGATTGTGTTCTGATCCTCCAAAAGCATACAACATGAAGTCCTTTGAAAATTTTGGGTTGATAAGAGTTGGAGCTTGTGATATTGCATTCTTGATAGCCTCAAAAATATCTTTTCCCTTTATACCGTCCATTTGAATGCAAGACTCTTCTTCAACATCATTGTTAATGGATTCACAAGAGTGGAAAAATCAGGCACAAATTTGTGAATTTTTTTATCCTTCCCAAGAATATTTGGAGATATTTCTTGTGGTGTGGTAATGGAAGTGTTCGGATGGCTTCAACTCTTTCAGGATCAATTTTCAACCCTTCTCTTGAAACAATGTGGCCCAACAATTTTGCCTTCGTGTGCCAAGAATACACACTTTTTGGATTCAATGACACTCGAATCTTCTACATCTTTGAAATACTTTCCTGAGGTGAAAGAGGTGGTCTGCTACATTCTTTGAGAACACAATGATATCATCTAGATATATAAGCACTATTTTGTTGATTAGTCCTTTGAATGCCATATCCATAGCTGTTGAAATGTTGCTTTGGAATTTGACAATCCAAATGGCATTTTCTTATAAGAATATGTGCCCCATTTCGTAGTGAAGGCTTGTCTTGAACTGATCTTCTTCTTTCACCATTATTTGGTTATAGCTTGAGTAGCCATCTAGCAATGAAAACCTTTCAAACCAACTACAACTTGCAAGATTTTCTCCATTGATGGAAGTGGATAATGATCTTTGAGTGAAGCTCTATTTAGATCACAGAAGTCTACACACAGTTTGATCTCTCCATTTCTCTTCCTTACTAGCACCAAATTTGCAACCCAACTTGAATGTTTGATAGGAAAGATGATGCTAGCTTCAATTAGCTTGTTCAACTCTTTTCTCATGAGAGGTTCAATGTGAGGATTCACCGATTTTGCTTCGTCTGATAGGCTTGGATTCTGGATCTAGCTCAATAGTATGTTGTGCTAACTTTGGGTTGAAACCTCTTAAATCCTTATAATTCCATGTAAAGACATCTGGGAATTCTTGACAAAGTTGAAAAAATTCAACTTTCTCTTTGTCGAGTATTTACTTTGCCAATTTGCAATGTCTTGCCTTCATCTACTAAAATGGGTTCTAAATCCTCACCCTTTACCTGAATGTTTGCCTTTTCCTTCTAGAATTGATCATTTGGGTTGAAGATTGACTCCAAAGTTACAAGACCTTTTGGTAATTTATTAGTTCTCAACTGCACCACTTGGTCACCATATTGTTGCTCCAACTTGTCTTGGTTTCTAGCAAAGAACTCAACTTCTTCTTGTAGAAAATTGACAATTTGTTGATCATTCTCAAAGACTTTCCAAATTGTGTTGTTATCTGGCACATATGGTCTTACAACCACTTTTATATGAGGCTGAGATTTCTCATTTTGATACTTTCAAAATGTCAAATGCTGCCCCAATTGTTGCAAGTCTATCTGTTGCTTCATTCTTCTTTCTTGGGATGGAATTGATGTTAAAAGCTTTGAAATCTTCAATGAGATCCCATACCCAATTTTTGTAGTTCTTCAACAAATCATTCTTAGCAGCATTTTGTCCTCTGACTTGGTTCATGATTAGCTCACTATCTCCAAACACTTGCAAGTTTTTAATACCTCTCTTTCTTGCCCAATGCAATCCGTGAATTAAAGCTTCATACTCAGTTGTGTTGTTTGAGAAAGAAAACTGGAAACAGAAAGCTGAGTAATATTTTGTACCTTGTGGTGAAACAAGCATAGCTCCTCCTCCTACACCTTGTCTACTCCTTGAGCCATCAAAGAATAACTGCCACACCTCATTATCATCTTTGTGATTTGGCTTGGTAATGCTAGGGAGAGGTTGATTCTCTTCATGCAAACAATAGACTCCCAATTCAACTTCTTCCATTTCCTTGTAAGGGTCAAAAGCATGCCTCTTATTTTCCCATTCATCAAGAGTCAAGTCTAGAATGCATCCGACTTTGGTATCTACTTCATAGGTGCTTGGATAATCCTCTTGATCAAATGTTGAACAATTTGCATTGATTGGATTTGGTGTATGAGGCTCAATATGAAAGTTTGCAATAGGCTTAGATCTGATTGTAGCCTTAGCTCCATACCTTGTTTGAATAACATATGACCAATCAATAGACAAATAGCCTCCAATTTTAGTGGTGAAGTCTCTTGACAAACATAATACAAAGAGTGGTGGAAAGTCTATGATTGATACATCTTGTAAGACAGTCACATTGGGACATGCATGCAATGTGAGGCTCAAATATTTGATTACTCCAACTATTGTTACCGTTGTCCCATCCAATTGCACCACACCTCTAGAAATGACTTCATATTGAAGACCCAATTGATCAACTATTTGTTTTGGCATTACAGAGCTACTTGCTCCCAAATCAATCATGCAATTATGCACCAAATTATTCCCAATGATCAATGAGATATAGAATGGTGGAGGCTTCAAATTTTTTCCTTAGTGGTCTCCTTGATTTCCTCCTTGCTGAGCTGCATTGGTAAGCACCTTCTCTTGATGATTGGATGATTGATTTGATGTCGACCAATTTTCCATAACAACTTGCAATAGGTCTCTTTGTCCTGGGATAGCTAATGACTCCCACATTGAGATGTTTACATTCATTTTCTTCATCTTCTCAATGATGTTGAATGGAGATGAGCTATATTTTTTCTGCCCCTTTCTTTGCACATTTTTTCTTGCACATGGGCTGTTACAACCGACATTTGAGCTGGTTTAGAAGGTGGCTTGGGTTGACCTTGCACATTGGGAGCTACACTTTGATTACCAATACCTTGTTGAGTGATAGAGGGTTGTGAATCATTTGAATTGGATGATTGTCCCTCTCCAATATTTCTCTTCTTGGACCATGTATTGGTTTCTACACTTTGAGAAGGGGCTTGATTTATACCACAAAATATTCAGCCTTGCCAATTGACAAGTGTGGTTTCATTTGGAGGTGCTTATTGCTTGAGTTAACTTCCTTCGCCTGTTGATTCCCTCTTGGTCTGTCTCTTGTTCCACACCCATTGTTGTCACCATAAGAGCTTGATTTAAAGCACCATTGAAACACATTGACTGGTTATGAGGTTGATTGCATGGGAAGCACTAGTCATATTCTTGAGCCATGTTATTTTTGCACTGGAACCAAGGCTCTAGATGTGGACGCAAACATTAGGATTGTAAGGTTGAAATGGCCTATTAGTAGGAGGTTTGACTTGGTTCTGATTACAGCTTTAGTAGGTGGTCTATTAGGATGATACAAAGGCCTATTAGGTTGGGTTTGAGGTTGATATGATCTAAAATTTTGAGCTTTTTGCCTCTTAAGTGTCACCAACTCATTACCTAGGTTTTACAACTGCTTCATGACTTCTTGGAGCTCATTTGAGGTACTAGAAGATGAGGTAGAAGATTCAGTCAAACTCTAATTTCTTTGAAAGGAATGAGAGCTAATGTAGGTGCTTGACTAGTGCTTGGGGATCCTATTTCTAGATAGAGAGGCATATGTGGCCTAGGTGAAATTTTACCAGCTTGAATCAAGCAATTTTCAGCTCTAATAACAATGTTATAGGTTGTGGGTAAAGTTATACCTCCCATGGATTGTATCATCATTGCAATATCAAAATTTAGAGATTTTAGGAAGTATAGAAAGACACCTTCAACTATTGGTCTCACAACAAGTAGAATTCTATCCCATGTCCTTTAAAACCTGAAGTTGAAATCATGCCATTTGCTCATTTGGTGCTCTCTTGATTGTGGTTAGTTGTTCCAATAGAGACAAATTATCTTCCTTCTCTCCAAATTGATTATGAAGAGTGTGCACAAATGGTCCCAATTCTGGATAGATCCTGCTATTATAATTCTGAACCATTGCAAAGCTTTACCCTTAAAGGAGGATGCCAAAACTTAACAAAACATCCATCTTAGTAATTTCATGAATTACACAGACATTTGCAATGTCTTGGATGTGGTCAATCGAGTTGTATGGTTTTCTCCAAGAAATATGGAATGTTCTTCAATGTTGCAACTGGAATTGGATTATGGGAATTGAGAGCAAGTGGGCTGCTTGCCAATGAAGTTGACATAGGGATTAGGTTGCACCATCCTGATTGGTCGAGAAATCTAGTTGATTGAATAAAAGGCCTACCAGGTGGAGGTGTTGATAAAGTTCTATTTGGTGGAGATGGAGACCTTTGAGCTCTTCTTCCCCTTCTTCCTCTACCTAGGGATAAGTGTAGATAGAAAAATAGTCCCTCTTCTCTAGTTCTTGACCTTGTTTGGATTCTTCTCATGAATATTCCAAGTTTGGACTGCTGAAACTAGTGGATTTTCCCTTTTGGAGTCACCTAGATGTGCTATTTTAAAGCCTCTTACAAGCTAGAATTTCACAAAAAGAGAACATCAAACTTGTTGTGACTAAAATGAAGACCTCTTGGTCCCATAAGGCATGCCGAATTGTTATCACCAAATCACATCACCCTTCGATTTTCACAAGTGTGTGTGCTTGAGCTCATGGTGTGACTGGGTAACATGGGTACTATCTCCAAGTGTGGACTTGCTACTTGAGATAGACCTCTAGAGAAAGCTGGTTCTTGCTCCTAAACTACCTATTGCCACAATCTACTCTAATGCAGGCAAAACTATCTTATCCTAATCTAACTTTCTAAGGGACCAAGGAGAGAGAGTGTGTATGAAAAAAAAGCCTACACTAAAGCGGTGATACACCAGAAAAGGAGGGTATGAGAATAGCTTTCCAATGTGTGAAAAATGGAAGCAAAATACATACTAGAGAGGGTGATAACAGTTCTCCACATTCTAGCAACTACATTCACAACAATATTTCATACACACACAATGATAATGAATCCTGCAAGAGCATAAAATAGAAACAATATATTTTTAATAAGATTAAAGAGGCAATAAGAATGCAAACAAACACAACAAGGGAAGATACATCCTCAAACTTGCATCTATTGCTTCATTGATATGCATAGTTGAATATATTACAAGGAAAAGGCTTGGATCACCATGCAAGGAGTCCACTACAAGGGCCTGCAACACATTGGCTTCGGAAAATGAAAATGACAAAAATTTTCTACTCAAAATTATCCCCCTTACAATGAGCCCAATATGCAAATTTATAGAGTTTGGAAGAGGGAAGATTGAAATCCCGAAATATACTTTTCAACCACTTGCAAGAGGTAATAAATGAAGTGTAATGATGGAAAAAGGCTCCCCATGCTTGTCCCATAACCTATAGTTGGAGAAAATGATGACCATGCCTCTTAATTGCACTCCCAACTACCAATTAAAACATTATTCTGAACCTGGTCCGTTTTCCTCAAAATTCTCTATCAAATCCACATCAAATTCTAGATTTATTAATTGCTATGTGTTGGTCTCAAAGCCACGATTCTAATGAGACTGATTTTGCATGATTTCGTTGAGAAATGCAAAAGATATGACATTCGAGGTGAGTAAATATTTTGAGATTTCTTTTAGGAGTTCTTACATTTTATGGGAATGAGATTTTAATTTATTGGAGCTGGAGATATTTCTATGGCATAGAGGATGTTGTGCCCTTTCCAAAAAGTCAAATTTTGTGAAAATCAAAGTTCTGAGTCAAAAGTTGTGCCTGTTTGAAGTTTGGGGGTAGGGCGTTCCATTTTCCCTTTGGATTGTGGGTATTGCGGGTCTTTGGTGAAATAATATCCCCACGCACTTGGTGTGTGTGGGTCTCCTTTCTCGCATCGCCCGACTTGGGCTCTCTCGTCCTCGTGCATTCATCGTTGATCGGGGCTGTGGGCCATTGATCGTCGACTTCTCCACCCCGGCCTCTGCGGGTATTTTTGCTATTTTGGGTCTGTGTGTCCCATCCATCCTAGACATTTTTCTCCACCATCTCCGCACTCCATTGGTTGCGGCTATTTTAGCTTTTCAAGGCCCGCACGTTCATTTGTCCTAGCTGTCCCAGTGGACGCGCGAGACATTTTATTTTCTTTTGCCATATTTTTTTGTTGATTTTTCTAACTATTGCTTCTTTCTTCTCTATAACACCCCCTTCGATCAACTTGTTGTCTCTATTGCTGGTGCAGTGCGCATTTTCTAGCCTCGCCCGATTATCAATTTCACCGAGAGAGGGAAATTAGATAACAATAACATTAATTATTATTTTTACAATAAATATTTATTTAATTTTTGCAGATTGTTGCAAATATATATATATATATATATATATATATATATATATATATATATATAACATCTCATCAAAGAAATCATTCATCCACATGTTCAATGGAATAAGGATTTTAGATAAATATCCTTTGGGTAAATACTTAATATATAGAATTAAATTGCATGATAATTAGAATCATATAAGTATTAAATTTTTCAAAAAATAATATTTAATGAAAATTGTTTGGTTTTTTTAATAAATTAGTATAATTAGATTGTACTTAGGTTAATATCACAATTGTAATAATTGTGAGACTATAATAATTTATTAGACATTACACTTATCAAAAGTTTTATTAATCTCCCTACTAATAGATGCTTATAATTCATGGATGTTATAAAGTGAGAAACTTAAAACGAGGAATTATATTCATGATATCTACCCTATTTAATATAAAATACATGAATTACAATTAAATTAATCTTAATATTAACATAAAATACATGATTAAGTTATAATTGAATTAATCCTACAATAATTATTACTCTCACCTTATAATTATTACTAAAAATATGTTATTTTCTTGATTTCTCTTTTCTATATTTTTTTTTGGTGAAAATGTTCCACAATACCGTAAAAATATAGTTGATTCAAGTAGCACATATTTAACTTAAAACCAGTATCACATATAAAACTAGTGCATATGTGCAACTATTGACAAACAAATATTTACTTGTAATTATAGAGAGTGACAAAAATCGAGAAAGTATATTCTCGATAGTAATATATTAGACTGTAATATTGTTGTACATTGACATGATAAAAGCTCTTTCAATATTAATATTTTATGGAATGAAGGATAACACTTTCAAGATTATTAGCATCACTTAAGATATTATTATGAGCACCTATTAAATAATAGGACGACTACACAATATGATTGTATACAATATCAAGTCTAAATGTAATATGCCATAATTATGTTCTAATTTCACAATTTTGTACAAAAACAAAAATTTCAAACAATGTATATGATTCATGTCTATCAAATCAATAAATATAAATTCAACATAATTTATATCACATAAAAATATAAATTCAATCATTATGTATCTGCAAGTCTCAATACATGTTAAAATGTGAGTAAACAAAATCTAGAAGCATAACCATGAATCATTAACAATCATGCTGTGAGAAAGGTCTAACATAAATAAGTAATCAAAGAATGGAATCACACTATGACTCCATGATTATATGTACATTGTTTTTTACCACAATTTGGTTGATTCTCTTTAATTACCTATTTAAGTTTAAATTGACTATTTTCTTTAGATATATAATGAGTGTTGATAGATAATACCTAGTGACTTTATGATATCATCTTTATTGTATATAACCATTGTTAACAAAATTCCACATGTTTTATAATTTCAATCCAAATTCCAATCATTGAGTGTCCTTTGACTATAAAATTCAGATTGAATATATTGTCCTTTATGCATATTGTTGAAGTCACTTGAGAGTCAATGAATTCCTCTTGGTAAGGTTCATGATATGTTCATGATTACTCTATTATATTAACCATGTTAACAAAATTCCACATGTTTTTAATTTCGAATCCAAATTCCAATCATTGAGTGTCCTTTGACTATAAAATTCAGATTGAATATATTGTCCTTTTATGCATATTGTTGAAGTCACTTGAGAGTCAATGAATTCCTCTTGGTAAGGTTCATGATATGTTCATGATTACTCTATTATATTGAATTGTTTCAATTTAATGTCTTGGTCATTTCAATTTTATTATTTTGAATCACATAATGTTCTTCACTATTTCTTATTATGCACAATTATTGCTATATTTGACAAAAACATTACACAATTGGTTATCCTTCATGGCATATTTATGATTAGGAGTGTCAAGATATCTAGGAAATACTTGACATGGTAGCTCTTTGATAAACGATCTTAAGAAGCACAAACATTTGAATTCATTTTTATTTACTTTTGCATGGGAATATAATTGTGAGGCGCTGATGAAGATTCACCAATCCATTATTGAGTTGGTTGAACTAACTAATGTTTATTGAGTTGTTATGCACAAGATGCATTATGAGGCATTTAGGCATTATCTTGCATTTAATTACCGTAACACATTTATTATTTGTGACATTGGTCAAAAGATTCATTTAGTATCATTTACGTAGTAGGTACTTGTGAAAAATACTATAATTAGCAGGTGGTGCTTGGTTATGTAAGAACTCACCCTTACGCTTGAGAGAAGTTGTCTTATTTTGGTGTGAATAATTGATAATAGACATGTAAATTCATGGAAGACACATCTATTTAGATAAGTAGATTGTAAGAAACTCCTTATGGGATAGTGGAGGACTATATCTATTTACAATTGATCTATATTTTATGTAAGTTGTTGTTACCTATAGTTTTCTCATAAAGTGTTGCTTATCTTAATTTCTTCAATACATAAGGATGCAAGTTAGTCAAGAATTGTGTTGGGTTGAAGTGTTGTGTGGTATAAGTCCATCCATAATTAGATTCCCTAATCACAACTCTATCATATATCACACAATAATTTATATCACACACACATAAAACTGATTTTAATATCAAGTGCAAAAATATTTGACTATAAAATATACAATATTTTCTCATAAAAATGATTCTAAATTATTTCTTCAATATTGAGGATTCAAATCCAAGGCAAAATGCTTGCTTTGGTCTTTGAAAAAAAAGCAAAAATATCATCTCACATGTGTAGAAGTATGTGTTACTGATGGTATGTCATAAGGTACTTACACAACCGATCAAGCAAACATTGAGAGCATGCCAAGCTGAAAAAGCATCATTGCAACAATAAAAATTGAAAAGTTATTGCAACAATATGACAATGTCTTCGTAGAATTAAAATGCATCCTTACACATTGCAGGATTAGAAACCAAATTAATTTTTTTATTGTATCCCTTCTTCCAAAAATCATCTTTATCAAAAATCCGTTTGGGAGAAATGAAGTTTGATGCCAAATACAAGATCTTCCTTGTGGAAGCTTGATAGTCCATACACCAAAGAAATATGGCACTTAGTACTTATGCATGTGTTATGCATCACACATTCAACAAGATAATGGTAATTAATTAATACCATTTCCTTTCCACATGAAATGGATGACATTTTTGAGAAATTCCATCCAACAGGCATATCTGCTGAAACGTATCATCATTCTTTTTTTTTTTTTTTTTTATATATATATATATTAGCAGTTATTCCTTATACACGATTTAAGGGTGTTTGACTGGTCTGATTTTGAAGCTAACTTTACATTTGTTTGGGCAGTGGCGAGGCCTGCCATGTAGCTTGATATTTGTGGAGCTAAGACCACTCACAGTCTACTAATCTGTAAAAAAAAAACATTTAAACAATATTTGTAGGCATTGCAACAATTAAATTATTCGCTGTGGCAGTCAGTGCTTTGTGCATCAAGTTGATTCATTTCCTTCTACAATTGTCAATAACATTATATGGGATTCAAAAGATTTGATTTCATTCCTTTGATTTGTTTGTAATGGATTTTGCAATGAATGCATTGATGAATAAAACATGAAGGAACTAGAGCTTGAGAGGGTTTTATTGGCATTGCAAATCATTAAAAACTTAAGCCTTTCCAACAAGTATGCAAGAAGGAGTAATGCACTATTTTTTTTTTAATCTTTACTACACATTACTTTCAAGTATCCAAACAAATCTTAATATATTTCCTTTTGTAATTTCTTCACAGTATTCTACAAGAAATCAACAACATTTCCAATAACTTTTGAGTGAGAAAACTAACATTTCAATACAACTTTCCTCCCTTATTTTGTTACAACACCTTTTTCTTCATGTGGAACATATTTACAATCATGTAAACACTTTTCAAGTAAAATTTGCATTCAATCATGTAAATACTTTTCAAGTAAAATTTGCATTCAATCATGTAAATACTTTTCAAGTAAAATTTGCATTCAATCATGTATCTCTTGGAGCAACTATAGGTTACAATGTCCCTTATTTTTGGAATGAAAACAAGATGATACAACTTTCTTTCATTTGCAAGTTTTACAACAAAATAATATATGTAAAGAAATGGAAAGGGTCTTCACAAGCTCCATAGTGTTCTTCATCCATGCTCCAAATCCCAAGTAGTTCAATCATAACCAAGATAGGGGGAGAGGCAACACTCTCCTCCCAACCAAATCTCAATGGAGAAGAGAAGCAATCTCCTCCATTGACCCCGAGCCCCAAACACAACACAATGAAAAGGGTGGTCTCCAACTCAAGGCAACAATACATGCTTCCACAAAACAAGTTCTTCACAAAATTCAAGCTAAAATAGAAGCACAAAGAGACACACAATAACATCAAACATTACACAACAAGGCTTGCATCCAAGCCAACAAGAGAAGGAACTATGGGAATGTTTCCCTTATGCCTCCCAAATGAGATGAGATGCCCATCCAAAACCCTCCACAATAAAACACAAGTCCCTATGACTCTTATGCCTCCCTCAAGTACCCCTTTTTCCTCCCATACTCTTATGCCTCCCTCCTCTTATGGCTCCCTCAAAGACAAGGTAGAATATAAACATTCCTACCCAAGATGGGCATCCCTCTCAAACTCCCTCCACAATATCCTAATCTACTCTTTTGCCTCCCTCATGAGTATTCCCATAGACCTCTCCTATACTACACAATAAGCATTCAAACCATTTTTCACAATTTCCACAAAGTAAACATGCATTTTTTTCCCACAATTTTTAGCATAGAAGCAATAATAATATGAAAGCAAAAACAAAGGAGAGGGTTCCCTACCTCTCCATTGGAGAAGCCTAAACCAAGAAACTTGTTCAAGCTCCTTCCCAAATCAATCTAAGCATGCAAGTCCAAAACTCTCTTTATCTCTTTCTCCCAATTCCTCTCTCTCAAAATAACAAAGGAGAACTCTTCAACAACACAAAAACAAAGCTCCAACCCCTCAACAAGAGAGGAAGTTTCAATAAATAGATCAAAGGTAAGGGTGAGGGTGATGTGGCTCCATGTAGGATGCCACATCACACATCCTCAAACCAACTCCCAAGGTCAACTCAAATCCCAAAGCACCATAAATGGGTGGTTGGGTTGAATGACAACCCTCTTCCACATTCAACCCTTTCCTATGTGCCTTAAGGCACAATTAAATGCAAAATGAGGAAAATGCACTCCAAAGTCATATTTCCTTCCCAAAACAATAAATAACCCCCTTTTTGGATTCCCAACCCATAGATATGGTTGGTAAGGGTTTGGGAAGTGTGGGACAAGTTTAACTTGTCCCACAAGTCCCCTAAAATTGCCCTCAATCTCAAATTCGAGATTCTAAGAGCATGGAGTGGTCAACACTCAAAACCAAGCATTCAATGCAAGAGGACACACAAGACTCAAGGAGCCAACAATCAAATTTATTACACCCACTTGACTTTCCCCAAGGCTTAAAAACTAAAACAAGATATTACATTAATCTAAACACACTTAACAAAAGTAATTTAACAAAAGGACTTCACATAAGAAATCACCTACTAAATCAAGTAAAACAAGTAATAAAATTCTTACCCCCTTGGTCACATTAGAAAATTTCCCCCACATGGAAATTTTCTCAACACATAAAAGAATAAAGGGTAACACAATACAATTTACTAGTTGCCTTGACGACCAATGTTGTAACCACCCGACATCCTGTTGTGTTTGGTCCCCAATCCCCCCTCATGGTTGTGATCATGCTGTGTTTCCTGCAAAAATGCAAAATACCCTCTTCGGCCTTGCGGCCATGTCAAAATATCCAAAATAACCATATGCATGAAATTTATTAACATCTATACGTAATTCAAGCAATCATTATTTCTAGGCCTAAATCACAACTTAATTATGCATTTCATCATTATCCAAAATTATAGTAATGTAAATTCAACAACTACATTCTATTCAACATGGCGAAGAAATTCAATGTTAGAACACACGCAATATATCCATATAAAAATAATATCGGAATCCAATAGTCTGTCCATGAGTCAAAGTGTAGATCATACGAAAACAAAATCAATCATAATCCAAATGCATCTAGTCACAAAACATCATGCTAATCAACACAAGTATAACTCATGTCCATATCCAAAGTCTCGCATAACTCAAAATGATAATCACTAAGTGTCGTAGGGAAGTGGGCATTACATCCCTCTCCCTTAGACTAGACTTCCTCCCGGAAGTCACTTAAACAAGTGTGGAAATTGAGCTCACAATGATGTAAAGCATCCTCCCAAGTAAGCAGCTAGTCTCATCGCACTGCCCCATGGACCCGAACCGATCAATCTCTGCCGCGAAGGCCCTGGGGTCTCGCGATCTAAAATGCGCACGGGCTCCACCATCACCGCCTCGATCCTGCACTGCAATGCGGTCCATCTAGCACATGAGAAGGATCAAACATGTCTCCTAAGCACGTAAAACGTGAAATACATCATGGACACGCGATAAGCTAGGTGGCAGTGCTAGACGATAGGCTAAGGGCCGAGGCGCTCCAAGATCTCAAAGGGACCCACAAATCTAGGAGCAAGCTTAGAACCTTTTCCATAATGGATAGGGCTTTTATGGGGCTCGACACGAAGAAACACCTTCGTGCCTACCTCAAAACCGTGATCGTCTCTATGCTGGTCGCATACTTCTTCATCGTCTATCTCGTGCCTCCTGTAATCTCTCGTCTCATCGGGTAACCTGCTGCTCCATGTCTGTAATAATGCTAGCCCAAGAGAAACCTCGCCCTCAATCCGTCCCGGGCCTAAGAGGTGTCCTGCACTCTCTACCATATAATGCCCGAAAAGGAGCCATGCCAATAGAACTCTGGAAGCTATTATTATAAGCGAACTATACCAAATACTGAGATACTCCTCCCATCTCGACCGATGATCCATCACGTACATCCCGAGCATGTCCTCCAGAATCTGATTCACCTCTCTCTGTCGTCCATCTGTCTCGGGGGTGATAAGTCAGATGAAATTAATCCTCGTCTCGAGGGCATACCGCATGGTGGTCCGAAGTGGGAGGTGTACAAAGGTTCATGCCGCAAATGATCTTCGCGGAATCCCATGTAGTCCGACAATCTCATCGAGATATACTCGTGCTTCACGCACTTCTTTGTATAGGTAGTCTTCATCGGAGAAAGTGAGCTACCTTCGTCAATTTATCCACCGTGACCATGATGGCGTCATGGTGGTATCTCGACGTCAGCAACCCAACAATGAAATCCATGTAAATGGTGTCCCACTTCCATTCCGGTATGGCATGAGGATAGAGAAGGCCACTGGATGCCGATGCTTGGCCTTCACCCTCTGGCACTCTAAACAATGGGATACAAAAGAAGCTATGTCTCTCCGAAGTCCTCTCCAAAAGTACAACTGTCTCAAGGTGGCGTGCATCTTCTTCACCCGGGATGGGTGAATACGGTGCACGATGAGCCTCTGTCAAAATGTCATGTCTCAAGCCTCCATCTCTGTGTACATAAATCCGACCTCTCGTGTCTCGAGAAGACCATCTTCCTCTAAAGAAAATCCATCAAATCTCCCTCAAGGGGTCTCGAGACTCATCTCTGCTCTGGCCGCAAGGTAGAAACTATCCCGAGGAAGCCGGCTGCAAGATCCTACTCCGCAAATCCGTGCCTTCCACCGAGGTGGCCATAGCCACATGTCTCCGTCTACTCAAGGCATCTCGAAACCACATTCTCCTTCCCTTTCACATGCTCTATCTCCATGTCATACTCACGAGTAGCTCCATCCAACGTCGCCGACGAGCATTGAGATTGGGCTGTGTGAAGAGGTGGCGAAGACTCAAGTGATCAGTCCTGAGTGTAAATCTCCGGCCAAGAAGAAAATGTCTCCATCGTATTAAGGCATGTACTACTGCTGCAAGCTCGAGGTCATGGGTCGGATAATTGAGCTCATAATCTTTGAGCTTGCGAGACTCAAAGGCAACTACTCTACCCCTCTTGCATTAGCACTCCTCCACCCCGCCAAGGAAGCATCTGTGCATACGAAAAACTCTCCATGAGGATCCGGCACTGCAAGGATAGGTGCTCTCGTAAGGCACTCCTTCAGTGTACTGAAGGCCTGCTCACATTTATCTGTCCATACAAACTTCTTCCCTTTCATGAAGAGAAGTGATGGGTGCGCGTAATCCGAGAGAAGTCCCGAACAAACCTCCGTAGTATCCTGCTAATCCCATGAAACTACGCACCTCGGTCACACTAGTGGGTGCTGGCCAATCCATGATGGCTCGAATCTTGGAAGGATCGACTGTGATACCTTCCCCAGAAATAACGTGGCCCAAATATCGCACTCGGTTTAAAAGAACGCACACTTCTCAAGTTCCCGTAAAGCGCGCTTTCGCAAGACACTTTGAAGAACCTGGCGAAGGTGCTCCTCATGCTCCTCATGTGTGCGTGAGTAAATCAGAATGTCATCAAGAAAAATGAGCACGAAGCGATCAAGGAAGGTCCTGAACACCCCATTCATCAAACTCATAAACATGCGGGGCATTCGTCAAGCCGAAAGGTACTACCGTGAACTCATAAGTGGCCATATCTCATGCGGAAAGTCTGTCTTGTGAATGTACTGTTTCGCAATCTCGAGCCTGATGGTATCCTCGACTTAAGATCTATCTTGGAGAAAATGGTAGCCCCCTTCATCTCGATCAAACAAATCGTTAATGCGTGGAAGGGGGTAACGATTCTTGATCGTTACTTTATTCAAATTGACGGTAGTCAATGCACAACCGAAGAGATCCATCCTTCTTCTTTACTTTAAGATAATGGCGGGTGCACCCCAAGGGGAAACACTAGGATGGATTAGGCCTTTCTCGAAGGCCCTCAAGCTGCAACTTGAGCTCACATAACTCAGAGTAGTCATCCGATAGGTGCTCGTGAGATAGGTTCTGCGCCCGGAACTAGATCTATATGGAAGTCGATCTCACGTGGGGGAGGTAATCCTGGTAGCTCCCCTGGAAACATATCGGCAAACTCTGATAAGATGGGATGATCATCGAGGGAAGGTCCCCCCGACTCATCCTTTGATCTGTCACTAACTGTAACAGCATACAACTGGCAACCCCGTCGCACACACCGCTTAAGCTGCATAGCAGAGATGGTGCGAATAGAAACGGGTCTCCTAACTCCTGATATCACTGACTCTACTCCAAGATCATCTATGCAAGCAATAGTCTTGTGGTAGCAATCCACTCTAGCTCTATGAGCGGACAACCAATCCATGCCTAAAATGATGCCATAAGATCCTAATGGAAGGATCCTAAGATCAGAAGTAGTGGTGAAGGGTCCCAAATCCACTACACACTCCTTGACTAAGGAGTCTATAGAAATCTTGGCTCTACAGAAGCCATCTCTACGTCCCAACTATGGCCCCGCCTAATGCCACCAGACCCTCTACAACGCTCTACCAAAGATGGTGCAATGAAAGAATCAGAAGAACCAGAATCAAATAATATAGAGGTGGAAATACCTCCAACACTACCTGTCGTCTCAATCACAATACTGCGATGCTCACCTGGCGGTTCTCGATTGCTGCGTAGATCCGATGACTCCGTGCCATATCTCCAACAAGAGGCTCGAGCTCATGCCTTACCCTTGGTAGGGTTAAGTGGGCAATCTCTCCAAATATGCCCAACGACTCCGCAACCATAACAGCCTGCCCCGATCCTCTCCGGTGGGAAGCGGCTCCACTGGTACTCTAGATGATCGAGATGCCGATCACGATCCGGCTATGGATCGCTGAGGTCTCTGGCCGACGAGCTCCCGACCGAGCTCTCGGTGCACCTGTGTCTCCGATGGGACCCCTCAGAGGAGGCCCCATACTACGCCCCTCTCAGTGCATCGAATCTCCCGAGGAGGTCGATAAGGTGGGCGGGTCTCTGCATCGCTATCGCTGCCTTTGTGGTGGCCTAAATGAAGCCTACCTCGAACTCTGTCCACCCCCGTGAGGAGGAGGAACGGACCCCTTCGACCTACTATCTTGCATCGCTGGATACGGCTCCGAACTCTATCTCTCGGCTCGCCGTGCTCTTGCCCGTGTCTCTCTCGCAATATAGGCCTTCTCCACGGCCTCTGCTAACGCTCTGTGGGCAATGAATGCGCATGCGCGCTGCCTAAATCCAAGTTCGAGCCCCCGAATGAACCTCGTGAATCCGCACTGCTCATCCTACATATAATCGACATATGAAGTAGGTCAGGAACCGACTCTCATACTCGGCTCATCATCGATCACTGACGGAGGTCATGAAACTCATCTATCCACCGCTGAATAAACCTCTGGTAAATACCGCTCCCGAATCGCTCCTCAAACAGCTCCTGTAATCGTCTTTGAGTCGACATGGAGCTTCTACTCCTCGGTCCTCCACTGACTCCTCGCTCCATCCTTCGGAAGGTGGATCACAACATGAGCTTTCATGTTACTACTGAGGACAGAGCTTCAAGCATCCGCTCAAGCTCACCAACCAGCCTCTCGCCTGAAACCACCTATATCCCGAATACCGAGATGGTCGCAGCTTCCGGGATCTCCCGATATGGTCTCGGCACTGATGTAGTACGAATCCTAGGTCTCTCTCGCATGCTCCTGCCCTCTATCTAGGGCTCGAGACCTGTCCCTATGTCCCGAGATCTGTCCACATATCCTCTCGTGGCGACTCGCCTAGCCGACTCTGCACGGAAATTCTCTTCTCTCGTGCTCCTCGTGTCGAGGGAATGCCCGAGCATCTGCACGAGATGGCTCCAAACTATGTCTAGCGATTCGTCCTCCCAAGGGCTCTCCGCGTATAGCGGCATTAACATCCTGAAGTGTCTACAAAATCTGAGGCAGAAGGGCTGCTACGGCCTGCTCTGGCGGTGGTATGTCTAGGTCTATGTGAAGAGACCCTCACCCAATCCGCGCCCCGCATGTATCAAGGCGAGAGTTAGTTCTTTGTACTAGGTCTTGTATCGTTTTCTAAATTTGTCATTTACTATAATTATCAACAATATGGTTTCATATTTTAAAAGAATAATGTTCTGTACTAAGTTAAGTGTTCCTGTTCGTGTTTTCCTGCGTGTGCCCAAGGGTCCCAGCTTGAACCCCGGCTCGATACCAAAATGTAACGCCACAAAAACTAGCCGACGCCACACTCACGATATCGACAAAGACGACGCCGCAACAAACAAGTGACCCGAAAATGCGACAACAATTTTTTTTTGAAATTTAAATTTTAGCAAGGTAGAGGTTCGTGCTTAATTTGTTTTATCCGCAAGTTTCGAGACCTACTTGACCTCGGAAACAGATAAGCTCCAATCTTTTGCCTTGTATTCCGATAGCAAAAAAAAGAATCTATATGGTTGTCGCATTTCCAAATACTCGGGCTTTACTTCAAAATTTGTCATTTTTAACCCCTCCTTAACGGAAAACTTCGGGTTTCAGCATGGTGTTACAAGACTTCATAAGGGTATCTGGTCACTGATCCCGTATTCACATTATGATCCATTTTATAAGAAGGTAAAAGCGTCCAGGGTAAAGGTATGTATTATGGTTTTATTGATCTCTTTCTTTTGATATAGTTTAATGTATATCTGTTGAGGTATGTAGCATGGTTAACGCAAATATTGCTATTCTTGACGACCTTTTAGAAATCTCTTAACATATAATCATCAATATCTCTCCAAAGGAATTTGATACTTTTAATTTAGGTGATAAATATAAATAGATATATTATCAAAATCTATATTCAATTGGATCTATGCGCCTATCAACAAGGACATTAATATCCTCCAAATAAACTTTTTTTTGTGTCTATTGAATTTCAAATTATATTTAAGTTATATAAATACATACATATGACCAAAATTTTTCACATAAACAATTCCCATACGCCTATATCCAAATTGACAAATTTGAAATTTGTACTAAAGGAGAAGAGTGAATACGAGGGGGAAAAATAATATGTTTTCAACTATGCTAGAAAACTTTTGGTAGGGGCGGTGGGTCGCATCACCCAACTGCCCACCATTACTGCCTCCTCTACTTGCGTGTAGACTTCTCCCAATGCTGGCCGCGTGCTTTCCTTGTTTTCTTTTTTTTTATTCTATTAGATTTGCAAAACCATTGTTTTACCAGTCGGCCTGCATGAAAGGACTGTTCTGAGCCGCGTCAAGAAGGAAAGTTAATATGGTAGTTGACAGGGGGAAGCTACGGCGCATGAGGGAGGCGTGCATCCACCGTCTAACCGCCCTTGGCCGCGTGAGGAAACTGGCAGAGTGTGGGTATATACACAGGTGGAAACAGCCGTGGTTTTCTCTCCTTTCTCCGCCCATGGCCGTGCCACAACCACAGTCCCCCTTTTTTTTTTTTTTAAAACGGAGAACGCATTAACAAGGCGTAGGTACAGGCGCCTAACTCTATTTGACTCTCCTCAGGCCACGCATGATACAAGAGGCAAGGAACAAGGTAATGGCGCGTGCACAGTCCGGAAGAGGAGGCGCTCCAGCAGCAGGTTGTTTTAACAAAGCTTGTCTAATGCAACACTCTTAAAAAGGACAACCATAGAACTCGCGCCAGTAAAGCATTGCAGTAATTTAAATATTCCCCGTGACAGGCAGAGCCTTGTGTATCAGCTGTCTATCAGGCATATTTACTGAGACGTTTCATCATTTTCTTTTATATTAACAGTTATTCTCTTAGTCACGAATTAAGGGTGATTGACTGGTCTAGATTTTGAGACTAACTTCACATTTGTATGGGCAGTTGCAAGGCCTGCCATGCAGCTTGATATTTGTGGAGCTAAGACCACTTGCAGTGTCCTAACCTGTAAAAAAATATGTATAAACTATTTGTAAGCTTTGCAACAATTTAAATATTCGCTGTGACAAATGATAAGCGCCTTTTGTATCTAGTTGTCTAACGAGTGCATATCTGCTGAAACGTATCATCATTTTTTTTTTTTTTTTTAATATATATATATATATATATATATATATATATATTAGCGATTATTCCTTATACACGATTTAAGGGTGTTTGACTGTCGATTTTGAAGCTAACTTTACATTTGTTTGGGCGGTGGTGAGGCTGCCATGTAGCTTGATATTTGTGGAGCTAAGACCACTCACAATCTACTAATCTGTAAAAAAAAACATTTAAACAATATTTGTAGGCATTGCAACAATTAAATTATTATTGTGGCGATCGTGCTTTGTGCATCAAGTTGATTCATTTCCTTCTACAATTGTCAATAACATTATATGGGATTCAAAAGATTTGATTTCATTCCTTTGATTTGTTTGTAATGGATTTTGCAATGAATGCATTGATGAATAAAACATGAAGGAACTAGAGCTTGAGAAGGTTTTATTGGCATTCGCAAATCATTAAAAACTTAAGCCTTTCCAACAAGTATGCAAGAAGGAGTAATGCACTATTTTTTTTTAATCTTTACTACACATTACTTTCAAGTATCCAAACAAATCTTAATATATTTCCTTTTGTAATTTCTTCACAGTATTCTACAAGAAATCAACAACATTTCCAATAACTTTTGAGTGAGAAAACTAACATTTCAATACAACTTTCCTCCATTATTTTGTTACAACACCTTTTTCTTCATGTGGAACATATTTACAATCATGTAAACACTTTTCAAGTAAAATTTGCATTCAATCATGTAAATACTTTTCAAGTAAAATTTGCATTCAATCATGTAAATACTTTTCAAGTAAAATTTGCATTCAATCATGTATCTCTTGGAGCAACTATAGATTACAATGTCCCTTATTTTTGGAATGAAAACAAGATGATACAACTTTCTTTCATTTGCAAGTTTTACAACAAAATAATATATGTAAAGAAATGGAAAGGGTCTTCACAAGCTCCATAGTGTTCTTCATCCATGCTCCAAATTCCAAGTAGTTCAATCACAACCAAGATAGGGGGAGAGGCAACACTCTCCTCCCAACCAAATCTCAATGGAGAAGAGAAGCAATCTCCTCCATTGACCCCCGAGCCCCAAACACAACACAATGAAAAGGGTGGTCTCCAACTCAAGGCAACAATACATGCTTCCACAATACAAGTTCTTCACAACATTCAAGCTAAAATAGAAGAACAAAGAGACACACAATAACATCAAACATTACACAACAAGGCTTGCATCCAAGCCAACAAGAGAAGGAACTATGGGAATGTTTCCCTTATGCCTCCCAAATGAGATGAGATGCCCATCCAAAACCCTCCACAATAAAACACAAGTCCCTATGACTCTTATGCCTCCCTCAAGTACCCCTTTTTCCTCCCATACTCTTATGCCTCCCTCCTCTTATGGCTCCCTCAAAGACAAGGTAGAATGTAAACATTCCTACCCAAGATGGGCATCCCTCTCAAACTCCCTCCACAATATCCTAATCTACTCTTTTGCCTCCCTCATGAGTATTCCCATAGACCTCTCCTATACTACACAATAAGCATTCAAACCATTTTTCACAATTTCCACAAAGTAAACATGCATTTTTTTTTCCACAATTTTTAGCATAGAAGAAATAATAATATGAAAGCAAAAACAAAGGAGAGGGTTCCCTACCTCTCCATTGAGAAGCCTAAACCAAGAAACTTGTTCAAGCTCCTTCCCAAATCAATCTAAGCATGCAAGTCCAAAAACTCTCTTTATCTCTTTCTCCCAATTCCTCTCTCTCAAAATAACAAAGGAGAACTCTTCAACAACACAAAAACAAAGCTCCAACCCCTCAACAAGAGAGGAAGTTTCAATAAATAGATCAAAGGTAAGGGTGAGGGTGATGTGGCTCCATGTAGGATGCCACATCACACATCCTCAAACCAACTCCCAAGGTCAACTCAAATCCCAAAGCACCATAAATGGGTGGTTGGTTGAATGACAACCCTCTTCCACATTCAACCCTTTCCTATGTGCCTTAAGGCACAATTAAATGCAAAATGAGGAAAATGCACTCCAAAGTCATATTTCCTTCCCAAAACAATAAATAACCCCCTTTTTGGATTCCCAACCCATAGATATGGTTGGTAAGGGGTTTTGGGAAGTGTGGGACAAGTTTAACTTGTCCCACAAGTCCCCTAAAATTGCCCTCAATCTCAAATTCGAGATTCTAAGAGCATGGAGTGGTCAACACTCAAAACCAAGCATTCAATGCAAGAGGACACACAAGACTCAAGGAGCCAACAATCAAATTTATTACACCCACTTGACTTTCCCCAAGGCTTAAAAACTAAAACAAGATATTACATTAATCTAAACACACTTAACAAAAGTAATTTAACAAAAGGACTTCACATAAGAAATCACCTACCAAATCAAGTAAAACAAGTAATAAAATTCTTACCCCTTGGTCACATTAGAAAATTTCCCCACATGGAAATTTTCTCAACACATAAAAGAATAAAGGGTAACACAATACAATTTACTAGTTGCCTTGACGACCAATGTTGTAACCACCCGACATTCTGTTGTGTTTGGTCCCCAATCCCCCTCATGGTTGTGATCATGTTTGTGTTTCCTGCAAAATGCAAAATACCCTCTTGACCTTACGGCCATGTCAAAATATCCAAAATAACCATATGCATGAAATTTATTAACATCTATACGTAATTCAAGCAATCATTATTTCTAGGTCTAAATCACAACTTAATTATGCATTTCATCATTATCCAAAATTATAGTAATGTAAATTCAACAACTACATTCTATTCAACATGGCGAAGAAATTCAATGTTAGAACACACGCAATATATCCATATAAAAATAATATGAATCAATAGTCTGGTCCATGAGTCGATTGTAGATCATACTAAAAACAAAATCCAATCATAATCCAAATGCATCTAGTCACAAAACATCATGCTAATCAACACAAGTATAACTCATGTCCATATCCAAAGTCTCGCATAACTCAAAATGATAATCACTAAGTGTCGTAGGGAAGTGGGCATTACAACATACACATAAAAATTGAGTACGACATCAAGTCTTGCATTTATTGTTGCATCAAAAATCCCACAAACTAGACTATATGACTTTACATACATTTATCGTTTCTATCTATTCTAGCATGGATTTCATGACTAAAATATATATAACAAAGTAACATATATGACTATAATTCCTTGTTAACAAAAATAGCCATCATAAAAACCACTTGCAAAAAGGACATCATTTAATCATATTCAATCGATTACAATTACAATTATAAAGTTATTTAACATTCTAAAGTCCATAAAAATTGAATTGTGTATTAGTTTTTATTTTTATACCTTCATTAACTTATTTTTAACAAAATATCTTCTATAATTTCTTATAGGGTATGACCTATTTTAAATACATTTAAGGTGACGTTGCTAATGTTAAACCTAATTAAAATTTTATCACATTATTATTTAAACACTTTCAAAATGTTTAAAACTTGTAGCAAAAACTATTTTTATAGCACCCCTAGAGAGAATAATTATAATCACCCACATTGACTCAATGCAATGAGAGATAATAGTTATAGTAAAATTTTAAAAATATCCTATTTAGTTTTTGTATATTATAACAAAAATCTATCTATAACTTTTCATCAAAGAAATCGTTCATCAACATGGTCAATGGAGTCAATGGAATCACAGTAAATAATTAATATATAGAAATAAATTAGATGATATTAAACTCATATAAATATTAAATATTTGAAAAATTAATATTTAATAAAAAATGTTTATAATTTTTTTAAATATTTATTTGATTGGATTGTAATTGAGTTAATCTCATATTTATAATAATTTATGAGACTATAATAATTTGTTAATGTGGAAAAGTTATTCCACTCCCTACAAACTGTTCAGGCAAGTTATTTAATAATGACTAAAACTACATAGGTATAATTCTACATTAACAAAGAAAGAGAGGTTGGAAGATGAGAAGCCTAAAATGGAAAATTATATTCATGGTTTCTACTTAATATAAAGTACATGACTTACACAAATAAAATTGTAAAATGCACGATTGGATTGTAAGTGAATTAATCCTACCATAATTATTACGCCCAGTCTTATAATTATTACTAAAATATGTCATTTGATTACTTACACAATTTTATATCTCTCTTTTCAGCAGCACCATAAAAATACAGTTGAGCGAAGTATTATGTTGTTTCATAGTCTACATATTTAGGTTAAAACCAGTATCAAATATCAAACCAATGGATATGTTCAACTGTTGGACAAACAAATATTTGTTTCTAATTATCGAGAGTAACAAAAAATCCGAGAAGATATATTCTCATAGTAATATATTCGACTGCAATACTGTTGTACATTGATATAATAAAAGATCTTTCACTGTTCACATAATATGGAATGAAAGATAACAATTTCAGAATTCTTGGAATCATCACTTAGGATATTAAATAATACACAGTTACTAGTTGACAGCAGCAACACATTGGAGACAAGGATAAGGAGGGGAAGTACTATTTCTAGTGATCAAGTGCTTAAATTCATGAAAATCCACAAACCCATCTCCATTATAATCCACACTCTCAATCATACTCTCGCAGCAATTCAAATCCTTTCCCTCCACAAATCCCAATGTGCAGAGCACATCAGCCAGCTCCATTGCACTGATAAACCCATCTCCATTTTTGTCAAACACACAGAATGCCTCACAAATTGCCTGGTCCTCAACCTTCACATTATCAATTTCCTCCTCCTTGTCTGAAAATATCACTCTATAAAATTCAGCAAACTCCATTGCCGTGAGGAAGTCATCCCCACATGCAGAGACCGATCTTACAGCTAACTCCACCTCTTCCTTTGGCATTTCTAAACTTAATCTCTCCAAAATCTCATTATCTCATCTGCACTAACTCTTCCATCACCGTCTTCATCGATTACTCTAAACATACTTTCAAGACACTCATCTTCATCTTCCTCACAAACTTTAGCCGAATCAATATCACTTGATCCAGAACATGGAGTAATATTATCACCACCCCTTCCCTCAACATTTTTCCATTTTTTACATCTTTCTCTACATAGGAATGGTTGATTTTGTCATCCTCTGCAATTCCATGATGGTTTCTATTGCCATCACCATGATTATTAGCACCCAAACCAACCCTAAGAAGTTCTTCAATATCAACATCTTTCTTAGGACTGAAGAGACAACCATAATACCAATTACAGTCGATGATAGAGCCATTCACATCCATCTTAATCTGAGGATCCAGAATTGAAGCCATCTTTGAGAAATTGCTACTTTGTTTCAGCTATTCTATAAACTCAATATTGTTCTGCACTATCCCTCACTAAGCTTTGGTACTGCTTATCAGTCCTTAGTACACTGTTATATAAGGGCTCCATCCATACATGTGTTAGCTCTTATCAATCGAATAAAATCTCTTACATACCACAAGAAGCCAAACAAGGAAGGAGGCAGGAAGGTGCATCAACAATTATATATGTTCCAAAATATCAGTTGGAATATATGTTCTACTAGTTTAATTATTAAAAACAAAACAAAACATCAACCATTAATGGGCAAGGAAGCATCCTAGAAACACCTTAGTAGGGGCTTCCACATGGAATATGTGGAGGAGAGAAGCTCATTTCTAAACCCCAACAATCTTTGCTCGTCTTCTTGTATTCAAAATCACTGGAATAACTTTCAAAGAGAAAAATATCATGTCAGTTTAGCAATTATAAACCAAACCTAAACTTTGTAAGTTCGTGTCCGGACAGTACCACATTTGTACTTTTGCTTTTGCAAACAATGACCTTCAATTATTGTGCAAGGACAGATATCCCTTCATGGGCTACCTCTGCATGCAGCATTTGAAGATAGGTAACCTCCACTTGTTCAAGCATTTCAAGTAACAGACAAATTAAGGAACGGACGAGAAAAATCACGTGGAATGCGAGGATATGACAGATCGTCAGCTAGCATCATTGATATGACAAGGAATGGACAAGAAAAATCTATTTTCAGCCTCCAAACAAATCATTCTTTTAATTTACTTCGGATGCATTTCTATGGAGGGGTATAGAGGTTGATTTCCCACATATGCACTAGACTAACCACATCTAATTTAAGTTATCAAACTCAATCATACATAAATTAATGATATAGAACTAATGACATACAATATTAAGGAGCCTATTCTCAACCATTAACAGTTTAAGATGATTTGGAAATATATTGAATTAAATAAATACTTTTAGAGAAACAAAGACTGCAAATATGCATTGAAATTAGTAAATTGGGCTGTAGCTGTTAATGAAAATTTGTGGAAGCCTTGACGGCTGAGTGCGATGGTAGGACTCTAAAAAAATGTGTTTACCAATCATAATTTTATTTAAAAGAAAAAAAAATATTTAAGAAGTGACAATGTGTGGAAAATAAGTTTAAAAGGTGAGACAAATAGTTTCCTAGGAATCATCAAATTGGTCTAGTTAATTTTGTGGAGGACTCCAATCTACAAAAAAAAATGTAAAGAATATGGATGGGGCCTTTTTACAAGAAATCATTGAACTTTTCTAATTAATTTCATGGAGATCTCAAATCTACGAAAATGGTATTGAATATAGATAAAAAATGTTTTTTTACTCCTCTTTTATTATGAGGCCCTTCATAATTTAACAATATTGTAAAACAAAATCTATTTTGGTGTATGTAAATGTAAGTCCTTATCTTTCAAATGCATACAATAACTATAATTAACTAAAGAATTTTAAATATATTTTATAAAAAAAAGTGTGGAAAAAAAAATCTTAAGATGTCCAACCTTAAATTTTCGTTACCATTATTCTTAGGAGATAATTTCGGGATTCATTAAATATTATACAATTTTTTGCTTAAAATATCGTCACCTTTAGTCTTCACATCCTTTTGTTTTGGAGCCCACAATTAGATGTTGTTTGGAAACTATTTCATTTTGTAGGTGTTTGGTTGCCCGTTTGCAGAGATAGCGATGGGTAGTTTAGAAAAAACTTTCATGGCTAACATTCATTAAAAGTGATTTTAGTATTAATTATTTCACCAAAGCACTTTCCTCCTATCTTCCTTTGGAATTTCTAACCATAGAAAATTGTAAGGCTTAAGTTTGGTGTGTGGAGTGCACATAAATCATTCCCCAATATCAAGAAATACAAGGCTTGTACATAAAACCAAATCTGACTAGTAGGGAAGAAGCCAATCTAGATTTTCTAAAAGATGGCTTTAATCTTGACTTCTCTAAATAATTTGGATATGCATGGATATAGAATTGACTGTAATTGGTATTATTGTTGTCTCTTTAGTCCTAAAAAAAATATTAAAATTGATGCATTTCTTAATGCTGATGTAGGCAATGATTTGCAATGCTCAAATTTTACATGAACAAAAATAAGATAAAACGAAGAAAGGGAAGTCCAAATTTTGTGGATTTTTTTGTTTGTATTTAAAATTCGTTTGTTGCAACCTTATCTAATTCATTAATTGTTCATCCATAATGTGCTTACAAAGTGAAAACGTTATTGGTGTTAAAGAATTATAAGAGTGGTCGAGTTTCTAGGACAATGCAACCGACAATTCGGTTGTAGTGACAACAAAGTGCTTAATTCATTCCTAATAAAATATGTGGTAGATAAGAACCTAGCTCACCGTGTCACAATGGTAAGCGGTGGCGGAAGTGGGGTACACTTACTAAGGTATTATTAGCTAGTACAACTTCCCACCTCTGCGAAAATAATCAAAACCATTAACTTTTGTATAAAGTCCATAAGGTTCCAATGCAATTATTTTCCTACACTTCACTTAAATCATTTCCACCAAAAGGCTAAGGTAAGAGGATGAATTTGTGGCTCTAGGATCAAATATATCTTGGCCCTAGGATCTTTATTGACCTATAAAATCCCTAAAAGCATTTTGAAGCTTTATTTATTTTCAATTTGTTTTTGTTATAGTTTCAATTGTCCTCCTCCCTCAAACCGACTCCATGGGGAAGGAGCTAATAAGTTTAAATGGAGGCCATGGGTTGTGTTTTGGTTGAACGATCTTTCTACAAGGGCGGCCATGCATGGGAGTTCAATATTTTTGTTGTTGTAGGGTTTCCATTTTTTTCCATGGGGCAAATGCCCAAGGGTTTTTACGACGGATTGAGGAATTCAGGGGGCGGTTGTGAATCGTGTATGGGGAGGAGTGGTGGCCATGTATTTGGGTGTGGGGACAACCATGTCACCCACATAGGGTTGTGGGGGATGTGTTAAGATTTTTGGGGGAGGGTGTGTGGCGAGGCCATGACCCTCCACCCACATTGGTGGCCAAATTAAAAGAAGGCCATATTTTCACTGTGTGTTTTTGTTTACATATATACTTACATACGTATATGTATATATGTATACATACATACACACGCACCCACGCACCCATGCACACGCGCGCGCAGGCACACACACACACACGACCTCAAATTAAAAGGGAAGAATACAGAGGTGTATTACCTTAGGAAATCAATTCAAGTTGAGAACTCATTTTGAAGTTGAAGTGGAGGAGCTCAAATTTGTATTTAAGGGTAGAGTGTGAATGCAAGATTAAGGATCAAAGAAACATGTCTTGTAAGTGATTTCATGACATGTCGTAGTGAAGGTGTAAGTAGATTGAGTGTTGGCATGTGATTATGCATGTATGTAAAATATGACAACTATGTAAGGGAAAAAAATCCCTCCTCAATGATGGGTGAGGTTTCCCTTATTGAAAAAAAAAGTATATACAACTATACATCCCAAATTGTATTATGGGGGTTTTGGGTTTTTAGGAAAAATGGAATTAGACAAGAAAAGGAGAAGGAAAGAGGAGTGAGAGGAAGTGAATGAAAAGTGAGAAAGGGGTGCATGCAAGATTAAACAAACAAAGATCATAAACTTGAATGCACTTTAAAAACTAACATAGTGAATAGCGATTGAATCAAAGATGCAGAATCCACAGAGAGCATGAGCTTTCACATTCATTAAATATAAGAGTAATAAATGCTAAGGAAAGAAACAAGCACAAGACACACATTTCTCTATAAATACTTCTTTATTTCTCTTTTCACAAGAACACAATTTCTCACTCCTCTCTATAGACAATATTTTCTCATGCGACTTTAGCTTACAAGAGATGAGAATCCCATTTGTGAATGTTCTTGGATACAAGGATAAATTTTGTCAAGAGTGGTTATTTTGAGCCCGAGAGACTCTTAGAAATGAAAGATCAAATCTATATAAGTATGAACCTTATCCTAGCTTCTCATAGCTTCATCGATGATCCAAAAACCCTGTATAAGAACATTTTCAATCCATGATTTAGTTGCAAAACACATATTGTTTATTTATTTAGATAACATAAGGGTATCTTGATCTGGTACCCCCACTACAACAGGAACTTGAACAATACAAGAAATCATGTTACTGATTTGTTGTAAATATGCTATTAACGATTGATTTCCATCCTTCATTGGATTGTGTGAGATTTGTACTTCTTCATCTGTCAAAAAACTATATCAATGGATTCCCAAACATGAGAAATATCATTTTCTATCATTTAATTACCAATAATTATTCTAGAGACTTCATAATCAACAACAATCATTTCCCTCTTATCTTATTAATAATTGGTGCTACTATGTCGACATACTGAACTCCATACTCATTGATTGTAACTTTGGAGATGCCCTTGGAATGTTTGGGAGTGAAAGAATTTGTCATTGACGTAATAGCTTCAAGACCAATTATGAATGGTTTGATGATTCTTTTCCTCTTCTTGATTTCTCCATGTAGCCAAGAGGGTACCTCTTCAATTAGCTCACCACATAGAATTATCACATTGAGTGGGAGTTGCTCCTGTGTTGGTGGTGGATAATTAAATTTAGATGGCGCCTGAATGAAGTATTGATGTTGAGGATGAGAAGTTTCCAAAATGTCTTCATGATGTATGGGATAAGGTTGTGAAATATCTCTAATATGGGAATGGTCAAGTGAATTGGAGATTTGAATAATTGGAACTTGCGCCTAATTCAATACCACGAAGTGCAGGGTGGTGTTTTTAACCATCCCTTGAGAATGTGAATTATTGTGAGTTGATGAATGTTGGATCAATTGAAAGATCCCATAAATTTTCTTCTTTCCTTCATTCACTTCTTTCCTCATTTCATGTTCACTAGTCATCAAGGCTTATTGTGAGTTGATTTTGATTTCCATTGCCTCTTACTTGCTTGTGTATGAGATGAAGCTTGTGTGATGGGGTGAGAGGATGATTGAGTGAATTTTTCAATTCTCTTCTCATTTTGGTTGGCTTGCCTATGATATTCATGTATATTTATTTTGTTTGTTTTACATTGGGCCAATTCTTTCTCACACCAAGTGAGACTCCTCTTGATTATTTTTTGAATTTTTCTTTGAGTAATGTGTCATCTCTCCTAGAAAAATTAAATTTTGGAAGGGATGATGATGAAATAAAATCATATGTAGGATCAATCATACCGAGGAAGCTATCGGTAAATCCTCGTGGGACATCTTTAACTTTGAATGTGATTATTTGATTCAAAGTCATTCGAGAGTAGGTCGAACCTCAAATTCATCTGCACAACCGATCCAATAGTCCACTTCGAATGATGTTTGTATTTTAGGTGAATAATTCTCTCCATGAATCCACAAATATCAAATTCCCATCTTCTCATGAATGGGTGTAGTGTTACAATGGTCATCTCTTTATCCATTATCTCTTGTAATGCGAGAAAGATGAACATTTGTACACACCAATGGAGATAGGGAAACAAATATTAGATCTATGATTTTCACCTAAGAAATGGTTTACTGATGCAAGTTATTGAGAAATTTCCATAAGGGCCCACCTATCACTTACATATTTTGGAAACTTATACGACACTCTGTTGTATCCATAGACATGGATGTATGAAAATGTCATAAATTGACTGAACCATGGGTCCCATTTTGAAATCGCTTTGTTTGGCCTCGATGTGAAATTTTTTTGTGGTATTTCATAGAGCATTGTGATGATCTAGAAGAGGAAATCATCATTGATATGCCGGAAATGGTGCATACTTTCCTTGAATTCTTATTACGAGTAGTAGTGAAAAGCACTATTTTGACTGGTGCCGTTATACCTATATTCTCCAAACCAATGAAGATTCTTCTTCGTGACACACCATAGACAAGGTAATAAATAATGTAGAAATGGCTCGTCATCTCACTTCAATCATTTGCTTGTGAAATGTTTCACTTATGATTGTAGTCAAGTTAATGTGATGTTTTAGATATATTATGGCGCAAATGAACTTATTCATCTATGACTCAAAATATCTAGTAGAAGGGATGTTGAAAACTTTTCTCAAAGTAAGTGATCATGTATCCAATATTAAATTAGAACTAAATGCGAGGAAATTAATTGGGAAGACGATTGGTGTGATTCCTCTTAGTAACTAACTAGTTCTTATGAACAACTTGGGAGAATCGTAACATGTCTTCATCCCAAGATTGCTAAGCTTGTGATCTATGTAGTCTCCTCGTATTTAAGAATTCAAAGTATCTCTTCAATGTGTTTAGGAGTGACTAGAATAATGGGTTCATTGTTTCTATTAAAAACTTATTTCTTCTCGGGGTCATAGTGTTCCACACATGCAATGACAAGCTCGGGGCATTGAACTAACACCAAGAAGTTTGAAATGAACACATACACATGTGTAACACCTTGGAATCATCTTTTAACATCAATTTTTTGGATGTTGAAATTTTGAGGCAAAAGTAAACTTTAAAGAATAGTCTACAAAAACATCATCGATAGTGTCGGGTCATTGTCTTTGGGTTCACCACAAAAGAGAAAAAAATTAGATTTTATTAAATTTGTGCTTTGACAATATGATTTTTTCCCCGTCAATGATATATCATCTTCTTCAATTTTTCATTTTCTTTCTCGCTGATGGCATTCTTGGCTTGGTTTGCCTTGTTTGCTTCTTGATGATTATATGTTTTCTTGTGTTGATGCCAAATAAAATCAAGTTAAGAGGATTTCACGAACATCATTTTAGTGATCGAATTCTTGATTAAATCCAATTTGCATGCTTTCCCTTGCCAATGTGATGGTCCATCAAGATGTTATGTGAAAGTGAAATTATTTGAAATTGGAAGCTCTTTGGAAGATTTCAAACTAGGCTCTTATACTATACCGAGAAAATAACACTAACAATAAATCTGCAAAAAATAATAACAATAAATCTACTCATAAAGTGAGCGAACAACAAATATGAGAATATAAGTTGTTTATTCAATTGTCTTGCATCCTTTCGTTGTTCATATGAGTCTCGAAAAAATACAGAATGAATTTAAAACTATATGCTACATTTTATTAGGCATAAAACAGAAGAATAACTCAACCTAGGATGGAGCAGAAAAATGAAGAAGAACTCAACCTAGATCCTAAAAAATGGGCATCGATCATGCAAAGAAACGATGACTTAAAGATGTTGCAATATATTAACTGAAATTACAAACTAATAAAATGTGGTTGAACTAGGGATGACTGCAGTTAATCATGCATCCTTTAATCTCCCCCTGCATGAGTCCCAACTGTTTCTTCAAAGAAAAAAAACTGGTTGTAGGTAGAGCTTTTATAAAAATATCAGCAACTTGCTTAGCTGTAGGGAAAAACTATAATTCTACTGTCCCATCTTGAACTAAGTCTTGAATGAAGTGATTTCTAATCTCAATGTGCTTTGATCTAGCATGAAACAATGGATTTTTGGTCATTGCAATGGTGCTATCTTGTTATCACAATAAAGAGTGATTGGATTTTCTTGAACCAATTGCAAATCTTCCAAAATATGTCGATATCATATGGCTTGACAACTAGTTTTTTTGTTGCAATATATTCGATTCTCGTGGAAGAGAGAGCGAGCGATGATGGCCGATTTTTACTACTCCATAAGACAACTTAGTAACCAAGTGATAAAATATAACTAGATGTTTATTTTCTATCATCCAATGAACCAACCCAATCATAATATGTTTAACCATATAGCTCAAACTTATGTGTGGGAGAATAATGAATGCCAAAATTGTATGTACCACTCACATACCTTAAAATTACTTTTTTTTGGCATGCCAATGAGACTCATATGGATCCTGGATGAATTGAGAGATGAGGCTCACATCATACACATATCGTGTCTCATGCTAGTGAGGTACATGAGGCTCCCAACCAAACTTTTGTATAAAATAGTATCTACTTTGGAACTTGCATCTTCTTTGGTTATTTTTTCACCAAGGTCAACAAGAGTTACAATTGTAGTGCATGAAATCATTCTAAACTACTTCAATAGATCAGCCTTATAATTGGTTTGAGAAATGGATATACCTTCAGATTTTTGTTGCACCTCCACTCCAATAAAATAATGCATGAGTCCAGATCTCGCCATCTCAAATCCTGTTTCATTTTCGCTTGAAATTTCTCCATGAGAGATGGGCTATTACTCGTATAAATGTGATCATCACATAAAGGAAAATAATTAGAATATCATTACAAAGATGTTGGATATAGAGGGTTGGCTCTGAGGGACTTTGAATGAATCCTTTATTTAATAAATAACTATCAATCCTTGCATACTAAGCATGAGGTGCTTTCTTTAACCCATAGAGAGCCTTTTTTAAGCTTGTAAACCAAATGTTATTTTCCTAGAATTTCATAACCAATAGGTTGTTCCACATAAACTTCCTCATTAATAAAACCATTTAGAAGACTAATTTTACATCCATTTGATAGAATGGCCGCTTGTGTTGTGCAACAATATCCAATAAGTTTCAAGCGAAGGCAAAGTATACTAGTTTTGACCATAATCTTGATCGTATCAAATCTTGTAAGTGGAGTGAAAGTCTCCAGATAATCTACTCCAGGAATTTGTTCAAATCCCTTGGCAACTAATCTTGCATTGTGTCTATTCATATAACCATCAACATGATATTTCACCTTATAAATCTATTTTACACCAATCACTTGTTTATCTTTAGGAAGCCGCACTAATTGACATATATTGTTTTTATCAATCGCATGTATCTCTTCATTCATAACATCAATCCATACTTATTATTTCACGACTTCTTCATGCACAAAAGGTTAAACATGAATGGTACTAAAAAAATCAAGATTGGCAACTGGATTCACATTAAAAATCCTTCGATAAATTTCATTTAAACTTCATACCTTTCGTGAAGAACTTGGACTTGATTGTAGACTAGAACTATCACCTACATAGGCACTTGGTGAAATGGGGCTTGAACTTCCACTTGAGCTTGTGGGGAGAGGATGAACTTGATTGTCTTCAATACCCATGATTAGTGGTGTAGTTTGTTGAACTCCTTTTTCCATTACCATACTCCTCCTTCATCAAAAACCACATCTCGACTAATAATCCATTTCTTTGTGTCAAGGTTATAAAATTTATATCCTTTTGTGAAATTTGAATAGCCCACAAAGATATAAAGTTGGGATTTTACATCCAACTTCTTCCGCTTCTTTTCTGGAACATGAACATATGCGGGGCAACCAAATACATGAAAGTGAGCTACTGAGGGCTTGTGTCCACTCTAGGCTTCCTTTGGAGTGATATTATGAAGTAATTTTGTTGGGCTTCGATTCAAAATATAAACTATGGTTGCTACTACAACTCCCCAATAGTAATTAGGAATGCTTTTGGACAACAAGATACTTCATGCCATCTCCATAATGGTATGGTTCTTTCTTTTTGCAATACCATTCTATTGTGGGGTATAAGTTTCCATAAGTTGTCTCTTGATTCCATGAGTATTACAAAAATCAATAAATTCCTTGGATGTGAATTCTCCCCCTCTATCTATTTTGAGTATTTTTAGAGAATACGCACTTTGATTTTCTACCATAGCCTTAAAGTGCTTGAAGCATTCAAATGCCTCATATTTTTGCTTAAGAAAATAAAGGTCCATGTGTGGTGTGAGAATTCATCAATAAATGTCAAAAAATAAATATTCTTACCCAAATTTCCTCTTGCATATCACCAAAAATATCACTATGCACAAGCTATAGAGGAGATTTTTCCCTCCATGATTTGTTCATAGGAAAATATCTTCATGTTTCTTACCAAGTGCACACCACCGAACAAACTTCTTCTTTTTCTTGCAAGAAGTCCTCTTACCATGTCTTTCGTATGAAGCAAACTTAATCCTTGAAAATACAAATGACCATATTGTTGGTGCCATAACCACGGATCATTTATGGTTTCCTTGAGGGCATGCATTTTAGTGGACGCCAATGTGAGAGGAAATAATTTATTCTCTGTCATACAAGTCTTCACTACAAGATGACTGTTAGCTGATTTATATAACATTTTTCAGCATTATCTTCAAACACAACCTTGTAATTTTTGCTACAAGCTGCCCAATAGTTAAAAGATTATGTTGTAATTTGGGCATGTACAAAGTGTCATGAATAAATGTAGTTTCTCCTTGCTTATTTTTCACTGCAAGTGTACCATTTCCCATTACATCAACCTCTTTATCATCACCAAATTTAACTTGAATCCTTACAGATTCATCTAATTTGACAAAGAGATCAGATTTACCTGTCATATGATTTGAGCAACCACTATCCAAGAACCAAACATCCTTTTGAGGTTCTTTTTCAGAATTACAAGTGAAGAATGTAGAGTGTTTTACTTATTCAAAAGACTCTTCAGATAGTTGGCTGTCACTTATTCAAGTCATAGTTTTTGTTTCCACATTTAGATTCATAGTGTTCATATCTTTTACAATATTGGCGCTAGATGCTTCTACGATCTATAAAACTTCTTCTCTTCCTCCTCTGCCATGTCCTCTAGATGTAGAAGTCTCCCTTGATATTTGTGTGATTGAGAAGGGATTGTAGATTTTTCTTCAATTCTTATAGTAGACCTGGAAGGATTGAACTAGGTTCTTAGAGAGAACGTTGCATATGCTCCTCATGAGATTGCAAATAACCTATCAAGTCTAAAAATTTGAATGTGGTTAGATCTTTACTTTCTTCAATGGATATGACCACTTTGGAGCAAACTTTAGAGGAAGAGATCTCAAGATATTCTTTACAATTTTTACTTTGTGACACTTTCCCCTTGAGTTTTGAGATGGTTCACAATACTTTGAGCCGTAGTGATAACCTCTTGAATAGAATCAACTTCCTTCACCCTTAAACTTTCAAATTCTCTTGAAGGGTTTAAAGTCTTACCAATATTATTTTGTCGGATCCTTGGTATGCGCTTTTGTAGGGCATCCCATGCATCCTTTGAATTTTCATACTAGCTATACGGGGAAAATTGATATATCCAATGCATATTGATAGCAAAGAGAGCGCAATTGTCCTTCTTTTTTGTCTTCTTTCAAATGAGTTCGTTGATTTGATGTTAATAAATTTAACGCATTATGATCTAGATGTAGGTTATATGTATCCTCCTACTAAATCCCGTGATACCTTGGGATAATATTAGATCTTCATATTTATACTCCAGTAATTATAGTTGTCTCTGGTAATTCTTGGAGAGAACCGTTAACCTGTAAATTTTACAAAAAAATTTATAAAACCTGCTCGATACCAATTGAATATTTCAAACTAGGATCTTATACTATAATGAGCAAATAACAATAAAAATAAATCTGCAAAAATAATAACAATAAATCTGCTCACAAAGTGAGCGAACAACAAAGCTGAGAATATAAATTTATGTTTATTCAACTATCTTTCATCCTTCTGCTGTACGTATAAGTCTGAAAAATACAGAATGCATTTAAAACTATCTGCTATAGTTTATTAGGAAGAAAATTGAAGAAAAATCAAACTAGCATGGAGTAGAAAATTGAAGAATAACTCAACCTAGATCCTAAAAAATAGGCATCGATCATGCAAAGGAACTATGACTGAAAGATTATGCAATTTATTAATTGAAATTAAAAACTTATTAAAGGTGGTTAAACTGTGGATGATTGCAGTTGATCATGCATCCTTCATCTTCTCTTTGAACTTGAACTAACAGTTAACTCGAGTTTATTGTATTTCCACGCTGGTTGGAAATTCTTCTTTCTATGCTTGGAAATTGGAAAATGCATGCGCATGTTTTTATTTCTCCTTCCACGTGGATCTGGAATAGCTGAATAAAAAGAAGCAATAGCATTCTGAAGGTCATGCATCCATGAGGATCGAGGAAACAGGTCACATGTCCGAAGAACATTGGCGATCAACAAAAGTGTAGGCATAGTAAGGGAGTTATTGTAATCTGAAGGATAACATGGTCAATAGGTTAAGGGTACGTGTGTGCCATGTGTCGAATACTTTTGTCAATATAGCCCAAAAGATTGTGCAATGTTTGAAGGCATAAAATTTATCTAGCAATACAATCGATAATGCCATTGAAAATAAATGGTTACCAGATTGAAACATCAAGATGAAGTGCATATGAAATAGTATCATGTGAAACAATAACGATGTTGTTATGCCCACAAGGAGTAGCCAGACCATTCTGTTGTTCTAGTAAAGGTAACTTATCGATAATGCCATGGATAAGCGGCTTTAATGCAGCATGTACCTCATTGATAGTAGGATGTTCTTCTGAAGACAGGGGATTGTATCATAACAGGATCCGTCTATTTGTAGTGCTTGATTCACCAATCTCGTAGGTTTATGATTCGGAAAGAGGAACAAATGGTGTCAAAGGGGTGTTGATAAACTGATTATCAAGAGTACCACTCGATGAATCAATCGCATAGGGATATACCAGAGGGGTGATAATAAGCTCATTAGAAGTAGAATATTCAACTTTGCAGTATTTGTAAGGATCGTGATCTTGAGAAAGTGTGTAGTCAAGGCAATTATGCATAGAGGTAAGACATGGATCAGAAGTTGAGAGTATGGCATCCATAGCATGAGTCCAAGGTCGTCCCAAAAGAAGGTTAATCGGAAACGAATCACCCAGATTATGAAAGACTGCAGGGACCGTTTTAGAGCCAACTGAAATGTCCAAAGTGACTGCACCAAGTGTAGATCCTGATACATTATCAAATGTTCAAATTGTATTATTTGTCTTATTGATTGCATTCATGGAGGTACCTAGTTGTAGGAGCAAGGAGCTATGGAAAACATTCAAACCGGAGTCAAAGTCAATTAGTACACGCTAAATTAAAAATGACCAATCTGTATGGTAGTAAGGAATGGAAAATAGTCATTTGTTGCATATGTGGGAGGCATCTCCATGGGAGCAATAAACTGAGACATGCTTGAGGATTGGTTTGCCCTAGGAAAACACAAGATGGCTTAGTATGGGAAGTAGGAGTATCGGAGTGCTTTGAGGTATACTTGAAGGTAACCGTATTGGTATCAAGCAATTCTTGAATAACATGATGAAGCTCAAAACGTGTATTAGTGGCATGTCCAAGGTACCGATGGTAATCACAATAAGCATGAAGATCTTAAGATTTATTCCGTGGCTTCCTTGTATCATCCTTGATGGGCGGAGGGAGAGATACAATGTTGCACTCTAGCAACTTTTGAAGGACCACTTGGGGTGAAGAAGGCAATTATGTGAATTGCCTTGGAGGAGTAGCTTGTAACTAAAGCTTAGCAGGTTGGGATACAACATTTATGAGAATGTTAGCATGATATTGGCCTTTGTAATTAGGATTGCCTTGAAATTGAGATGTAGATATATTGAGAGCACTAGATGCATATGTAAGTTTGTTCAAAGTAGTAGACGTGAAAACCATAGGCATTGTAACATTTTGAAGCGGGATATGGGTTACCTCCAAAGACATAGGCACTATAGATGTGGAAATAATGGAGGTAGCTAGAGGTATAGAGTGTGGCTCATTAGGATAAGTATATGACACAATCAAGAAAGCCATGAAAATATGAAGGATAATGAAGCAAAGAATGAGGAAAAAGGAGCATGCGGTAGGGAAAAAATAGAAACCCAGGGCAGCTAGGATTTGAGAAAGGCTAAGGATTCAATCAATAAGCGGGTTCACCAAATGGTTTAACCCTAATTTGAATAAATAAATTTGTGTAGAATTAACGTGTTCTTATTTACTCAAGGGTTAAGGGTTAGAAATAGGTGGTATATTCATATTAATTGATAAACATTAATGCATAAATTAAAATATACTCTCATTAGAAATTTGCAAGATAGAATGTCAAAATGATTGCTAAAACACAAGTTGATGCGCTTAGCTGATTACAAAGGCAGAAAGCTGAACTAGTAGTGCAAAGTGATCGTACAAATTGGAAATGACTTGGAAGTGCCTCATTTTTGGAATTGGAGTGTAAAATAGAGCAAGTATGGAACCATCCAGTATTTAGAGCAACATTGGACGGTTCGGTCGCAATTAGATTGACTATGTGGCTGTGATTGACTGTGAGGACCTTCTCTTTGAAACCCTAGGTGTTGCACTTTTACGAAACTCTGTGTGTGATGCAAAACTGCTTCAAACCCTATCTATGCGTAGGAGACCCTACAAAAAGATTAGTAGTTGGGTTGAAGTGTAATCCATATACCGCCTATGTTGGCACTACTCTGATGTGGCCTCAAACCATATGCAGTTCTCCCCCTAGCTTGTGATATCTATATGGATGCAACTACTTTGGGAACTTGATCACTTGACAATGAGAAACCATGGCTTGGTGTGCTTAGCTTGACTTGGCTTTGAAGGTCTCTAGATCAGAAACTTGACGCTTAAACCTGGTTGGGAGTGCTTCAAACCTGTGTGGGGCTGCTCCTAGATTGTGCTGCTACTTTGAATGGATTTAACAGTAGAGTGGAGTGTTTTTGGAATGTATTTTGCAATTATCCTCTTGAAAGTGCCAGTGAGGTCAATAGGTGAGTTAGAGTTTATTATATAGGCGTTCAGTAGGTTTAATGTTGCTTTACGGCCATCCTATAGGATATGAACCGACCCATAAAAGATATCAAATTGGAAAAGTGATCTGTTGGGTGGTTGGGGACGAAACCGTCCACCTCAGTCTAAACCATTGGATGGTTTGCTCACTTGAAGGACGGTCCCTAACTAGTAGTCTATGGGATTTCGCAAAGTTTTGGGAATGATGCCTGGGAGGAATATACTGTTGTAGACTAATGCAATTAGTTTTGTGAGCGATTGAGCAGTGTGAATAGAGAAGCAAGTCATGCAAGAGAGATAAGGATAGGTCACCTAGGCTTGGAATGTGTGCACAAGTCATGCTTTAGGTGCAAAGCTGAAGTTGTCATCGTTGAATGATAAATTGCCAAATTTAGGTGTCTATAGTCAGGACCACTTCCATGCTTCCGCACCTAGTGGAAAAGATAAACCCCTGCTTGTGCAGCCACTCAGCATTTGAGCCCCTTTGGGATTGACGTCATTTACCCATCTTTCTTGTCAGTCTAAAGGGCTTTTGGCGGCATGAGTCTTCTTCACATCTCACAAAAATATTTATATCTGCTGTCATTTCTTATTAAGCACTTATCAGCTAAAAAGCACTCTAGTAGTTATATAGGCCCTGTTCTGGAAATGATGCCCTGATGCAGCTCTAGACTGAGAACAGTCTATATAGAAGGAGATGCAAGTGCTTGTATTGGAGAGTAAAGAGTTCTATGAGATTGACAATGCGGCCTTACAATTCCAATCTTCCGCTCAAAGCTGTGAGAATGGTCTCCTCTTCAAGTGGAGAGCAACCTATCAATATTGATGATAAGGAACCTGGACTAGTCCGTGACTAGAGGTATGCAGCATTTGAATGTTAGTCTCTTGGTATGCCAGAAGCCTGTGTACTTTCTCAGCATCCTGTGTTATGTTAACACTCTAACCCCTTCTGGTGTGATTATTGCTAGGGCAACTCTTCCCCTTTGGCCCCTAGATTGCAGCAGCCCACCCAAGTTTCACTTATTGGCTTTAATTTGTAATATGAGCACACACAGGAGGAACCTCGACCCGTTTACCCCAACATTAACCACTTGCTACCAGAGCCATCACACTTCCCATTTCACTCCGGGTAGCCCCCTTTTCCGCGTCAATTTGTATGTGGACCCACCTTTTGAGATGACCATTAATCAGCCCCTACACCAAACCAGTTACTTCCCAGGAGGTCATGTGAGCTCTAAAAGCGAATTTGAGCAACCTAAGGTAGACTTCTCTCTTATCAGAGCTCTGCACGCCATGGCTGAAAGCATCCAACAAGTGGGCAGGAAAATAGATGAGAATGGGTTGCAAATCTCTTTCCTAGAAAAATGTATTGCCCATATGGTGAATTGTATTCAGCAACAAAAGGAGTGCATTCAACGGCAAAAGGAGTGCCTAGTGTACTTAATGCAAAACTTCCAGCAGCATCAGAACTGCATTAAGACAAATGAAAAATTGCTGTTATCTGAGCCTGCTAAGAGAGGATACTGCCAGAAATTCTTCTACAGAGTGGCCAACCCATGCCAAAAAGGCAGGTTTCTGAACCACAGAGCTCTGTTGAAGCTACCATTCGAGGGGCTGATTTGAATTTGCCTGTCTTCTGTGTCCAAGAAAGGCCTGTTGCTCCTAATTGGAATCCCAATGACTCTACTCATACCCCAGCGTAAGAAGTGGAGCCTGCTCCTCTAGAGGCTTTCAAAGCCCTAAGGGTGGGGATAAATTAAAGCTGGCATCATGATTTGTTTTAAAAGTCTAAGAAAATATTGTTGACATATCTAGCATGAAGAATTTTGTGAGTGAAACAAACAGGGGTCACTGTGTTTTGACAGTCTTGCTAGCTTTGGATAGGCTGGACTTTGATTATACCTGGGGTTTGGTGGCTTAGATGCCTTATTAGATGTTTAGATCTTTTGCAGTATTTGTATTAGTGAACAATAGCCATAGTGGTTATCTCATTACTCCTAGATAATGTTGGTATAATGGTATTAGTAAATATAGTGTTTCGGTTCTTAGTTCTTGTTTTTTTCATCTTGCTGGGCTGTGAAATGTAAATATCTTCGTGCTGCATGGTGTCATGCCGGTGTCCCCAAGTCTTGTCCAGACCAGGGCTTGGGCAATAATACATACTTTGCATTATTAATATATTAAATCTCTTATCAAAAAGGAACTAAGATATTCAGGAAATTATATATTTGACAAATGAATAATAAGTGAGATAGTAATATAGTTATAGATAACCATAAATAGAAAAAGAAAAGGCAGCAGATGGAAAGAACATACAACAGATGAAACAAAATTTGTTCTTTGCAATTTGTCTTCGTAGAATGATCTTTTTAAGTTCAATAGCAGGATTATTTTAGATAAATGCTGTAGACAACATGCACTAGCCTCAAGCCCCATTAATTCTGTTATTATTTGTTTAAGGATAATCTTACTCACAGAGTGCATAACATCATGCATCCTATATCCTATATCATATTTGTGTCCTAGATGGGGTTGAGGCTTCTTCCGTAGGTCAGCAACTTAATCCTTTTCTAAATACAGTAAGATTCAAATAACATTGGCCAATTGATTTCAGAGTTCTATTATGGAGTCTTATTTGTGATTGTTGGGGAACATGATCTGTAATCATCAAATCTTTAATCAAAGGCAAGTAAGAATGACAAACATCTCCACATCCATACTTTGTTATGATGCCATAATTTATTGAATATCCCAGTGTCTGATTTGTGGTCCTGTACGTATTGGTATAATTCTTTTCTTCCTGAAATATTGCAAATTGTGAATGTTCAACTGTTCATCTTTCCCTTGGCTGTACTTTTGCAATTGTAAACCACTTCTCTCTGATGAGTCTATTCGAAAACCATTACCACGGTTAAATTCTTGTAATGACTTTGCATATTCGATGATTTTTGCTGAATACTTGTACTACTTTTTATGTTCTCTTATTGCTTCAATTACAGAAAATCATATTCTGAATTGACATTGGAATCGCTATGGTTGCAGGGGGTAGAAAATGACAATAGACATTCCTCCTTGGCACGGCCTGGGAGTTCAAGGAGATCAGCTCTTTCGAGCAGGCCAAACATTTCAGCTGAGACTGGCGAACAGTCTCGTTCACTAGCTAATTATCTCTCGCCAAATATTCACTCCACAGTTGCAACTGCTGACACCAGGAGATCTACCATGTCTAGAAATCCATCAACTATGAGCCAACAAGAGAATTCCCTAAGGAGTTTCCAGCTTCTCTCTATAGATTCACAGCGTAGGAGGTGATTTGATTTATAATGAGTAATCTGTGGTTGTGTGGTTATATAGCGAAGAGGCCGCACAGATTTGGAATATGGTTCTTTGATTTATTCTACTTTTTGAAAGTTTATTTATGCTATCCTTTTGAAATGCCGCCTTTTTTGGAGGTTGCACCGTGCACGGTAGGCGCTGTTGAGTTTCCTGAAATGTGCAGTCATGAGTCTATCAGTTGCAGATATCAAATCAGTGTGTTTGTCACTAGGCTATATCGCTTAATGTGCAAAAGGCAGCTATTCTTTTATTTCTTGTTGAAACATTGAAGGGTATTGTCAATTTATATGGGCTGGAATGAAATTATTGAATGCCTGCGTAATTGACCCTATTGGAATTGGTTGTTATAACTCTAAGATCAGCAAAGGAAGCAGATCTTTTCATAACCTAATAGTGGCTCTCAGAAAGTTATGATCTATTATTCACTACTAGGTGTATTTTTGTTGTTTATCAATTGATGCTGTCTTAAAGGAGATATGGAGGGAGGTCAAACATTTATTCACTAAAACAGAAAGGACTTAATGGCCTCTTAACCTTCCCATCAATGATGTTCTCATCGCATACTGTAAGAATGATTCCTCTTGACATAATGTTTTTCTTTCCTTTTGCCATTGGCATCTGAGAGTTAAGTTACATTTCCTAGTCTATGACAACAGTCAACATAGATTATATTTTTGGCAATCTACGTACAAGAAGTAAAATCTGACATTAATGGAAACCCTTTTTCTATTCTTTTGATCTGTGTCCATATTAAGTGTAATTGGGTATGACTAGTAAGTTAGAATAGAGCAATTTGCTACTGTTCCAAATTCATTGCCATACAGAAAATTTCTGGTGGGCCAAATCAAGATGTTCATTGAACCAAAGATTGCAAGGTTGGTTAACTATTGACTTGGGGGATGATGGTTGAACATAACAGCACGGATATATGGTACGGCTTCAAATCTATTTATCCCTGATGATGGGTCTGACCAGCAGAGCGACCTGAAACATTGGAAAATTAAATCGCTACATTGTTGTACCCAGGAGACTCTTATGGATATAATGCATATTTGGTTTATCTAACCAACTGTTGAAAAATTTAGTCCCAACTTGTTGTTGACAGTGTCCAAGACGAAGTATTATTTATCAGCATTTCTTATTGTGGAGATGTGTTTCAACAAAATAAAGCCATTTCTTGTAAGAAGCATCAATTTTCTCTTGATATATTCTAAAACAGTAACTGGTTTACAACTTTACAAACAAAAAGATTGGCGTTGCGAAGCAAACCATAAATAGTTGATACAAAAGGGTCTAACCCAGCCACACAAATAACTGAAGAGTCGAATACAACAAAGTCTGCAGCTCTGTTGTGAAGAGTCGGGATCTACATTTGGAATTTCTTAACTTGAGACTGATCCCATGTTTTTTGAGTGAACCAAAGCTTGACTGGGCTATTGAAAACACACCGATTCGAGTTCCCTTCCTTTCCCATGCGAAGATTGCAAGAACACTTCTGTATCTTTAAACCAGGTTCTCCTGAGCCTGCTTGTTTCTCTAAGTAGGTTCCTTTTGCTTTTCTAAATCAGCTTCTCCAGAGCCTATTTGTTTCTGTAAGTACGTTCCAATTTCTTTTCTAAATCAGGTTTCTCCTGAACCTTTCCCTGCTGTGAGGAAATTGATGCTATTTGGTTAAGATATTCAGGGTTGTTCTTTAGAATTGTATTTCTTTGGATTTTTCCAACATCTGAAGGGGTTAATTTCAAGAACTCTCTGGGCTGATTATTTCTTGGGGGGCTGACCCATCAGGCTGTCCTCATCAAAAACATGTGGCCAAAAAGAAAATAAAAATTATGTGAGCATGGGTGGAATTTTTGCCGTTCTGTTGTCCTCCAATAATGCTCTAGTGTGGGAGCATGCTGCAGTAGTTTTGGGAGCACCTCTTTGAAGAAACGAGAGGAGACATTAAATGATTGGGAGTTGTGGCCTGGTAAAGAAACTCAATAAACTCTAATCTATTAGTGAAAACACAAACAAAGAGTGACTTAAGACAATCTTGTACAAATATCTCTGTATCTCTTTTGGTGTTTGTTTAATGGAATCTTTGACATGAATTTTAAGTCCTCAATAAATTAAATAAGCATTTGGGAATGGTAGGATTGCTAATGAGGGAGGATTGTCATGTAATGCCTTCAAGTCTTTTTTTCGAAGGGGGAAGGAATGGGCACCACAAACTAGTTGGCCGATAGGCTTTATTAGAGACAACTTTCTTGTGTAACTGACATTTCATTGTCATAGTCGTCCTCATTTTAAATTTTTTAATAAAATGTTTAATGGTTTTGGTTCTTTTATAACCGACATTTCCTTGTAACTGCCAACCTTGCAAATAATGTGCGATTGTGCTGGAATATAGAGAGGTTTTAAATGACCCTGACTGAGTTTTAAGAGAAATGGAATACGGGAATATGGATGAATAACTAATCAAAATCACAATAATAATAATATTAAAAAAAACCGCGTATAAACTTCCCGGCCACACAAACAACCAGCTGTTGAACACCTGATCTTTGCAGTGGTTACAGAAAATAAAAACTAATCAGACCCACATTTGAGTTTTGTATTTCTATTGATGGTGCTGTTGTTGCCTTCAACACCAAGCATGGCATTGCCCCAGATTGGTCCCTGCAAATTATTCATAAAACACTACTCATTATATGATGACGATGCCTTCCTGACAATTTCCAGATGGAGCAAAGCAGTTCCACTTACAGGTTTTTATGGGCAATGCAGAAAGGAGGGATCATTGCAATGCCGTAACAATAACACCGACATCAATAATTTTGTTACTATATTTGCAGAGGTGGGTACAGTTTAAGAACAGATAGATTTTTAAGGTCAAATGGGCTAAATTCTCATATGGGTGTCAACTTGTTTACTATTGTTAAATCTGTTCAACATTGGAGTGATTTTTACAATATTTTGCTTTCAGGATTCTTTCCTGTTTGCATTTGAAGGTTTTTTAATCTGTTAATATCAAATTGTTTTTATTGAATATTTCATGAACTAATGATTGCAAATTTTATTTTCTTGGTTTTTGTTATTTTTCATGGTCTACCAAAGTAAGCTTGGACTTCACATTAACATGATGGGTTGCAAAGTTTAAATTGTAGGAACCAGCTGGGGAAATGGGTGCAGTATTTTATTTGATGTCTGTGTGATTCATTAATAAGATAAGAAAAGTGGATTAAAAAGAGAGATCTCACATCTAGATGATGGGGAGTGATCTTTTTAAAAAGTCTACAGAGTTTTTTCCAAGGAGCTCTCGTCCCTACAACCCTCAATCAATGCTAACATGTGAAAACATTAACTGATTCGTGGGTGGGGAATATTAAATGATAAATCGATACACTGTGGGGCACCATAAATGATTCAAATAAAATACAGAAATGGTGTTTTTATTGGCCGATAGGTCTTCCTTAGTCAATTTTCTTGAAAATGGCATTTTCATTGTCATCGTCTCCTTTTATATTCTATTTGTTAAAATTTTTAGCCGATAGATATTTCATAATTAAGTTTCTATAAAACTGTGTTTTAATAGTCATTATATCCTCGGGCTATATTTTATTTTTTGAAATTTTGATAATATAAAAATATAATATTTTATGTATATGGAATAAAAATTCAACCGCTTGACCTCCTCCATTGCTAAGCTTAACATTGTCAATTATGGGTTTTATCACAGTCCTGATTGGAAGGTGCTTGATTGTTTAGAGGGTATGGTGATTCCATGTGATTTCATGCCTGTAAATGTTAGGCAATAATCAGAAGCTACATGGTTCATAGGCAGCAACATCAGAAAGATGTCTCTTTTGAAGGGCTTGGATTTGCTTTGGCCGGGCACTGATCGAGAGTCTGCATAGAAATTTACATATGTAGATCAAGTTTTCGCTATGGTTTTTCTAACTGGGGATTTTGTAAATGAATCTGCAAATGTAGTCACTCCAAGTAAGTTAATTTCTCTTGTAGTTTATCCTGTCATCTTTCAGAAATGTTGTCTATGTCATAAACACTTCTTTGAGTGTATGTATAACGCTGCTTTAACATAAGCTTCCATGATGCCATGCAATCTACTTCACCCATACAAATTCTGGCTATGAGAACAAAAATTGCTAGAGAATAAACTCCCACGCCATCTCTTGCCTCCCCAAAATACTTCTATGCAAATCAGAGAACACATTTTCTAGTAGAGGCCGAGGCAAGCCTTGGAAGTCATGTTATAGCGACAGACAAATTGTAGCTTAGATGCAAATCAACATACAAACTGCTACACTTGTAAAAATGATAACAAACTAGAAGAATTTGCGATTGTGCCACTTCTGGCCTGACACTTGCATTCTTCTACTGGTGTATTTAGAATTAGAGCAGATAAAACTTTAAGGGCAAAGTGGGCTACAATTTCTGACATTTAAAAGAAATTTGGTCCAAAAAGTTGTAGGTGGCATTTTGGGACATATATAAACTTCATTGTGTTGTGATTTATTTGTTATTAAGTATTGGTTAGAGGAAACGTTTTGGAAAATGGCTGAGACGGTGGCGCCAGCTTTGCAAGAGTTAAATGTATATTTCCAAAAAAAAACAAGACAATGACTCAAAAATCCATACTTATTTGTAATGTAGTGTGGGAGAACTTCTAAGACATATATCTTAGTATTGGTTAAACAAGTATTTAAATTTCAAAACTTTATATATATTATTGCATATTGTGGGATTCTTGACATCAATAAAAATTGAAATATAAATAAAATACAGTTTATTTTGATGCCCAAATTTGAAAATAAGCAAACAAATTGAGTTCCATAATTTGGCAACAAAAAAATACATAAACTTTTAATTATTTATAGAAAAATTTGCATTCTCATTTTCAAGCATTCAACCAGCTTCACTTAAGGAAAGTATTTTTGTTGATGGACATATTATATTTTTTCGTCCACATATAAAACCTAATTGTGGATGATTGATACTATCAAATACTAGACTTAAAAGTATGACACTTTTGGTAGTTTTGTAATTCTATCTGCCTATGTCACAATTTACTTCTCAACATTTTTCATCTTCCATGTATTTACAATATATTCATTTCAACGTATCTTTTATATCGGCCTTTCACATGCACCTATGGATGCATTTGCTAGTTTCAAGCATGATCTAGTGTGTAATTAAAAATATTTGAGTGGATACGAAATCTCATTGTGTTTGTAAAATGTTACAAGGTTTGCTTTGAGAAAATTTGTGAGCATGGCAAATGTTTAAGTAGTATTTGAGTTGGAATGGTTCTCCAACAAGTTTCAAATACTAGTAGTAGGACATATTTACTATTGCACACACTAAAACTTAAAGGCAATCTCAAATACGTCTCAAGGCTACCCAATATATATGTTTTGGTTCATAATGAATGTAGTTTTGATTGGACCAATACATTGTTGCAACTTTTTCCAATTTTAAATACGTCTAGGGGCTACCCAATAGATTGCATTTGATAATTTCTTACATAAGTTGTCAAGAACCTACATAAATTATGGTTTTGTGAATATTATGTGTATGATACATTCTTGTGCATTACAAACATTGTTGTTGCTAGACATTACATATCGTATTTCTTCCAAATTCAAATAGATCACGGTGCATCGTGAACAATGTTATCTGAACATGGTATTCATTGTACGTTTTCCTAAATTTAAACATGACTTGAGGCTACCCAAGAAAGTTACTAGAAAAAATATCGACGATATGGTTTTGTAAGCACTATATACATATGTTATGGTGTGTTACGGACACTGTTCTCATTAGGTCATTACATACAGTGCAACTTTCCACAAATTTAAATATATCTAAAGTTCAATTAACAAATTATACCATGGAGATTTTTTTACATACGTTACCAAGAAATTACACAAGACGTGATTTTGTTAACATTGCATACATGATATGTTCATGAGTATTACGAACACTGTTTCCACTGACCAATACAAATCTTGCAACTTTAAGGCGAATTCAAATATGTCACAAGACTATCCAATATATAGTACAAAGATATTTTCTTTCATAAATTGCCGAGAAATTACATGCAAGGTTCTAGTTTTGTGAGGACTACATACATGATATGACTTGGTGCTTTACGAGCAATGTTGTTACTCAAACACTACATATGCTGCAACTTTCCCTAAATTTAAATACTTCTAGATATTACCTAACAAATTGTACCATTATGAACATTGTTGCTAAGCATACCATAATACACGCACCAATTTTAAGAGTAATTCAAATGTCTAGGGTTGCCCAATAGATTGCACATGATATTTTCTTTCGTAACTTGTAAAAACATTACATGGGTTTTGGTTTTGTGAACATTACATATATGTTATTTTGTGGTACATTATAGATATTGTTGTTATTAGAACACTACATATGCTATGGCACATTATAGATATTGTTGTTATTAGAATACTACATATGCTACATCTTTCCCAAAATTTATGTATGCCTCGAGGCTACCCAACAAATCACTCAATCCAAATTTTCTATCGGAAGTCACCAATAAATTACAATGAAGGTGCTTTTCTTAGCATTCCAAAACAGGGCTCTCGACCCTAAGGTTGGTGCATTGACAAGTAGTTTTTGATTTTGGCCAAGTAGAGTCCCATGCATGAGTGGTGCATGTAGAACCCAAAGTTGCACTTAGAACTACATATGACAAGGAAGATAACATTTTGAAGCCTGTGTGCAAGACAATCATAAAGGTAGAAGCTTTACAAAATTGACAGGAGGAGATCTAGAGGCCTTAGAGGATTATCTAGAGACATGTGAAGCACTATTGGGTAGACCAAGGGAATCTTTTAGAAAAGGAACCACTGGATCTAGCTAGGGAATAGGTGGCAAGTAATGGAGGTGGAGTACTATAAATAGCTCCCTTTACCTTCGGATTAAGAGACAAATCAAAACAACTAGATGTGGATTTTGATCAACAAAATGTTTGGATTAGAAGATAGATAGAAAAAAGAAGAGAGAAAATTCTAATGGTGTGTTGTAAAGGACAATAACTTACTTTTGAGTTGTAATGGAGTCTTTTATATGACATGTAAAAAGTAATTGTATCTTGAACAAATATATAAGATATTTGTTAGGAATATGTGTAATTGCTCGCCTATTGAAAGCTTTGATGGATGTTTGATTCTTTATACCGTGGTTTGAATGCATAATTCATATGAAATATGGATCTTCATGTATCTTTCTCATAATGAGGATTATGCAATCTCTCTTTACACCTTGGGTGAGTGCTTGGGCTACCCATTTAAGTAATAGGCCAACGTAAGAATATTCTATTTGTTGGGATTTGTCAAGTTTGTGCATAACTAGGAAATAAATGACAAATAAACAAAGCATTTTGTTTCCATTTTTGGGACCTTATTTACTTTGATAATGAAGATTGGTGATGGAACATTGCACGTTGCATCTGTTGGACCACTTGGTGGTGTCATTTGAGAATAAAGCCTTGTAGTGCATTATTATTGGAGAGCTACGAACCGATAGAGATGTTGCTAGTGGGACGAGGTATTGAGGCCCTGAGAATAGAGTGTTAAATTTCTATCGTGTGAGGGCTAGGTGTTTGGTAGTTTAGAGGTGAAATTAGGTTTGTGCAAAAGTTGAGGAATGGATGGATTAGTTGAAAGGAATGAATGCATAAGAATGTGTAAGGGGAGATTGACATCGCATGGACCCAAGAACTAGGGAACCAAGTCATATGGATGTTGCAAGTATCCGCAAGAAAACAAAGGGCACATGATTAGTTTGTGTATCGTGAGGTATGTGCTCTAGTAAGGAGGAAACATGCAAGTGAAGACTCCTTAGTTGAGTGAGCCAAGATGAAGGAGACGATTGGAAGCCACTTGAAGATAAAGAGGAATATGCAAGTCCCGAAAAGTCTTAGACCTTAACCCACTTGACAAGATGAAGGGGACTTGGATCCGCCCGAACATCTAAAAGCATGTGAGAAATTTGGGACAATTAGCAAGCTTATCCTTCAATTTGGCTTTCGGTTCAGGCATCAGATGACATTCTTAAATCATTGGCACACAATGTTATGTGAGTAGTGAGACCGTAGATCAACATCATAATCGTAGGTTGTAATACAAGTTTTCATTTGGAATTTCAAGATTTGGTCTAAGGAATCTTTAACTTGAATGAACCATTTATTAGCGATGCAAGAGGCAATCTTTTTAAAATGATGCACAAATAGAAGATAGGGTTCAAAAGATGAGTAATTAGGAGAATTGCACAAGTGGTCATTTGTTTGTAGAGCATTCAAAATCTTCCCTCAACTTAGAAAGTGACAATATGTAGGGATTGGGAAATGTGTAGATGAAGAGTATAAATAGAGCGATATATATATATATATATATATATATATATATATATATATATATATATATATATAGCATAAATATTTGGGAATGATTGTGTTCAAGTTGTGTGAAGGCACGATACCAATGAAAAAGAGGCCTAATGGATGAATATGCATCTCCACACGAAAGTTAAAGAGCATATCAACAAGATGTTAACAACATTTGAGTGATTTTTGTGGGAAAAGAATCTATGTGGATACGTCCAATGGCAATGAGCATAAAAATGGATGGAAGGACCACACTATGCATAAAATACCAAATATTGAACAAGGCATGTGTATAGGATCCATTTCCTACTTCATTTACAAAAGAGGCATTAGGAGTATTTGGTTGTAAATTTTACTCTTTATCGATGCATTTTTGGCTACCATCAAGTGAAAATTATACGAGAAGATAAGGGAAAAAACCACTTTTTCTAAGGAAGATGGGTCACTTACGTATGTAATGCCCTTCAAATTGGAGAATGCACTAATGCTATTATTGTGCTTGTATTTCCCTACGCCACCTCACCTTGGATGATGGTCGATGTGGGCTTTAAATTACGAGTTAATTGGAATGAGTTTAGTACCCTCCACATTCTAGTAGTGGCATGTCTATGCCAATCAAGCTTAAACCTCCACTGAGCGTGACCTCAATAAGTCAAGAGTTTATAAGTACCTTGTCGAGCACCCCGATTGGTGTTTTGATGTAGGTTTACATTTACAAGCTAATTGAATCAAGGGAAATGTATTACTCAAATAACATAATATTATAATACAATAATTTAAGTGAAGAAGTAAAACCCAAAACTAGATATGTGTGTGTGTGTGTGTACACACACATACATACCATTTAATTTTATATACATATATATGTATATATGTATATATACCATTTGAATTTATCATACATATATAATATAATTTAAATGGAAAAAGGAGGTTGTGAGCGGTGGAATGAAGGCGGTTGGTGAATGGTGGAGAAAGATGCCATTAAGAGAAAAGATGCGTGATTTTGTTGACAAAAAACATTAAAGAGAAGTGGGCATAACAAAGTGTGAGGAGCTCATTGGCATGTTAATGAACACAATTTTCATCCGCCCCTTGTTAGACATGTCGTGGGTCTTTTCAACCACAAGGTTTGTGGATGACGGTTGTTCGTTGGAGGATTATGCCCTTGGATGATATGTATTGTAGTTCCATAGTTTCCTATAGGGGGTTCGAGTTTGGAGTGGACGATACAAGAGCATTTGGGCCCACAAGCAATCTTATGTCAACAAAAAATTGTTGAACAATTGGAGTTAGTTTGTGTTTGTATTTTTTTGTTCAATTTTTTGATTGAATGGTAAAGCATCACATTGGGAAATGAATTATATAGAATGTTGGAATCTCTGCCCATATTTTAGATGAAACATATAGTGAACTACAATGCTAAGTAATCGTACACCAAAAATTGTTAATCACTTTTAGCTAAGTAGCTATAGGTAAGGGGCATCCACACCATCAAAAGCACCCAGAGCACGATCTTGTCCTTAACCACTTGAATCTCCATATCGGGAATTAGGGCCTTTGCACTCAACAAGAATTGATCCCTCATGGGATTTATGTGAGTCAAACAACTTCACCAATGTACCAAATGACCCACTTTTTAAATTTATTTTTTGTGTTGTTAGAGGCCTACACATTGAAGAAGTTTTTGTTTGTGAATCATAGAGTCCCCGATTGAATTTGGTAGAGTGCATAAGTTCTTTGTGTAAAGTGTTTGTTGAGTGCGCAATTCCTTTACATAATGCCTAGTTTTTTATGCAATCGTCCCAATGCACAATATTTCTCACGTGATTGTTTGAGCCATGAACTTTGGTATAATTGAATGTTCGAAGGAATTTTTTTAGAAAGGATAAATGATTGTGTTTTAGGTCTGTTGTTGGGTGCTTTAGATTTTTTTCATTTAAATTCCATAAGTTTAGGAGTCTTAGGGACTTTATATGTAGAGCCAATTACCTTAGGAAATCAATTCAAGTTGGGAACTCATTTTTGAAGTTCAAGTGGAGGAGCTCAAATTTTTATTTAAGGGTAGAGTGTGAATGTGAGCTATGAAAGAAACATGTCTTATAAGTGATTTCATGACATGTATCGTTGAAGGTGTAAGTAGATTGAGTGTTGGTACATGATTATGCACGTATGCAAAATATGACAATAGTGTAAAGGGGACAAAGTCCCTCCTCAATGATGGGTGAGGTTTCCCTTATTGAAAACCAAAAAGGTATATACAACTATACATTCAAAATTGTATTATGGGTTTTTTGGGAAGAATGGAATTAGACAAGAAAAGGAGAAGGAAAGAGGAGTGAGAGGAAGTGAATGAAGAAGTGAGAAAGGGGTGCATGCAAGATTAAACAAACAAAGATCATAAACTTGAATGCACTTTAGAAACCAACATAGTGAATGATTATTGAATCAAAGATAGAGTCCATAGAGAGAAAGAGCTTTCACATTCATTAAACATAAGAGTAATAAATGCTAAGGAAAGAAACAAACACAAGACACAAAGTTCTCCATAAATGCTTCTTTATTTCTCTTTGCACAAGAACACAAAGTTTCTCATTACCTCTCTTCAAAAATATTTTCTCCTTTCTCCAAAAGTTCCTTTACAAATGATCTCTAACTTCCTTTTATAACCTAAAAGTTGGTTATAAAGTAGTTAGGTTTTTTATGACATCATATTATGACATAATTAAGTCACTTTAATTAATTAAACTTTATTTTAATAAAGTAAAGTCACTTTATTAAAATAACTTTATGACCTAAATGACTTAATAAAAGTATTTCAAATATTTCAAATAAGTGGGTACATGTGGACCCCACTAGAAAGTGACATGGAAAACACATAGAATAAACTTTGACACAGCTTCAAACATGACAACTAAGATTAGTGCCTCAAGGTGTGGTTACACCTCCGGATCTCAATTAATGCACTTGTCTTATTATGTAAGGAAATCGACATGGTATGAAAAGGTGTTTAGGATGTGATGCTCTACATAGATGCCCACACGTTTCACTAGGATCATAGAAAAAGACTTGTCATTGCCAATTGATGATTACCTGTGTTTGTACATGCCTTGAAAGGGTAGGTATGGTTTGCAAAAAACAACAATAAAATAACATAAAACCACCCACCCTTATGACAAAGTTTCAAATAATAAGGGTTAAGGGACATTTCAACCAAAAGCATGAATGGAAAGTAGAAGGATTGTTTTTTATTATAAAGAATCTTCCTATAAGAAAATCCTTCACATTCCACAAGAATTTTAACCCATCATCTTTCAGACAAGAAATACATTGGAGAGGGCATTACACGTTATTAGAGGGGGGAGTAAAGTTGGGCATTACATTTTAAGAGTCATGCACGCATGCTCAGTTTCTAGATGACACATTGTTAATAGAAACATGTCCCATCACTTTATCATTTTGTTAGTTATCATAATTGAATTAGTTAGTTGAGTTAAATTAGATGCATGATACGCACAAGGTACAAAACCTGTTCAACCCGTGTGAAGAAGCACATGTATACCAACTTAGGCTACCTATGGAAGAAAAAGTGCTTATGTAAAGACTTTCGTCATTACGTAACCAATTCCTTCCACGTAGCCAACCTAAATTGGTGACGAGGTGACTTGTTTGTGTAGGATAAAAAAATTCCACAACTCAAGCGTATCACAATCCTTTAATGGATTGCGACATGCGTAATAAATGGACCTTGAAGGGAAAACTTAGGATATCTACTATATAGTAGTATTCAATTAATGACCCGTATCATTAAATTGATACTAATTTAAGTAGCCATCCGAAGTTGGCCTACCTAGTTCCATTTATGAGGAACATCATAACACTTAATTTTTTTATTTATAAGAAAATTAATTTTACATCGGTTTCCTTTATATCGAAACAAAACATTTATCGCATCTCGAATACGATCCTAAGGTCCATAACTTAGTTCGATATAGATCGTAATCATTTTCATAAGTTATTTACTTACATCCATTAAGCATCTTAAATGTAATTTAAGAAATCTTATTGTGTTGTTGCGCAAGCCATAATTTAATTATTTATGACATTGTCATACTATTCCGTAAGTACATGTTTAATTGAGCTTATCAACGAAATAGTTTACAAAACATTCAAGTTATATTTGTACCATAGGTATATCTATATTATAAATAATCCTTAATCATTTAATATGGTAGTTTATAACACATTAAATCCATATAGCATTAATTCATCATAAGCCACATAATGTTGAATTCAATCAGTACATCAATATAACATACAACCAATTTTGATTCACTTTATAAATAATAACTTGGTAATGAATACAAGTTTAACATTTATTTTTCAGAATAATATAATAGCATTTAAGGCTAAATTTCCTTTCATCGAAATAAGACAATGTAGCATAAGCTTGATTTTACAAACATGTCACATAATTAATACAACTTAAATACATAATCAAACATAATTGAATTAGACTTAGTCTTTATAAGTCATCCACTAGAATTGACCTACTTTCCGCCATTTGTAAAATGTTAGAAAATGATCGTTCGATTGAACTAGCATGAAAAGGTCATCCACCTTATCTTTACAATTTATAACACTAAAATATCTCAATGATTACATTCTAGCAGTAATAGAACATCAAGAATTTAAAAGGAGGTAATAATAACATTTCCTTTTTATAGTATCATCACAAACGAAACAATATGATTTTAAGACTTTATCAAAAATGATTTACACACACACACACACACACACACACACACACACACACACACACACACACACATGTGTGTGTGTGTGTGTGTGTGTGTGTGTGTGTGTGTGTGTGTGTGTGTGTGTGTGTGTGTGTGTGTGTGTGTGTGTGTGTGTGTGTGTGTGTGTGTGTGTGTGTGATCACATAATTCATATTGAACCTAATATAATTTCATTGGTTCACATAAGAATGCCTTGATTGTTTATTACCCATTTCTACTCAATAGATACATGTATAATATTCTAATTGAACTACATAACAAGACTTTATTTCACAATATAAAATCATTAAAGTATACTCTTTTATGCAATTCAAGAGATTAATAAGCTAAACATAAGTTTCACACAATCTTCATGATGAGAATCTATATTTGTCAAACTAACAATCATATTAGTTAAAGAATGCAACACTCAACTTCATAAGAAGAATCATTTCATTCTTTTGACGATATAAAAATAGAAATACCTTAAACTCTCCAAACTTACCTTAGTATTTCCGAAGTCCAACCAGACTATTCTTAACAACTCCGAATAGGGTAAAATTTATCCTAATTCAACCAACAATGTTATGAATACAGGATGCTTCCGTCATACGCAATATATTTTAACCATCAAAACAAATATAACCCACACTGTAACACCCACTAAAACACACACAAATACAACATTAAAAACTCGGATAATTTTTTTGACTTACTAGGAGTTTACACGTCAACACAAGTGGCTAGAAGGGCTACGACCAACTCTCAATAAGCTTAACACAACATTGACCACATAGGCAACAAGGAAACATACAACACCCAACATGAACAATTCAATTTTCTCTTCGACAAGGCACAACGTAATAGGCCATCCACAATACACACTTACAAAGTTAAGGACATCCCATAGAGTAAAATCCTTGAAGGTTATTTATCTACTAAAAACTTCTTTCTTTTATACTATTCCTAATTATCTTAAGACCAAGTTTTCTAAAAGAGGACCTTCTATAATATGTCGATAACTTACTTAATTCATTGATTTATAAAAGACATTTTCCATTCCTCACAAGGTTAATTAATCATACTCAAGCCACTGAAATTTATTCCACACCTCCATAACATAGGTGACAAGCACAAGCTCCATTTGAGACAAGGTACCACTTAGTTTCAAAACTACCACCTCCTTGCAAGGATCAAACGTTTAAACAACAAAATAAGAGGAGATTACAAAGCTCTTTGGAAGAAGCTAGAGGAAGGAGATCAAATTGGATTCATCTTTAAGGCCTCATTAGTTAATAGTCTGGATTTTATTGGCTAAGAATCTATCCATAATGATTAAAGGTTTCATTTAGGCTTCTCCGATGAGTTGACAAAGGTATACAAATTACGTTTTCAAAGGGTGAGCTAGATTGAAGGGTTTCTAATCAGTCTCCTCCTACTTAATATAACCTCATTACCTTCCAAAAAATAAACATTGATTTCACCTTAAGGTCGTTTTAAGAACTCTCCAAGAAAGAGAATAATGTTCATTAGTTTAAATAGGGTTAGTAAGGTATATAATTTTTCTTTACAAAAGAAAGTTTCTTCTTTGATCACTTAATGGCTCAAATGTTATCAAGTAGATCACAACCACATTATCCTTATTTTTTTGAATACTTTTATAAGGATTACTAACCCACCTTATTATTCCTAGCTTTACATTTATGCCATGACCTAGAGGGAGCTACTACAAAAATTTAACTCAAAGATATGTTTATCATTACCCTTTGTGAAACTATACATGGTTACACATTTTATCCAACACGACATACAAACCCAAAGGTGGCGAAGGATTCTAATGAACTTTGACTTGAAAAAAAAAGGTAACAATATTGGTCATATCCAAGCTAAGTTATCTTTCAAATTTGCTATAATACAATTAATTACTCAAAAAAAGTTGTGATCTGGTTATATTATTTACAAGTTCTGTTTTTAGACACATATGACAACATTACCCATAGACAAACTCGCCCTTGAAACTTTCCAAACAACTTTTTTTTTAGAGTCTCTCAAAAATTTAAGCACACACGAACAAACAAGTTTTAAGTACAACACTAATGCAACTCTCCCTTTTCTACCCACGAAGACCATCTGCACATTTATAGCCCTGAGTAAGTTCGCGATAAAACGAGCATGATAAAGACTACACATATGAATAGTATGCTACCATTAACAAGATCATAAAATGAACCTTCTATTTAATGAAATAGTGCTAAGCTCTAAACCTCTACAACTTCTTTAATCATGCCAGAAGATTTAGTATTTTCACATAAGAATGAAGCCATGAAAAACTGTTATGAACATGGTTCCTAAAACAACCAAAATTCTATCCATCATTCTAGTAGGGTCAATGACCCGATGAGTTTGAAACATAGTGATGAGTGTATTGGGATGTCAATCATGTAATCATATGTATTATATGATTGAAACCCAATACTCAAACATCAATCAACATTTCCTTAAATAAGCCATAAGATCTAATAGATTTAAAGTTAGGACTTCAACATCACATACTAACCACTAGTTGCCCCTTCCAAAGAAAATTTACCCCACAACATGCCTACACCTAATTTCTTGAAAGGAACATACGAGTAAGTTCTAAAAGAAAAAGTCACCATAAGATCATCTTACCATGCTATGTACAACAATCAAAAGTATGATAAAAGAAATAACCCGTATTGAGTAAATCAAACAATTAAAATAAATCTAATGCCACTGTCTTACCAAGATTTAAATTACAGACCAATCAATTAATTACCCTTGAACCTATATCAATAAAATTTAAGCAAACCATCCCAAAGGAACCAGTATGACGATGTTACATGAAATTGCACTTAGTCATATCTCCTCCATCAGATAACCAAAAATTCTAAGCTTCCTTAATCTATTCCAACACCCTCGTTTGAGACAAGTACCTTAAACAACTGAAACACAAATCCATAAATTAAACAAATAAAACCCTCTCTTATTTCTTTTGAATAGTAGCATATTATTTTATCTCGTCACTCCTAGGTACCTCCATCTCTCAATCAGGAATATAATAAATAACCAAAGTCTTAAATAAGGTGAAACTTTCCTTAGTCATGTTTACACACACAGATTCACAACCTTCACAAAAATGATCCTAGATTTAGACTATCAATATACTTGTTATTTTTCTATTTCAGTCAAACACTAAACTAAATTCCAATAAACAATTTATTCAAACGGAATAGTCAACATCTAGGCGATTGTAAGAACCCCTATCACAGGGCCAATATTAACATACGAGTTTCCCAAAACTGATTTAGACTTACATAAAAGTGCAAATCCATTAACAAGCCAAACAATTGGTGTAAAAGGCGTCACCCACTAGCTAGGAAAACCAACCTATTACGCAGATCAATGGATATCAACAACAATTAGGTCTTATACCTCTAATAGTAACATGAAGCAAGAAAAACAACATTTGAAACATGTCAGCCTAATGGGGTTATTACAAAACCCAAGCAAGCCAAGTCTCAAGAACAAATATTCCTAATGTATATTCCTTCCTTAAGGGTCCAATAAAATTTGTTAGTATTCAAAACACTTCTAAGTTTTTTTCCAAACAAGGATTTAAGTCAACACGACAAAGTCCTCCACAAGAGTTTGAAAACCAACATTTCTAGAAGTAACAACTAGGTCTATTCTAATCAAGCCCTTAAAAAGAAGATACACATGTTGAAAACTAAATACATGCAACCCATTATCTGAATCCCAAAGATTGATCAGTCTTCAACAGACATTCACCATTTTAACCACATAATATTTCATAAAATGAAGAATAGATCCAGACTATATATATACTCACGAAAACAAGTTAACGATTTAGAGAAGTTTTTTTTGCGTTTCTTAGATAAAATCCCAAAAGAATAGAAAACCCTTATTCCAATCATTTATTTAATAGTATAACAATATGAGCGGGGTTAGGAACCCAACAACCATTGGCATACAAGAAGCAACAAGAGTCAAGTAAAAAAATTTAAGTGCAAGACCATAACATAACCAAATCTAGCCAGAATCATCCTAAGAAGCAACTAACATGGGAGAGAAACTAAAAACATAGCCTGGAAGGTGAGAATCAATAGAAAAAACCAAAAATAACCCCAAGCAACAACCACTTCAGGAAAAAAAAAATAAATTCCTTTCATGATATGGTTAATGTTAGCATAGTAGATAGATGAGAAGAAATTATCATGCCTGATAAGCTTCTGAAAAAGAAGAAATGTCAATAGTCTCTCGCTGTCAAAACATCTAGAAACATTCCTCTTCTCTACTATTTGGAATCCAAGTATAGACCACGACTCACATTTTTGGAATAGGAAGGGGCTCTCAACCCATGAGTTGCATCCACAAAAAGGGAAATGTGGCCTCAAAGAATGCTAAGATTGTAGTATAAATAAAAAAAGTTTAATGAAGAGGTCCGTAAAAAACATGAGAGGAGGGGAAAAATAGGCCCCACAACCTTATAATAGACCATCCTCCCCTCCTATGGCCAAAGGGGTGATAAGAACACAAGACTAGGTATTCATCGAGCACAAGGAACTCAAAACCCATGAGAAGTGAAGTGTGGGAGCATCCATGAGGTAGGTAACAGCACAGTGTATAAAATGCCTCAAAGCGATTAGGTCTCATGAGATTTCCATGATTGCGGGAGAGATACAAGGGAAATTTCAATGTGGTTTTTTTTTCCCAACTCGCCTTTCCATCTTCCAAAATCAACAAAAATTGTCAATCCGTGGTGCACAACAAACCACCACTAACAACAAACATACACAAAAGAAGACAACCAACAAGTGTCCAACTCAGCGAAGCATGACCATTTCCCAAATCGTGGCCAAGCAAGATAAAACAAAAACAACAAGGAAGGACACAACCAATCTCATCTTTAGAATAAAAGCATTCTAAATACCCCCAAACATAGATCCTTCACTAGAGAAGCCCACATGGCTAGGAAAATGCATTTTTAACCACAAAAAAAACAGAGCATGATGGTAATAAAACAAATTTACAAACAAAGTGACTAGAATCCCGATCTAGTGTTTCCTTTCCTCACAACGCGAGCTAAAACATGGTGTGAAAAAAGGTAAAATGGGTAGTGTAGATCATTAAAGATAAACATGTTAAAATGATTTGAAAAAAACTTGGAAAACATGCATGGATAACCTCCCACTTGCATTAAGACCAAAGTAATGACCAACACGTCTTGTCTTACAAATTTATAATGGAGTGGTAGGTGCTCCTCCTCCAACACATTTCACTAATGACCAAGAAATTAAACAAACCTAGGGTATGTGGCTAGTGGCGAAGAAAAGAGGGTGGGGTGGGTGGATGCCTCCACACAAACAAAACATTTTACCAACAAAATTCTATAAATACAAAGAATGCAAGGACACCTAATCAGGCCAAGGAGAAAACATTAAATGTTAAAGCCTAAACACCACTTCCTAAACAATGGTGCCACCAATGAACAATATCTCCTCTTTTCAATGGAATTCGAGGCTCGAGCACGAGAGCGATCAAAATTAAAATAAAATAGCTTAAAGGTAATTAATAACAATATTGATAAAAAAATGACACTAAAACAAATAATCTCAATCAACAATTTAAATTTATATTATTATTATTATTATTATTATTTTATAAGTTTAAAAGTAATAATTATTAATCATATTAATAACGACCAACAGGAAAGCTCGACAAAGCGAGAACATGATTTTCCTTTAATAGGATAATCGTAGAAAAGACGCTTCAAGGTCCACAACTAGAGTGTCGAATACGACTCGAGAAGGCAAGATGGAGAGGGAGGATGTTAATTCTTCACCGCGACAAGGAAAAAGTCAACTAACGGTCAAAAAGTTCATCGGGAAAGAGTTGGGGTTACAACCGAACGGGAATTACATTCTCCTCCCATTAAGAAAGTATCATCCTCAATGCAACATAACACAAAAGGAATGAAAAGCGGTAAGCATCAAGGAATAGATAAGGACGTAAAGTATGCCCTAGGGTTAAAATTTAATTGTTAAAGCACGACCATGGGGTGGCCTTAGAAACATTTTGGCAAAATGATTAACTTTCAAGGTTCTGTGAAGATTGGTAGTTCCCTCTTATTCATTATTTAATTAGACTCTTTCCATTTACATTATTCCTAATTCAAGTCAAATAAAATTACATATATAAGTATAGCACATTACGATGACTGTGGCCTTATCTAGTCTACCACCAAGGGGGCACTCAATGAGTCACCGCACTCCAATCTGGCACAACACTGCCCATTGTCAAAGGTCAAAACACTCCTCGTCGCACGTCACCACTATCCTATATTTCAGCGCTCATCCTCCACCGCATCACCTAATCCTCATCTCGTAAAATAACATATCAATGGTACAATGTCATCATCTCTACTATATCGAATCATCTTGCCACCACCTCAACAAGGCTAAACATAGTCATAGCTACATTTAGGCATCAATACAACAACCAAAATGAGAGATAGAAGGAGGAAAGCATGCCGTCTCTCTACTAAGCCTAAGGTTGGCTCAAGCCATTCTTGGCCCATGGTGCACATTCCCTCACTCCAAACATACACTTTTACCGATTTCCCTCGGGGTTGGTTAGAGTAAGGTTCACAACATAACATGTAACTACATCACTAACACAATGTTGGTTCGAGCACGTTAACCATAGCGTCATACACATGGTACCAACACGGGGTATATCACATATGTTACATTCAATTTTACCTTTCTGACACACCACATTACCACATGTTGCACCCCAAGTGCAATCACTATACGATAAGGATCATATAATCACCATATGTCCCTAAATAACGACATGAATAATTACATATTACATTAGGTCATCCACAATACACACTTATAGTTAAGGACATCCCATGAGTAAAATCCTTTAAAGGTTATTTATCTCTAAAAAATTCTTTCTTTTATACTATTGCCTAATTACTTATGGCTAATTTTCTTAAGACCAAGTTTTCTAAAAGAGGACCTTCTATAATATGTCGATAACTTACTTAATTCATTGATTTATAAAAGACATTTTCCATTCCTCACAAGGTTAATTAATCATACTCAAGCCACTAAAACTTATTCCACACCTCCATAACACAGGTGACAAGCACAAGCTCCATTTGAGGGAAAGTACCACTTAGTTTCGAACTACCACCTCCTTGCAAGGATCAAATGTTTAAACAACAAAATAAGAGGAGATTACAAAGCTCTTTGGAAGAAGCTAGAGGAAGGAGATCGAATTGGATTCATCTTTAAGGCCTCATTAGTTATTAGTTTGATTTTATTGGCTAAGGATATATCCATAATGATTAAAGATTTCATTTAGGATTCTCCCGATGAGATTGACATAGGTATACAAATTATGTTTTCAAAGGGTGAGCTAGATTGAAGGGTTTCTAATCAGTCTCCTCCTACTTAATATAACCTCATTACCTTCCAAAAATAAACATTGATTTCACCTTAAGGTCATTTTAAGAACTCACCAAGAAAGAGAATAATGTTCATTAGTTTAAATAGGGTTAGTAAGGTATATAATTTTTTTCTTTACAAAAGAAAGTTTCTTCTTTGATCACTTAATGGCTCAAATGTTATCAAGTAGATCACAACTACATTATCTTTTTTTTGAATACTTTTATAAGGATTACTAACCCACTTTATTATGCCTAGGTTTACATTTATGCCATGACCTAGAGGGAGCTATTACACAAAAATTTTAACTCAAAGATATGTTTATCATTACCCTTTTTGTGAAACTATACATGGTTACACATTTATCCAACATGACATACAAACCCAAAGGTGGAAAATGATTCTAATGAACTTTGACTTGAAAACAAAAAGGTAACAATATTGGTCATATCCAAGCTAAGCTATCTTTCAAATTTTCTATAATACAATAAATTACTCAAAAAAAGTTGTGATCTGGTTATATTATTTACAATATTATTTACAAGTTCCATTTTTAGACACTTATGACAACATTACCCATAGTACAAATTGGGCCCTTCAAACTTTCCAAATAAACAAAAATTTAGAGTCTCTCAAAAAATTTAAGCACACACAAACAAACGAGCTTTGAAGAAACACCGATGCAACTCTCCCTTTTCTACCCATGAAGGCCATCTACACATTTATATCCTGAGTCAGTTCAGTGAAACTGAGCATGATAAGGACTACACATATGAATAGTATGCTACCATTAACAATATCATAAAATGAACCTTTTATTTAATGAAATAGTGCTAAGCTCTAAACCTCTACAACTTCTTTAATCATGCTAGAAGATTTAGTATTTTCACATTAAGAATGAAGCCATAAAAAGTTGTTATGAACATTGTTCCTAAAACAACCAAAAGTCTAACCATCATTCTAGTAGGGGTCAATGACCCAATGAGTTGAAACAAAGTGATGAGTGTATTGGGATGTCAATCATGTAATCATATGTATTATATGATTGAAACCCCAATACTCAAACATCAATCAACATTTCCTTAAATAAGCCATATGATCTAATAGATTTAAAGTTAGAACTTCAACATCACATACTAACCACTATTTTCCCCTTTCAAAGAAAATTTACCCCACAACATGCCTACACCTAATTTCTTGAAAGGAAACATATAGAGTAAGTTCTAAAAAAAAGTTCAAACATAAGATCATCTTGCCATGTTATGTACAATAGTCAAAAGTATGATAAAAGAAATAACCATATTTAGTAAATCAAACAATTAAAATAAATCTAATGCCACCGTCTTACCAAGATTTAAATATACAGTCCAATCAATTTAATTACCCTTAAACCTATATCAATAAAATTTAAGCAAACCATCCCAAAGGAACCAATATGACGATGTTACATGAATTACACTTAGTAATATCTCCCCCATCAGATAACCAAAAATCCTAAGCTTCCTTAATCTATTCCAACACCCTCATTTGAGACAAGTACCTTAAACAAATGAAACACAAATCCATATATTAAACAATTAAAACCCTCTCTCTTATTTCTTTTGAATAGTAGCATATTCTTTTATCTCGCCACTCCTAGGTACCTCCATCTCTCAATCAAGAATATAATAAATAACCAAATTCTTAAACAAGGTGAAACTTTCCTTAGTCACGTTTACACACACAGATTCACAACCTTCAAAAAAATGATCCAGATTTAGACTATTGATATACTTGTTATTTTTCTATTTCAGTCAAACACTAAACTAAATTCCAATAAATAATTTATTCAAATGGAATAATCAACACCAGTGATTGTACAAACCCCTAACATAGGCCAATATAAACATATGAGTTTCCCAAAACCGATTTAGACTTAAATAATAGTGTAAATCCAACAACAAGCCAAACAAATAGTGTAAAAGGCATCACCCACTAGCTAGGAAAACCAACCTATTATGGAGATAAATGGAGTATCAACAAAAATTAGGTCTTATACCTCCAATAGTAACATGAAGCAAAAAAAAACAACATTTGAAACATGCAACCTAATGGGGTTATTACAAAACCCAAGCAAGCCAAGTCTCAAGAACCAAATATTCCTAATGTATATTCCTTCCTTAAGGATCCAATAAAATGCTAGTATTCAAAACACTTTTGAGATTTTTCCAAACAAGGATTTAAGTCAACACAATGGTCCTCCACAAGGGTTTGAAAACCAACGTTTCTAGGAGTAAAAATTAGGTCTATTCTAATCAAGCCCTTAAAAGAAGATACACATGTTGAAAACTAAAAACATGCAACCCATTATCTGAATCCCAAGGATTGATCAGTCTTCATCAGACATTCACCATTTTAACCACATAATATTTCATAAAATGAAGAATAGATCCAGACTATATATATACTCACGAAAACAAGTTAACGATTTAGAGAAGTCAGTTTTCACGTTTCTCAGATAAAATCCCAAAAGAAATAGAAAACCCTTATTCCAATCATTTATTTAATAGTATAACAGTACAAGTGGGGGTTAGGAATCCAAGCAACCATTGGCATACATAGAAAAAAAGAAGCAAGAGAAAGTAAAAGATTAAGTGCCAAGACCATTAGCAGAACCAAATCTAGCCAGGAATCATCCTAAGAAACAAGCTAACACAGGAGAGAAACTAAAAACATAGCCTGGAAGATGAGAATCAATAGAAAAAACCACAAAATAACCCCAAGCAACAACCACTTCAGTAAATAAAAGAAAATTTCTTTCATGTTATGGTTAATGTTAGCATAGTAGACAGATGAGAAGAAATTATCATGCCCGAAAGGTTTCAAAAACATTCAACGCATGTGATAGGACCCTTGACACAAAACATCTGGAAAAATTTCCATGTTTTACTTGTTGGACATCTAAACACAATCCACAACTCAGATTTTGGCACAGAAAGGGCTCCAAACCCATGAGTTGCATCCATCAAAAGGGAATGTGGTCTCCAAGACTGATAAGATTGCAGTATATATACTAATGGGTTAATGAAAAAGGCCCAGGAACTCAAATCCATGTGAGGTAGGGGAAAACCAGACCCTACAACCTTACTAGAAAACCATCCTCATCCATCATGTCGCAAAAGGGCGTTAAGAACACAGATAGGGGCATTCATCGAGCACATGGAAAAAAAATCTCTATGAAGTTCCAAATTGGAAAGAAGTAAGAGCCCTGTGTACAAAATCGAATGAAAATGAGGATGAGCTCCATGATTTCACAAGAGGCATAAAAGGGAAATTTGAAAAAATTTTTCCTTTTTCCCGATGGGAGTTTCTCAATGAACCAATCCAATTTATGAAAAAATGCACCAAACAGGAGTTTGACAAATGGAAGACTTCCACTGAGTGTCCAAACTAATCGATAGCATGACCAAAACTGGCTTAAAAGGTAAGATTCAAAACCTTTGCCAAGGAAAGGAAGGAACCAATCCCATCTTTCAAAATAAAAGCATTCTAACCCCCCCCACAAATCCTTGAGTGATTAAGGCCAACACTCACACAACAAAGGTAAAATGTGTAATAAACCAAAAAAAAATGCAGAGCATGATAAGAATAAAACTATAAAGTTACAAACAAACCAAGTTTTTTTTTGGCATTTTCATTAAGAAAAAGGCATGGAAAAAAAAAAAAATGGTGGGTAGGTCATTAAAAATAAATAGGTGATTTAATAATGTCCAACACGCATTAAGACCAAATAATTTTTGCCTTAAAGAAGAAATGATGGAATGGCAGGTGTTCCACCTCCAAACACATATCACTAATGACCAGGTCTATTCAACAAAATAAAACAATGCGGTAGTAGGGAAGAATAAATGGTGGGGTGGGTGGATGCCTCCACACAAAAAAAATGTTTTATCAACAAAATGCTATAATTACAAGCATGCAAGGATGCCTAGATGACCAAGGAGAAAACATTAAACATTAAACATGAACACCATGTCCTAAATAATGGTGCCACCAACAACAAGCTCCTCTTGTGTGAATCGAGGCTCGGCATGAGAGTGAACAATAATGAAATAAAATAGCTTAAAGGTAATTAATAATATTCATGAAAATCGACACAAAATAAAATAATCATTAATCGAAAATTAAAATTATAATATTATTATTATTATTATTTTTATTATTTTTACGACTAAAAAAAATAATAATTATTAATCATATTAATAATGATCAACAAGGAAAGCTCGATAAAGCGAGAACAAGATTTTCCTTTAATAGGATAATCATACAGGACGCTACAAGGTCCACAACTAGAGGTGTCGACTATGACTCGAGAAGGAAAGATGGAGAGGGAGGGTGCTAAATCTTCACTACGACAAGGATGAAGTCAACTAATGGTCAATGGGAGCACACACACAACCTTCCCATGCTTAGCAATAGGGTCATCGGGGAAAGATTTGGGGTAATGTCGAATGAGGGCATTACATTCTCCTCCCCTTAAGAAAGCATCATCCTCGATGTGACATAACACAGAAGGAAGGAAAGTGGTAAGCATCAAGGATAGATAAGGATGAAAGTACACCCTATGGTTAAAATTTAATCGTTAAAGCAATGACCATGGGGTGGCCTTAGAAACATTTTGGCATAAATTTTAACTTTCAAAGTTTTGTGAAGATTGGTAGTTCCCTCTTATTCATTATTTAATTAGACTCTTTCCATTTACATTATTCTTAATTCAAGTTCTTTAAAATTTCATTGTTGTATAATTTTAGTTTATTCATTCTTGTGGGTGCCCAACATGAACTCACTATCACAACACCCTACTAGGTCATACACAACACTAATGATTCACAAGCATAATTTTACATACTTTCATGATGGTACCACACCACAAAGATCTTAACCAAATTATGGAAGAGAACATGCACGGTCCACATAACATAGTACTTGTCACACATCTATGACGACATATAATACTCAAACAAAAGTGTACTACAACAACCAAAAATTTCCACAATTCCACATATGAAGATTTCACATAACTCAGAACAATAGCTATAGGTACATAGTGTCAACAAGGGCATCAAAGCCATATCCACAACATCACAAAACATATCCAACTAACATGAGTAACACATACATCATAACACCACTCCCAAGACATCACAATAACTCAACATATATCCCGAAACATCAATCAACACACACACACTTATGCCCTCTTATGTCTCCTCCCTCAATCTCTTATGCCTCCCTTAAGTCTCTTATGCCTCCCTCAATCTCTTATGCCTCCCTCAAGTAGTAATAAATAAATAAATTTCCTTTTCTCTCCCAAAGAGGTCGGTTTCCCTATGGCCCTAGGCACATAGAGTCCAACACCCCTAACCCAAGTGACATAATAACTCGTGGTTCAGCAACCCACTAGTTATCTATAACTCCTTGGGCGTACCCCATACAATGAAGTGGGTCCATAGGTCCAACCATTCCATGGTGCATCCCATGAACCTATTCCACACATCATGACAATAGAACCAACATAGCAATCGATTCAAATGCCAAGTGGAAAAGTACAAGCCTTGGGCAAGGTGGTAAAATTTTAAAATTTAAAAGAAGATCCAAATCCAAGCAAAAAAAATGGCCAAATAGCCATAGTTAGTGCAAAAATCCACATGTTAGTACCACAAACCAAGGAAATTCCCAAAAATATAAAACATGGCAATCAAGAAAATTGTTGGTCCTTGCAAAATAAAAATAAAAAGTTCAATTTACAAATAAAATACATATATAAGAATAACACATTACGATGACTATGTGGCCTTATCTAGCCACCAAGGGGGTACTCAATGAGTTGTTGGCACTCAAAACATCGAGCCTCATCTCATAAAATAACATATCAATAGTACAACAATGTCATCATCTCTATCTGAATCATCCCGCCACCACTTCGACAAGGCTAAACACATAGTCATAGCTACACTTAGGTTGCATCCATACAACAACCACAAGGAGAGAGAGAAGGAGGAGCACAGGTCATCATCTACTGAGCCTAAGGTCAGCTGAGTTACTGGCCCATGGTACACATTCCCTCACTCCAAACATACACTTTTACCGATTTCCCTTAGGATTGGTTAGTGTAAGGTTCACAACATAACATGTAACTACATCACTAACACAATGGTGGTTCACACACATTAACCATAACATCTTATGCATGGTACCAATACAGGGTATATCACATACATTACATTCATGGTTTACAACACACCACATACCACATGTTACACCCAAAGTGCAATCATTATATGATAGGGATCATATACTCACCATATGTCCCTAAATCATGACATGAATCATTACATATTACATGAATTACAATTATGATGAGCACAATTACAACATATAATCAACTGCCATATAACATGGGAATACACACATTTCTACACAAATGATAATGACATCATTAAGAAATCCAATTCACTACAACCAACCTTGTCATACAACATATCAGCACACCCACACATCACAAATGCCAAAAGGATCCAACACTCCAAAATCAACAATCACATTTCTTCACACACACACAACAAGACAATGTTTCACACTTGAATTCTCATAGAATTCTAAAAGGAGAAGAATACTCTCATCTCCAACACATCAACATGCCAACAGTTACGCACTAAGTGACATACACAACATGTGTGCTCACAATATCACAATTATGACATAGTTCACATCATGCTTATATCACATTACTCTTCCAATATCCACCACCATCACACAACACCATCACAACTCCAATCTATCCCAGAGGTTTGAGAGCATGAACCTCCGCTCTGATACCAAGTGTAACACCCACTAAAACACACACACAAATACAACACTAAAAAACTCAGATAACTTTTTTTTTTTGACTTACTTGGAGTTTACACGACAACACAAGTGATCGGAAAGGGCTACATCCAACTCTGAAAAGCTTAACATGACATTGACCACATAGGAAACAATGGGAATCATACAACACCCATCCCGAAAAATTCACTTTTCTCTTTGACAAGACATAATGTACTAGTCCAACCACAATACATAGTTATAGTTAAGAACATCCCACAGTGTAAAATATTTTTAAAGTTATTTATTTACTAAAATGTCTTTCAAAACTTGACTTAGATAGAAGATTCATGTTATGATTTGAACAATTCTTCTTACAAAGGTGAACCTCTTTCTTTTATACTTATGGACTAATTTCTTAAGATCAAGTTTTCAAAAGAGGATCATTTATAATATGTCAAAACTTTCTTAATTCGTTTGATTTAAAAAAATCATTTCCCATTCCTCAACAGGTTATTTATTCATACTCAAGATACTGAATCTTGTTTCCTACCTCCAATCACAAGGTGACAAGCACAAGCTCTATTTGAGGGAAAGTACCACGTTTAGTTTTGGAACTACCACCTCCTTGTGTAAGGATCAAATGAAAAACAACAAAATAAGAGGAGATTACAAAGCTATTTGGAAGAAGCTAGAGGAAGGAGATCAAATTGGATTCATCTTTAAGGCCTCATTAGTTATTAGTCTGGATTTTAATGGCTAAGGATATAACCATAATGATTAAAATTTCATTTAGGCTTCTCCCGATGAGATTGACATAGGTAGACAAAATTACGTTTTCAAAGGGTGAGCTAGATTGAAGGGTTTCTAATCAGTCTCCTCCTACTTATATAACCTCATTACCTTCCAAAATCTAAACATTGATTTCACCTTAAGGTCATTTTAAGAACTCACCAAGAAAGAGAATAATGTTCATTAGTTTAAATAGGGTTAGTAAGGTATATAATTTTTTTCTTTACAAAATAAATTTTCTTCTTTGATCACTTAATGGCTCAAATGTTATCAAGTAGATCACAACTACATTATCCTTTTTTTTTGAATACTTTTATAAGGATTACTAACCCACTTTATTATGCCTAGGTTTACATTTATGCCATGACCTAGAGGGAGCTATTACACAAAATTTTAACTCAAAGATATGTTTATCATTACCCTTTTTGTGAAACTATACATGGTTACACATTTTATCCAACATGACACACAAACCCAAAGGTGGCAAAGGATTCTAATGAACTTTGACTTGAAAAAAAAAGGTAACAATATTGGTCATATCCAAGCTAAGCTATCTTTCAAATTTTCTATAATACAATAAATTACTCAAAACAAAGTTATGATTATATTGGTTATATTATTTACAAGTTCCGTTTTTTTAAGACACATACGACAACATTACCCATAAGTACAAATTGGGCCCTTCAAACTTTCCAAACAAACAAAATTTTAGAGTCTCTCAAAAAATAAAGCACACACAAACAAATGAGCTTTGAAGAAACACCAATGCAACTCTCCCTTTTCTACCCATGAAGGCCATCTACACATTTATAGCCTAAGTCAATTTGCGAGAACTGAGCATGATAAAGACTACACATATGAATAGTATGCTACCATTAACAATATCATAAAATGAACCTTCTATTTAATGAAATAGTGCTAAGCTCTAAACCTCTACAACTTCTTTAATCATGCTAGAAGATTTAGTATTTTCACATTAAGAATGAAGCCATAAAAGTTGTTATGAACATTGTTCCTAAAACAACCAAAAGTCTAACCATCATTCTAGTAGGGGTCAATGACCCAATGAGTTTGAAACAAAGTGATGAGTGTATTGGGATGTCAATCATATAATCATATGTATTATATGATTGAAACCCCAATACTCAAACATCAATCAAAATTTCCTTAAATAAGCCATATGATCTAATAGATTTAAAGTTAGAAATTCAACATCACATACTAACCACTATTTTCCCTTCAAAGAAAATTTACCCCACAACATGCCTACACCTAATTTCTTGAAAGGAACATACAGAGTAAGTTCTAAGAAAAAAGTTCAAACATAAGATCATCTTCCCATGTTATGTACAACAGTCAAGTATGATAAAAGGAATAACTCGTATTTAGTAAATCAAACAATTAAAATAAATCTAATGCCACTATCTTACCAAGATTTAAAATACAGACCAATCAATTTAATTACCCTTAAACCTATATCAATAAAATTTAAGCAAACCATCCCAAAGGAACCAACGTGATGATGTTACATGAATAGCACTTAGTAATATCTCCCCCATCAGATAACCAAAAATCCTAAGCTTCCTTAATCTATTCCAACACCCTCGTTTGAGACAAGTACCTTAAACAAATGAAACACAAATCCATATATTAAACAATTAAAACCCTCTATCTTATTTCTTTGAATAGTAGCATATTCTTTTATCTCGGCACTCCTAGGTACCTCCATCTCTCAATAAGGAATATAATAAATAAATAACCAAAGTCTTAACAAGGTGAAACTTTCCTTAGTCATGTTTACACACATAGATTCACAACTTTCACAAAATGATCCTAGATTTAGACTATAGATATACTTGTTATTTTTCTATTTCAGTCAAACACTAAACTAAATTCCAATAAACAGTTTATTCAAACAAAATAGTCAACACCAGGCGATTGTACAAACCCCTAACATAGGCCAATATAAACATATGAGTTTCCCAAAACTGATTTAGACTTAAATAACAGTGTAAATCCAACAACAAGCCAAACAAATGGTGTAAAAGGTGTCACCCACTAGCTAGGAAAACCAACCTATTATGCAGATAAATGGGTATCAACAACAATTAGGTCTTATACCTCTAATAGTAACATGAAGCAAGAAAAACAACATTCAAAACATGCAACCTAATGGGGTTATTACAAAACCCAAGCAAGCCAAGTCTCAAGAACCAATATTCCTAATGTATATTCCTTCCTTAAGGATCAATAAAATTTTCTAGTATTCAAAACACTTCTAAGGTTTTTTTTCCAAAAAAGGATTTAAGTCAACACAATGGTCCTCCACAAGGGTTTGAAAACCAATGTTTCTAGAAGTAAAAAATTTGGTCTATTCTAATCAAGCCCTTAAAAGAAGATACACATGTTGAAAACTAAAACATGCAACCCATTATCTGAATCCTAAGGATTGATCAGTCTTCATCATACATTCACCATTTTAACCACATAATATTTCATAAAATGAAGAACAGATCTAAGACTATATATATATATTACACGAAAACAAGTTAATGATTTAGAGGAGTCAGTTTTCACATTTCTCAGATAAAATCCCAAAAGAATAGAAAACCCTTATTCCAATCATTTATTTAATAGTATAACATGATGATGAGAGGGGGTTAGGAATCCAAAGCAACCATTGGCATACATGCAAAACAACAAGAGCAAGCAAAAGATTAAGTGATAAGACCATCAAAAGAACCAAATCTAGCCAAGAATCATCCTAAAAATAGCTAACACAGGAGAGAAACTAAAAACATAGCATGGAAGATGAGAATCTATAGAAAAAACCACAAAATAACCCCAAAGCAATAGCCACTTTCAAGTAAAAAAAAAAAATTCTTTCATGCTATGGTTAATGTTAGCATAGTAGACAGATGAGAAGAAATTTTCATGCTTGATAAGCTTTCAAAAGAAGAAACGTCCACAGACCTTCTGGATGCTAAACACTTGAAAAATATGCCTTTGCTCTATTTATCAATCCAAGTATAGACCACGGCTCAAATTTAAAGAAAGTAGGGGCTTCCAACCCATGAGTGCATCCAAAAAAATGGAAATGTGGCCTCAAAGACCTCTAACATTGCAAGTATAAATACAAAAATGGGTTTAATGAAGAGGTCCAAAGAAAACGCTAGAGGAAGGGGAAAAACCATTAACCCGTAACCTTATAACCATCCTCCCACTGTGTCGAAGGGGTGATAAGAACACAGACCCAAGAGTATTCATGTAGATGGAGCACAAGGAACTCAAAACCCATTGAAGGCGAAGTGTGGTAAAGCATCTACAAAGGCAGTAACCCATTTACAAAATACCCTTTCAAAGCGATGAGGTCTCTCATGAGATTTCCATGATCAGCAGGAGAGATACCATGGAAATTTCAACGTGGTTTTTTTATTAACTCACCCTTGCTAACGAACCAATATATTCAATCATGGGTGCAAAAACCACCACCAACATTTGCAGACACAAAGAAGACAACTATAGGTGTCCACCACTGCAAGCAAGCATGACCATTCCCAAAATCCATATAAGCAAGATTAAAAAATGCAAAAAGGAAGGGACAACCAATCCCATCTTTAGAATAAAAGCATTCTAACTACCCCCAACCGCATATCCTTCACCAAAGACCCACGCTGGCTAGGAAAATGTGTTTTCTCAACCACCACAAAAAAATAGAGCATGATTGTAATAAAAACAAAGCTACAAACCAAGTGACTAGACTCCCGATTCGGTGTTTCCTTCCCTCAAAATGTGAGCTAAAACATGGCATGAAAAAAAGTTAAAAAAGGATAGTGTAGGTCATTAAAGATAAACATGTTAGAGATGATTTGAAAAATAAGCTTGGAAAACCTCCCACTTGGCATTAAGACCCCTACCAAGCTAATGACCAACACGTCTTGTCTTAAGGAAATATTAATGGAATGGTAGGTACCCATCCTCCAACGCATTTCCACTAATGACCAAGAAATTAAATAAAACTAGAGTATGCAGGCTGGCAGGGAATAACGATGGTGGGGGTGGGTGGATGCCTCCACATAAACAAAATGTTTTACCAAAAAAATGCTATAAATACAAAGCATGCAAGGACGCCTAGATCGGCCAAGGAGAAAACATTAAACATTAAGCATGAACACCACTTCCTAAACAATGGCACCACCAACGAACAAGCTCCTCTTTTGCGTGAATCGAGGCTCGAGCACGAGAGTGATCAAAATTAAAATAAAATAGCTTAAAGGTAATTAATAATAATATTGATTAAAAAATGACACTAAAACAAATAATTCTTAATCGACAATTTAAATTATATTATTATTATTATTATTTTATAACTTTAAAAGTAATAATTATTAATCATATTAATAATGACCAATGTGCAAGCTCGACAAAAGAGAACATGATTTTCCTTTAATAGGATAATCATACAAGATGCTTCAAGGTCCACAAATAGAGGTGTCGACTCTACGACTCGAGAAGGCAAGATGGAGAAGGAGGGTGTTAATTCTTCACCGTGACAAGGATGAAGTCAACTAAAGGTCAACGGAAGCACACACACAACCCTTCCACGCTTAACAACATGGTCATCGGGGAAAGAGATGGGGTAACAGGAACGGGCATTACACACACATTCGACTCAAGGTTCAAGGATATTCCATGCCATGACACGTTTAAGACCATGGGTTGAACTCACAGAGTCCATTCCTATAGGAACATATTAATACAGATCCCAGTAAAGAAATAAATCTTTGATAAACCTTTTAACCCATATTCACGTTTATAGTGAAGATTTCATGCAAATACTAAAACATTATAATAGTTTGATGTTATAAATAATAAAGATGGGGAGGAGAAACATTTTCATGCCCGAAATGTATTTCCAAAAATTTCCTCAAGATTATTTTCACAATCGACCGAGCTCCACTTTTTCTTCCAACAGACTTCCAAAAGCTCTTATGAAATCCAAACAAGAAACTATCTCCAAATCGACTCGAGTAACCCCATTATAATCATAGCAGAGATCGTAAATAAATCCCAAGTAAATCTCAACTACAGTTCAAAAATATGCATGAAGTGCTAAAACTGAAAACAAAAAATAGTTTTGCTTAAATTATCCATGCAGAGCTTTGAGAGGCAGAAAGAATAACCATAAAAATGAAGCCACAAATAACTCTATCTTCGGGCAAGTAGCTTCCTTTAGAAGATTCTCGCTTCACCCGAGAACCACAGAGTCATGATTAATACAACCGATACCACTTCCAACTTTTCCCTCCCATTCTCCACTTTACCTACCGCCAACTAAATTTAGGTTTTCTTGTTGAACTTCACAAAGTGAATCCTCACCCTACTGTGGGTTGGTACGGTGTATCCATCGGATGGTCCAAGACCAAGTCCCAAAATAACTATATGTTTCAGCATAGTTGGCCTTTGGCCATTTAAAATTTTGAAGAAAATTAAATAGACAAGACTCGGTGGCCAATGCCATTATTGGCTTACCCTACTTGCTCGTTTATGAGCTCGAGTGGTGGCCGTGTCGAATCGCATTTCGCCCAAGGGCTCGGGTTGGTGCTTAACCGAGTGTCATCCATTACTGATTAACATTGTTTTAAATAGTAATAACATTGATCTTTAATATGGTCGAAGATCATCTAAAGATCTAACTTAGGATATGGTCTTTAGACCATATAGAATATATATTTTCCCATAAATATTCACTTGTTTTAACTCACAATATTTCGATCATAATAACAAACAATACTATCAACACCTCCACATTGTCGAAGCTCGATTTGGCCATATGATCATGGAGTGTAGTTCTTAGGTCAGACGCAACCATCACAATTATATATTGACCTGATTTTTATTTATAATAAAATGGTCAAGTTATATAACAAAATAGTAATTTACCCTTACCATAGTTTGTTCCGACCACCCAATTTATTAAGGCTTCTTCCTTTTGCATTAATAATTGAAATGATGTATTCACCATTAGAGCAACTTAGATTAGCAAACATTTTTATAGAAATTGGAACATAACTCGCCAAGAGCCATAACACAATAATGAAATATCAACAGGATATAAAATTGACATCACAATTATAAACAAACTAACTTGTTAACATGATCATCCAAGTTCGCAATATCAATAGAGTAACCGAGGTTACAATCCCAAAGATCATGCAAAAGTATGATGACCATTATTATTATTATCTACAACAAGATAAATATGTATCCTTAATAAGGTATACTAGATGGTTTCGTATCCAAGAACTTTCATGCGGAACACGGCGACAAGTGATGATATGCTGCTTTGTGCTAACGGTCAACATATCAAACTAGTCTTTGTGTCCTACGAGCTGCCCGATATAAGAGCTCGTTTATTAATCATCCAAAATGAAATCAACAGGGGTATGACACCTGTGGTCATTCATCAAAACAATCTCCACAATTGAAAGCTTGAAATTTTCAGAAAAGAGAGCTTATTTCTATCGCTTTGTTAACATTTCCTTCCTTCCCTCATTTGTTCCGTGTTCTTTCCTTCTATCGAGGGAGGAATCATGACCATCAAAACCGAATCAATATTTTCAAGATGATCTCGACCGCTCATCGCTCTCATTCCGAGAGCAAGACTTTAGTAAGCCCCTTTACTTGCAAGGTTGATAATGTGACCATCTTTAAGCAGCCTTCTTAAACCCTCACATGTGGAGAAATATATGGGGACGAGGAAGTTTTTTTGTTATGTCGGTTATAAGATGCTTCAATCATTTTTTCATAGATATTTTTTCCCGTGTAAGTAATTAAATATCGGGGTCAATTTCTCCAAAATTTGGGGGTGTATTTGGCGATGAGCTATCCATTTATATCCTATAAATTGTTTAAGAGGGTTTTAAAATGTTCTCCTTTTCCATCCCGTTCGTGGATTATAAAGTGCCACGTGGTGGTTTTCGCCTTATTGGTGGGAAGGCAGTAAAACGTCTTCAACAACAAAATTCCATTTAAAATTAACTAGTAATTGCAAATGAGTTGCAAGTTACGTAAAGAGGGCTTGAATTTTATGTGTATAATATGGTTTGGATGTAAAATATGTTCTATGATCTATGATAGATGTTTGAACGAAGACCATTAGTTACATTTTGCTATGCTTGACAGTTCACATGTCTTTATGTAAGGTTCCACATTGAACGCATACATGTTACATTATCAAAACATGTTTTATGTAACTATATCTAACAAAAATTCCTCTATATTTTGGCACAGGTTGGGAGTACTTTGGCAAATTTAAACTAATTGGGTTGGAGCCCTGTTTGTTGCATATGGTGAAACAAGGCGAGGAGTATGTTGGCAAATGTAAACAGGAAACCACTCTCTGTACTTGAGTGGTGCAAGCGGTTGCAAAAGCTGACGAATATGTACAACGGGAGTAGAATTGGATGGATAAGAACACAAAGATGGAAGCCTCGTTTATAAGAAGCGTGGAGATGCTCTTCCGCTACAACATCTTGGGTATCATTGGCAGGTTTCTTAATCTCATCTACCCACCAAACATAAAATTCCCTAGAGATATGTCATCTCATGGAATGAAGTGATTGAAGGATACTGACAAAATGGGATTGCTGTCTACGCTCTGGGAACATTTAAATGCCAAAATATGAACTTTTGTAAATAAACGCCAAGTGTTCAACCAAATGATACAACATGTTATCTTTTAAATGAATATCATAATTGTATCTTACAGAAGACATGGTCATCGTCAAGAGACATTGTGATTGTTTCATCAAATAAAACAATTGTATATTCACCCCGATCAACTCACCTATACCAACATATGTGTGGCCCTTAACCAAATACGAGCTTTATAAAGAACGCATGGACATCCATCAAGGCATAGTAGGCAATTTTTTTTTGTTGGAAGTTACTATATTGTCCTCTCCCCATCACACAAACTTAAAATAGAAAAATTACAACTCCAATAAACTAAACATTGTTATCCTCTCCGGCGTAAATTGCAACTCATTTAGAATTGCATCGGATTCTTTAATTGACTTCCCGAGAAATACTTGGCTCTTAATTAACATTGCTTCTTCACACGATCTGACAAAAATTTCTCGGTGGATACATGATCTCCAAAGATTTGGTTCTGTTTTTTGTTAGATGGAATCATTGAAACAGTCTCCCATGGCCCTGAATGTCTAGTGTGCACCATCTGTGAGAGCCCTTTTGAAAGGGGCTAATGGATCAAACTACCACATATCCTTAAAATCTGGTCTTTTTGGGACAAGGCTCTTCAAGACACACAGTGCCTTCCCTTCCAAAGTTTCTCAAGTGGCTCGCAAAAATAGAACTCGTATTGTTATGCAAGACAACGTTGCGGGGTCATATGCCACAACCCTAGTAGAGAATGGGCCTAGTCTGCCTCAGAAGTCCCTAGATCTTAATATCGTAGAGACATTGATAAGCTCTTTCAAGTACATAACCAATAAGGTTTTTTTAATTTCCTTGTTAATCCAATCATACCATAATGGCTTCGTTAGAGTGTTTCCATAATGGCTTGCTTAAATCTGTTAGGCCACAATTCATCTATTGTTGCCTTGCACTCTTCCTCTGACAGAGGAGTTCGGGATTCTTCTACATGAGCGACACCTCTGTCAATAATAACCTGATCATGCCTTGCTTTCTTCAAGTACTTTTGCAATGATGCGTACAAGTTTTGAGCACTCAAACTAAGGGCAAAATAATGTTCCGCCACACTCAACAAGTCCATGTTTCCATTACCGGGCTCTCCTTCACTGCGCAGGTCAGGGAAGTAAGGAAATAGATTTCACTCATGATGGTCTCAGCCGCCACTCCCAAAAGCAAGGGCACCAAAGAATGGTTATTGCCAAGTCTAAAATGTCATTTAAAGGATGTGGAGTCAAAGATGAATATCTAAAATAGTAAATATCTAGGACTTACAAAAATATCTAAAATCCGGCAACCTGTAAAGTTAAGCCACCGGAATTTGACACTTTCCAGCAATGCCTTCTTCAAAGTAAACGCCTCCGGCGAACGAAACATAAAATACAAATCCATCCCCATGTATTATTAGTCATATAAACGAAAAAAAAACCAAGAGCAAAACATATATAACAATGGGGTGGAGGTGATCAAAAATAGCAGAGGTGACAGGATCGATTCTACCTTTGTGCAAAGCGAAGAGCATCGTCCCAATTCGAAGCGTTACTCCTCATCCAATGATGATTATGAGGTGAAAATCCCCTTTATCGACCTAGACAAGAGCTCCCCACAAGAGGTGGAACACGCCTGCAAAAATTGGGGTTTTTCCACGTCATCAACCACGGCCTTCCAGATCATGTTCTCCGCCGACTGGAATCCGCAGCAGCCGACTTCTTCTCGTTACCTGTGGAGGAAAAGAGGAAAATATCCAGAGATGCTCAAACTCCTTTGGGGTATTTTGATATGGAGCTCACAAAAAACGTGAGAGATTGGAAGGAGGTGTTCGATTTCGTGCCGCGAGGAACAATCCAGATGCCTACTTCTATGGATCTAAATGACCGTGAGATAGAGACCTTCACAAATCAGTGGCCTTCTCGCAATCCAAATTTCAGGTACCTCTTTGGCTATTAACATAGTTCTCTGTCCAGTTTACTGAATTCTGTAAGAAAAATCTGTACTTTAACAAGAATGAAAATCAAGGCATCTAGATCTAAAAGAATAGCTTCAAATTTGATTATCTTGTGCATGGAAGCTTGCTGGAGTATGCAGAGGTCATGCGAGGGAGGTGTGTTTTAAATCATATACAATTAATTATAGGAGCCTCGGGTTACTTGATGAATGCCCGAATCAATATTTCAAGATGATATGAGCTTTGTGCGTTGAATTGCTACTCGGAGTACCCGATTCCGAGTTCAAGGGAGTGGCAGCACAAAGACCCTGGTGCTCTCACTCTACTTTACCAAGACTAGGTCGGTGGCCTCCGGAGTGTGCGAAAAGGATAATGGCCGAGAATCGCCTGCCTAACCCCCGCCCGACACTTTCGTTGTCAATGTTAGAGACTGCAGGGAGTTTTTTTCATGCTTCCTAGAAAATTTAAGATGAGATAAAAAAGGGTGTTTTTGAATTTTGCGGATCAAGATTCATAGTAGAAGATATTTATACAGTTATGCTTTAAGTAGCCGAGAGTATGAAATCTTTCTTTTGTCATTGTTAAAACATTTATAATTACTCATTTCTTGATGATTAATGCAATTCATGGCGGAGTGTGGAGCGAAGACAGTACGAGAGCGTAGAGCACGAGTGGTGGAGAATGATACTAGAAGACGTCACGATTCCCTTTTTCTTTATCCCTTCACAAAGTATGTGATGGTGAAGCCTATGGAGGAGTTGGTGAGTGAAGATGATCCTCCCAAATACTGGGGAGTACAATCGGGAAGTTCTACAAACAAAGAAAGGATGGGAATTTTGAAAACTCCGGGAGTTGAGAATCTACAGATCTACCACTTTAGAATCTAACTCATATTTGGAATTTATATGAGATTATCAATGAGATGTTAATGCTACAAGCTTTTAGCTATAAAAAAATATCTAAAATCCGCAACCTATAAAGTTAAGCCATCGGAATTTGACACTTTCAAGCAATACCTTCTTCAAAGTAAATGCGCCGGCTAAAAATGTATGAATGAATTTAATAATGTCATAAACTAAGTAGTGTATGGGACTCAAAACAACAATTAAAGTGAAGAAACCCACCTTAAGAGTTGCTACTAAGAGTTTTAACTAGAATATATTGAATTTTTATGTAAACATGGCAAGGAGTCATAAAGGAGAAAAAAAAGGATCCACACAATCAATACATATGGATGAAATTGAAAGACAAGGAAGATACAATTTATCTAGCAGCTTGTTACTTTACTCCCTATGGTTCTAAAACATACAAGAAAAGGAACTTGGATAGAGAAGATCCTTTTGTAACATTGAAAAAATATATTGTAGAATTTTATGCCACGGGCGAGGTCATTTTATTAGGGGACTTTAATGCAAGAACAACAAATAATCAGGCTCTTTACCTTGGTATGAAGGAGGGGTGGAACAACAACCCTTTGTGGTTAGATGAAGATGAGCAGTAGAAGTGGGAAAGGATCTCACAAGACAAAAAAGGTGGTATCTCTCATTTTGGAGTTGAATTATTGGGGATATGCAGTTTACATAATTTGATCATTTGTAATGGGGTAAAAGCATGGCCGAAGTCAGGAAGCATCACATGTCATACTCATAACAAATATTTCGAACATGTGGTAACTCCTTTATTAGGCCTATGCATTGTGCAAATAATTATGCTTTCTAGTGGGAATATTGGTGAGCTCATTCACAACATCACAAGGATTTGTTTTCGCTCCTCCAACTGTCTTGTGAGATAATATCTCTACTACACGATTTTCTATTACTTCATTCCATTTGGCTACAACATTGCCTCCGACAGCTTGTCACCCTCAACAATCGTCACCTGGATCGAAGTAATAGACCTCCGAAAAGTCGATTTTGCTTTCCAAGTTTCGCTCAACTTTGTAGGATTTGGCACGACTCTAACAAATTGTGATGAAAATGTTGAAGAAGCACCAGAAAAACCATTTGAAAAACTAATGCAATTCTGATGAAAATGTTGAAGAAGCACCAGAAAAACCATTTGAAAAACTAACACAATTGTGATGAAAATGTTGATGTTTTGTTCTTGTAGATTTGGTTGGATTCCTTTCATAAATTATTTTTACTTCTAAACATTTTGGATTTTCCCCATTTTTTGGTTTGTCCCCTTTAAATGTAATTCACACTCACGTGAATTATGCGTTCAAGATATAGACGATATAGTGAACCACAATGCCCTTCCCCTCCCTCAAACCCCTTTTTAATCGCCCCTCATCCTCTCCCTCTTTTCGCTTCCTCAATTTTCAAATCTTCGCCCCATCCCCTTCAACATTTCCATTGTACACTCCACGTATGATTGCTAGTTGTATTTCCATGTTGATTGGAAATTCTTCTTTCTATGAATGCGCTTTGGTAAGACTTCTTTGCTCAACGCCTCTTCATGCATTTTCCAATTTCCTTGTTCAATCGGTCAGTGTGGCCTAGTATTGCCGAGCATTGAAATCTCCTCTTCGATGCATTGGGTTTGTGGCGCCCGCCTGGTTATCTCTCTCCGTTCCACACAATGGGTTTCAAAGAAAGACAATGAAACTTGCTAGAGATTTAAACTTCCTTTTCTCCTTGTGTTTGGGTTTGTATTCAGATGTTTTCTTCTTGGTTCACGTTTTTGTCACATTACCAGGCTTTTGCTATATTCAAATTTCCTCTACGCAGGTCTCCACATGGACTTGGACGCTTGGGGTTTCCTCCTGGTCTTTGCAGTTCAGATTATTTGCTCTAGTTTTTCCACTAACGTTTTGCATGCACGATTCCAAACATTAGATCTCTATCTAGCACACTCTCATAATGTATCAAACGTGCCAAAGTATTTGTGAAGGTGTCCTGTTCAGTTATTTCCAGAGTTTAATAGAACGGATGCGGTAGCTTTGTAGTAAGGACTGCTGTCTTTATTATTACAAACAAGCATTTAGCAAGGAGAATCAAATTACTAAAAGAACTAATATCTTACTAATAAACTCGATTTCCGAAGAAGCGTTTCGTGACAGCTAGAGAGAAATTCAAAATTGCAAATAAACTTGAAGAAGAGTACTTGACAGCCAGAGAGAAGTTTGAAATTGCAACTGGAGTTTGAGCTTTTAAAAACAAGGCCATGATATGACAAATCCTGCTGAAGATGAAGTTTTGTGGTGTGGGGAGGAGTTTATTATGCATGAACAAAGAGACACGTGAAGGAAAGTACTTGCTTTCCCTATGTATTTCTTGCACATGAATTGTCAACCCAAAGTTCATGCTCATGCGCAATTGATTTTGGTGATGCATAAAGCCTCCATTCAATTTGAACAACTTATTTACATCTAGTTTGAGTTCGTATGATTGAAATGCATTTGGGTTACCCTTTTGTAATCAATTTAAGAAATGGTGTATAAGTGCATTACTTAATTAAAAAGATGCGTATAAATAAAGAAGCAAGTACTTGAAATGTGTAAGTGCCAAAAGGTTATGCTTACTACTATCTTGTGGGTAGAGGACGGACTTGTCAATGGTGCAATTGACCAAGTTAAATCTATTGTCTCGTGAGTGACAAAAATCCACATAACCTGTAATGTTTTGTGTTATCAAATTCAATAACTACATTATTGAGATTTTGGGCAATCATACAATCAATAAACTAAACCGAATTGCATAAATAAGTAAATCTATAATAAACTTGAACATACCAAAAATATTGACATGCATTGTTTATCTTGGAAAAACCCTTTCCGAGGTAAACATCCTAATAGAACTTCAACCTTGTATTAACTTGAAAAATCTTGCGAATACAATAACCACCATCCACACTTATGGCCTTGACATTAAGTCTTTTTAGCATGTCTCTCACGATAAAAGCATGTAATTAACCTTGCTTAAAGCTAAAGTATTAAAATAATAATTTAAAGTAGAACCAATGCTTTTAATATGAACTCAAGTTACAAAGTTAAATTAGCTTTACTATTATTATACACAACCATTGATTTAAAACAAAGCGCCTAAAATAGCCCAACACTCTTGTATGGACATTGCATGTGTGGCGACTACCAACATGCATCATACCGACATAAGATGTTGAATCCCCTAACATGTCCCTATCTCTATAGTTCCATGTGACAAATGCAAGCGAATTCCCCTCTAAATGATGCGGGCTCTAGCAATCCACAAAACAAAAAGCGTTGACATTGCAAAATGAAATTGTTGACATTGAGAGTATTGCTTATTCAATGACAAGGGCTTCTTTGTCAAAACTATCTCCATAGTACGTTGCCTCAAGGATATGTGCAACGTAAACCCTTTCTCCTTAAGTTGTTGGTAAAAAAGTTACTTGGTCCAAGGGTGACTTACTAGAAGAAAAAAAGACGAGTGGCTACGTTCCCTCCAACAGTTCTACACAAGTGAAATTCTTTTCCCTCGAACCCCTTCTTCAACACCTTTCTTCCTCTTGTAATATTTCACCTCGACTCCAAGTTTAACTTCTTCCATGCCACCCCATGCCGCCCTATAGAGTCTCCATTATTCGGCTGGATATCTACCGTATCAAGTAGTTAAATAGTACATTGTCACACCATCAACTAAAGTACAAACTTCATTACCTGCCAAAAATGATCAGGCTGGAAATAAATTTCCATGCAATGAAAACAATTTGGATGGCAGAATTCAAGGATGCTAGTATGGGATTAAATTATAGATATCAGAAGAAAAACTAGTTACACAAATTGGCTTTTGTGGTTTGGCTACCCCTGAAAGTTACAGCAAAAGAAACAGGACTTCATGAAAGTGCCAATAACAGTATCTCCTTCAATGCGGATGCATTTGTTGGTTTCTTGCAGAATTGCATCGATAGAACATCTTTGGCAGAAGCAAAGCAACTGCAAGCCCAAATCGTTAAAACCCGTCTTTCTCTGGGAAATCATCTTCTTCACTTGTATGCAAAGTGCGGATGTGCTGAGGATGCACGCCAAGTGTTTGATAAAATGCAGGTACGAAACTGTTACTCATGGAATACAATAATTGCAGTTTATGCTCAATGTGGTAATATTGAGCTTGCATGTCGATTTTTAATGTAATGCCTGCCAAAAATGTGTTTTCTTGGAATACCATGATTGATGGATACATCAAATGTCGAAATTTAGAGGTTGCACGCAAACTCTTTGACGAAATGCCTCAACGAAATATTTTCACTTGGAATATGATGATTGCAGGGTATGTAAAATGTGGACTTATAGCTGTTGCTCGTGAACTATTCAACAAAATGCCTGAACGGGACGCGGTTTCTTGGAATTCCATGATTACAGGGTATGCGAAACATGGACCGGGTAAAGAAGCACTGGTGCTCCACTGGGAAAGGCGGTGTTCGGGTTTAAGACAAGATAAGTATTCTCTTGCCAGTGTTATCAGTGCTTGTGCAGGCTTGCTGGATTTGGAACAGGGGAGCGAATCCATTCTTCTGTTATTAAAATTGGATTTCAGTCCGATGCTTTTGTGGAGAGTGCTCTTGTTGACATGTATGCGAAATGCCGGTGTTTAGAGGATGCTCAACGGGTTTTGAGAAGATGACTGAACGAGACGTAGTGTCGTGGACAGCCATGATTGCAGGTTATGCTTGCTGTGGAAACATGGAAGGTGCACGTCAAGTGTTTGAGAAAATGCCTGAAAGAAATGTATTTTCATGGAATGCAATGGTGGCTGGATATGCACAGAATGGGCATGGGGAGGAGGCTCTAAAATTATGGTGTCAAATGCAGAATACTAATATCAACATGAACAATGTTACTTTTGTTGGTGTTCTGAGTGCTTGTTCTAGCCTAGCAGCTCTGCAGCAGGGTAAGCAGGTTCATGGCCTCTTAATTAGAAGTGGGTTTGAGTCAGATGTTGTTGTAGGTAGTTCTCTTCTTGACATGTATTCAAAATGTGGTAGTATAGAGGATGCACGACAACATTTTGAAGAAATGCCAGAACGGGATTTGATCACGTGGAATTCTATGATTACAGCATTTGCCCAGAATGGGTGCGGCAACAAAGCTCTTCAGATTTTTGCACAAATGTTGCAGGCAGGCGTGAAGGCAAACCACATTACCTTTATCGGTGTTCTCTCTGGATGCAATCATGCTGGCCTAGTAGAGGAAGGTTGTCATTACTTTGACTCTATGAGTAGAGATTATTTTGTTACACCTAGAATTGAGCACTATGCTTGTATGGTCGACATCCTTGGTCGAGCTGGCCACCTGGATAAGGCACATGATTTAATCAACAACATGCCCTTTGAACCCGATGCTACTGTTTGGGGAGCAATGCTTGGTGCCTGCAGGGTTCACGGTAACATGAAACTTGGAAAACAAGCGGCAGAATGCCTCTTCAAGTTGGAACCAGAAAATGCTGGGCCTTATGTGCTACTTTCAAACATCTACTCTGCAGCTGGCATGTGGGAAGATACAGCAAAGATACGAAAGTTGATGAGAGAGAGGGGGGTTATTGTAAAGCCCGGATACAGCTGGACAGAGGTCAATAACAAGGTACATACTTTTTATGTAGGAGACAGGTCAAATCCAGAGGCAGAGGAAATCTATGCAACTCTGGAGAGACTTGCTGCACAGATGAAACTGGCAGGGTATGTTCCTGATACAAAATTTGTGCTACATGATGTGGAGGAAGAGTACAAGGAACATCTCCTTTTGTATCATAGTGAGAAACTGGCAATTGCATTCGGACTTATTTGCACACCCCTGGTACGCCTATCTGCATCTTCAAGAATCTTCGTGTATGTGGGGACTGTCATACTGCTGTAAAGTTTATATCTGGAATAGCTGGACGTGAAATTGTTGTAAGAGATGCCATTCGCTTCCATCATTTTAGGAGGGCTCATGTTCTTGTGGGGATTATTGGTGATTAAGTGTATCCTGCATAAGACAGCGGGATATTTGGAGATTTTGCATTGGCATTGTTTGTAATCCGAAACAACTTTAGTAAAATATCTGATGACTGTTGTATGTGTATCCTGCATGATTTTGTATGTTAGAGATATGAAGAAGTTGCTATCATCTAATGACATGTTCAGTGGCTGCACCAACGCATGAAAACAGTATATTATGGCAACCTTGGGACATTGGGGTGGCAAATTCAATGGCATCATGTAACTTTATATGTGGGTTCTGCTTAGAAGATTTTGGAGCAAAATTCAGTGGAAAAGTCCCATTGCATATAATGCTGTTACCCTCACTGCAGTTTATTTACAGTTCTGCCATCAGAATTTTGTTTACTTGATTTTGTCAGATAGTTTTATAAAAAGATTTACACCAAATAGATGCTGCCATTTGGAAGAAACGTACTCCAAAAAAGTTTTAGCAGGTGCTGCAAATTTCTAGCCCGTCCACGAGCACCAGGTAAAAGGCTTCCTCCAAAATGATTGTCACTTCACACCTACATTTTCAGGTGAAGATTCAAAATTTTGCAGATTCACTGCAGAAATTTCATGAGACCACATATGCAATATAATTGGGAGTGGTTTGACCCCTCCGTGAGACCCTGCTCTAAGGAGTACAAGTTTCATGTGGCATATTGGTTGTTTTCAATTGAAGGAATGCATGCAAGCACGAGTTTTGAAATATCCAAACAGGCTTTACACTGATGTAATTCTATTATTGATGACCTGCAAATAATATGAGTTAATAATTCTTTGTCGCTGTTCAGAATCCAAATGGATAGTCAGCAAATTTGGAATTTTGTACTTTCTCACTGCACCTTGCCAGGTTTTAGATCGAAAATTGATGCAAATGTATTGTTTAGCAAGAGTTGAACATCTGGAATAAATTTAAAAAACAAAATAAAATGATGGTAAATTATTTCTGCACTGTTTTTCGATTTCTATGCCTCGGCATAGCTTAAAACTTTTATTTAAGATTGTGTTGGGCTGGCACATTAGAGAGACAGTAAATATGGGAAATTATTTGGATTTGAAGCTTAAAAAAATATCTGCAGTTACTCTGATGTTCTAAAGAGGCAGGGAAATGCAGTAGTATATCAATACAGCCTTGCCACCAGTTTTGGATTTGTGAACCTGCTTGCTTTGGGTATAAAATGAGAGGGTTTTGATGTCTTGGGTGCCGTGCTCTTCTATTAAGGAAATTCCATTCTTTTCTCATACCCGAAGATAATTTATCAGATTGATATTTTGTCGTCAGCTGTTGCAAAGCTAAAATATGCACATGGTAGTTCTTGCTGCTTTCTCTCAGAAGTGGATGGAAATTATCACTTTGGTCATCGATATTTTGGATAGATATTGGATGTTATTGAGTCAAAGTTTTTGCAATGACCTTAGAGCAGAAACACAGTTAGAATGGTTTTATCCCACAATACAAATTAATGGAGCTCAATTCAGTTAGATCTAGAAATCAGAAAATCCCTGTTCCAATATGCTTTATGAGGAGACTGGTGTGAACTCAACAGTAGAGAACTCACAGAGGAAGAGATCAAAGAAAATCAAATTTTCCATGAACTCTACAATTTGATCGAATTTCTCGAACTGCTGGTGTTGGAGTTGGTGTGGTGTTCATTTCTACCCAAGAAGAAATGCCTTTTTTTTAGAGGCTGCGATTCGGCTACACAAACATCACTACAAAATGTGAACTTCTTCTTCTCCTGGGATTGAAGATCTTCTTCTTCTGAAGGTGCAAGATGATGCCGAATAAGTAGCAAAACAAGTCAAATAGAAATTCTGAGCAAAGAATGACATGTTAAAATTTTTCGAATTAGGGCATGGGATTGCATTGAATATTTACTATCTAGAGGTAAAAGAATATTTAATTATTCCGCACCTAAAATTGGTAAAGGATAAGTTCACTATTGAAATGGTTTACAGGCCTGCAGTTCCTGTCAATTCTATGAATTCACACGTGTTAAAACGACGATTAAAAACAGATTGCACATTTTCTTGAGAAACATGATATTTTCTAACACTCATTCTTTGAAGGAAACAATTCAACACAGGGATTTTGTCTCAAAGATACCGATGTGGAAGCCGATAAAGAAAAACATCAGCGGAGACTTAATTTAGCTATAAGGGAATAATATACCGAAAGGTCTGGTATCTTTTGAGGATTGTTTTTATGACCATGACAGATATATACTGGTGAAAATCTAACCACATCATGGTGCATAATTCAATTAACGTTTTTCACTATCCTATATTCATAACCATAAGTCACAATCCATCATATGGTTGCACTTTCTCTCGGTTCTATCACATGGTCACTGTCTCTAAGGGGTTATGAGAGTATATATCCAACATCCACATCATGATATAATTATGATAAACACATCATCTAACCGGCATGCATAAGCAATAATCTAGCAAGAAAACATAATGAATTACATATGTGTAATAATAATCGATACATAATAGAATGATCACACAATATGATTGCATACAATATCATAACAAATATAAATGCAAGATGCCATAATTATGATCTAAATTCATGATTTTCTACAAAACCGAATAAGTTTAACAAGGCATATGATTCATGTCCTGGTGGACATATGCCTGGTGTGCCTCCCTCAAAGGCCTGCCCCTAGGAATTGAAAGATGTGAGAATATTCCACTTTGCATATGAATGATATTCTCTTCAAGTCTTCCCACAAGTTGGCTCCGCAGTTGGAACAATGGCTGGAGCTGTAGATGAAAAATGCGGAGAATCCAAATGAAAATGAATTTTCCTCATCTCCTCCGGTGTGCTTGATAAGTGACATGTTTAGTAGCTGGGTCCACCATTCCGGTGCCAAACTTGGGGTTCCTCTCATGGTTTTCCACACCTCTGCAACATTTACGATATATGTGATGCATTCTTCCATGAAGTACACGCCACAGAAGAATGTGGAAGGGGAAGACGAGTACTTTGATGTCCCTGAGCTATGTTTCGATTTCAAGATGCGTAAGTATGATTTACATGTAGTTTTGCGTGATCCGAAGACCAATCCCATGCAAGAACTTGCTGTTTCGCCAAATTCTAAACGTAAATCATGGCTGGAAACACAAGTTTTAATGAACATTTCGAGTTTGCGAATTTTTTTGCTATATGTGAATTCCCGTCAGTCTTTAGAAGTTCTATACACCGTTTAAACGTTCGATTTACGGTTTTTATTTGGAATCTAGGATGATGATAACAATTTGACATACGTTAAATAAAGGTGATTGTTTGGTATTAGACATCTGAGGTGGTTTTGAAAGTTGGAAGTTGAGGGGAATCGATCCTGAGCAGCACATGAGATTGGCTAGTTAACTTTAAATGCATTGTGCAGAATAGTTGCTGAATACTCCGTTCAAATCTCATAGGTATTGAAAACGTGGAACCATGTAAAAAAATTCTTCTAATGCGGAAACTTCCAAAAGAAGCGGACAGTGCAGTGTTGTAGCAAAGGGTAAATCAGGCCCAAAATCTATTGACGGGGGAATAGAAAGCGCCAATTCCAAAGCCAAGGGTTTGTTAATGGTGGTGGATATTTGTTGGCTCGTTGATCCTCCTTGCTACAGGGTTCTAAATGCGGCCCTAAGATAGAATTTAATGCGACAGAAATGTGCCCGATGTATATTTCGTTGGAAGCCTGCAAATAACTCTACAATGCGGTGGCAGAAGGTGCGAGGGCGACTGATTTCTTCTGTTAGTTAATTAGGTGGAAATTTAAGACAGGTTTTCATGTGTTGTTTGATTTATTGCGAAAGCTGTGGAATTTCTTGAATCGAAATTGAACAAAAAGCGTCCGATTTTAACACCCCTGTGAAGCTTAATCCTGCCATCTAAATTATGATAGATGAGGAGGGCAAGGCTCATCTCACTTGTAAACACCTCGACATAATTAGAAACATATATATATATATATATATATATATATATATATATATATATATATATATATATATATATATATATATATATGACATACAAAGAGTGGATGGTATGGAATCAAATTTCATGCCCCTTAAAAATGCACATTTTGAAAGGTATGGTTGTCATTTATATATGCCATGTCTCCTTTTTCAGCTACTAAATTCGTGACAACCGTAACGGAATTCGTGATAACCGTAACCGAATTCGTGAAGTCAATCTTGTTAATTAATCTCTTACCTGAGGTCACTCTTTTACCTCTTGAAAAATAAAGGGACAACACATAGTTATATTTGTTAGAATATATTTATTTATACAAACTTTAGCATACCGATTGGTGATGTGAAACGTTGAAATGGAAGTTCACGACAAAACAAGTTCATGTAATTTTGGGGCGAAGAAATTTAATATTTGTACAATTTATGTGATTGTATTTTTCAGAAATTTGTTTAACAACTATGAAGAGAAGACAAATGAATTTCATAATGATGGAAAATTTGACTGTCGCAATGTCCCGCGACTTTAAAACTTATCCTTCACGACAATCGGACGGGTTTGAAAATAGTGAGTTTGTTAGACAAGAGCAATCCGGAGGAAAATAAGAATTTCCACATTCGAGTGCTTTTGGCCATAATGATACTTATCTTGTTTCTATTACTCATCCTCTCCATCGCGGTGGTAGTCTCCGTTTACATCCGCTTCTGACCACAACCGAGCTCTCACACAGACGGGCGGGGCCGATAACTTTGCAGTGAACAAAAACCCTCTGATTTAAAGGCACTTGTGAAACTTAATCCGTGCCATCTAAATGCTGACGGATGTGAGAGGGGGTAAGGCTCGTCTCACTTGTAAATGCCTCGACGTAATAATCATCCACTTTGACTCGATGGAATAAGAGATAAGCGTTATTGTAGACACCTAAAATCCGCTTACGCAACCTTTAATGCTAAGATTGCACTAATTATCCTCTTTCGTCATTTTCGTAATAATTAGTGCTTTTCCGCTAATTAGCTAACATTCCTCTTCATATTCATTAATTAACAACCTTTCGTTAATTAATTAGTCTTCCTATCATGAAAGATGTCAATTAATGACCTTCGTTAATTCATATCCACTTCTACTTGGGTTAATTAATTATTATTAATTAATTACACTCGCAACTCTAAATCAATAAATTACCATTTATTGGATCAAATTACTCTCTTACATCCCAAATTATGCTAATTTTCCTCTAATTAGCTTCTATAAGCTTACATATACCTATTAATTAATCCCTTTGATTAATTAAAACATCCCGACTCTCATGACTTACTAATGACAAATTAAACTTTTCTAAATCAAGATTACATTTTATAAAGCAACCTTATCCATTCCTAATCTTGTTTTACCTTTATGCCACATTCATCAATTTGCTATCTTTGCCTCTTAGAAAGCTATATAAGGAACCCTCCTTAAGACTATAAGCATTTTTGATCTTGAGCCATTCTCCATTGTTGGAAATAGCTTCTCCATCTTGCATCTTTTCACTCAAAATTGAGTAATATGGGAAGATCCAAAATGACCTTGTAGCTATTCTTGGTGAGATTCTATTCTCAATCCTTGAGATCAAATAATAATCCACTTTGATTGCTTATGTTCTTCATAGGTTCATAGTTTAAGTTAGCAATCATAGAGAGTAGGAAATAGCTTAGCATGTAGTTTCATTTATGCATTGAAGAAGCATTTCCTTTAAGCTTTTATCTTGATGGTTCATTGTTTAATTAGCATTTGCTTTTGAAGCTATGTAGATATTAGTTTCAATTTATAGCTTAGTTAATAAAACATGAGCACATTTGACACGCTCGATGGGAGTTACTCCATTTTCCTTTGCACTTAATTTCAAGTTTTTGTAGTTAAGTTTCATTTTTGGTTACTAACCCTCTTTTACACATGTTGATTTAACTTGTTTTTCTTAACTTGTTTTGTTGAGTTTGCATGTGTTGAGTCTTCATTCAGAGGTATAAAGGATGTGAAGTGATGTAAAATTGGAATTGATGGGAAAATTTCAAGATTTCATCATGTTTTCATTTTTAGAGCCTAGTTTTTCATCATTTTACATGCTAGTTTTGACAATTTCTTGAAAATATTAAATTCTTGAGCATATAGGTTAGTGTTTGATAGTGCGAGTCTTCTATTTACATATTAATGTGGTGGGTTGCTGTCAAATTTGAATCTTGGTGAGAAAATTTTAAGATTTCATCATGTTTTCATTTTTAGAGCTTACTTTTTCATCATTCTATATGCTAGTTTTGCCAATTTCTTGAAAATCTTAAATTCTTGAGCATGTATGTTAATATTTGATAGCGTTGAGTCTTCTATTCATATATTAATGTGATGGGTTGTTGTCAAAATTGAATCTTGGTTGGAAAAATTTGACCATTTTGTAAATTAAGTGACATTTTTTTGACATTTTTAGTGCATCTCAAGTGCATACCAATGAGCATAAGAGCAAATGCGTAACCCATGTTCCAAAGGCCATAACTTTCACTCCCGAATTTGAAATAACTATATTTTTTTGGTGTTGGAAAGGTATTGAAGTTAACTATGCAATGAAAACATAAATTCGAGATTTATACTTACGAAATTGTAGGTTTTCCTTTATTTTAAAGTGGTCATTTTCTAACATGTCTAATGTTTTCATGAATGTTGTATTTCCATGTTTTACTTGATTTAGACCAAAGCGTGTGTATGTTATTCTCTTGCATTTTTGGAGATCTTGAGAATCAAAAACAACTTTGATCTCTATCTTTTTAACATTGAGATTAAAATTGGAAATTTGATTATTCATTTTGCTTAAGGGAATTAACTTTTACAAAGTATTTTTCAATGGTCCTTTGATTTGAAGTTTTCCATTTCTATATAGTTGAGATAAATTTTATGTATGCTCTTCTCTTGCACCTTAGGGTGATCTTGAGAATCAAAAGTAACTTTAGTCTTCATTTTATAACATTTGGTAAATTGGAAACTTTATTTTTCACTTTTGGTTTAAGGAATGAACATTTATCAAGCTTTTGTATGGTTCATTGATTGCAAAGTTTTCTTTACTTTTTAGTTTGGATTGTTTGTTGTGTATGCTCTTCTCTTGCATCCTTGGATGATCTTGAGAATCAAAAACAACTCTTAATCCTCTTTTAAATAATGTAATTTTCTTGGAGAACTACTAATGCTTGAGTACAAGACCTAAAAATGGTTGTCAAATAAATGAGTTTGAAACAAAATTTTCTAACTAATCATGTGTTGTAGGTTGCCAAAAGGTGTTCAATCAAACCACATCCAATTTAAAAAGATAAAAACAAACCATAATCATCACATTGTATTTGGAGTTCGGACAAGGGTACGCTTCGTCTACTTAAAACTAGGAAATAACCCCTTTGGCATAAGCCTTAAGCTACAACAATGGGGGTGGTCCTAGGAACCCTAAAGTAGTCCACATAAGAGGGAACCTTGTGGATGAAACGGGAAGTGCTCTGCACAACCTACTTGACTAGTACTACCATTTGTGAGATTTAACATCACAAGTCATCCGTATGGTGACCCAGTGAGAGTACACGATGGACGCATTTATTGCCCACTTTGTCTTGAAGGGGGTAAAGTAAAGCCGAGATACTCCCAAATTAGTCAGTGTGACTTTTTGGGTAAATCGAGCTCACTTAAGACGGTCTTGGTGACACCTAGTTGAGTGAACCACCTAGGAAGCTATCTTTGACTAGGAGCCCACTTGGACCACATCAAAGCCAATTTTGAGTTGAGAGTTATTGTTCATCACAAAACATGTGAAGCATTACTTTTGCTTAGTTTTTCACTTGCCCTAAGGCGAGGTGAAACTCTGTGAAGTGAGGCCAACATTTTTCAACCCCAATTGATCTACTTCCTTCACTTTCTTTTGACACTTTGTTGATCAAAAGAAGAGTGACTACCTTTGCATTATCAATTGATTGTTGTCGCCACTTTTGTGTCCATTTACGCCCATCCATGTTTGCGGATGGGTTGTTAAACGTCTAAAGTGTGTGGACACGTTTTCATATCATTGGTAGCCTTTTTATCTTGATACCCAAGTCAAGATCATCAATTGTAGTTAGGCTTGTTTCATCACTTGTTTCTCCTTTGAACTTGTTATCTTGCTTGTATCTTATTGTCACAATTTTGATACTTACGTCTTGTTTTTCGTAAACTTGGCATAAGTGTCTAGATTGTGACGTTACGCTACTCGCATTGTGACATTTCCTTGGTATACTTTGGCATTAGTTTTCTCTCAAACATTACCTCAATTTTGAAGAGTGTTGTTGTTACCTTTGTGCGTGTCGTATCAATATCATTTTGATATCAATACCTTACTTTTCCTTAAAAGTTTGGTTAACATATCTTATTGGTATTGTTGCGTTGTTCATAGTCGTAACTACCACTTTTTGGGATATAGGTCTTGATTAGATTCAAGCTCACTTTTAGTATACTTTGTTTGGGGATTGCATTAACTTCTTGTTATTACTTACGCCTTGTTCATTTATTTGAACTTGACATAAGTGGTGACATTTTGTTAATCATCTTGAAACACCAACTATCATTTGGAAACAGAATTAGGAAGTAATTCGATGATTGATCGGTTTAAAACAAACCTTGCGTGATTATTCGTCATTTTGACTTATCCATTTATGATAATCAATTTGATCCATTAATATTTTATCATTCATTATTATTTGGTTATTGTTTATCACCTAAGTTTGAGTGGTGTTGTGTTTTGAGCTTGCATGATTGTTCCTTGCGATCGTTCGCCTTATAGACTCATATTTCTAAGGACAATCCTTTTGAGCCTTTGATCTTTACACTCACAACTTGTTTTCAAACCTTTTTGGATTGTTGAAATTACGTTATCATGATGTATGATTTTCTTAGATTCCCTTTTTGGAAAATCACACAAGCATCCCCATCTTTGCGAAATGTCAGTTGGTTGTCGTTATGTTACTCAAATAAAGATGAAACCTTCTTCACTTTGAAGAAGTTTGATCATACATCTAGGTGTAGGACTTTGAACTCAACATGCGCCAACAATGACTGATTATCGTAAGGTCCATTATACATACGACAATAAGGAATCAAAGTTTCGGTGTTCACATAAAAATACGCCCATCATGACCAAACCTCAATTGGTTCTTCGTGCTAGAGAACCCATTCGGGTAACTCGTTCCCCACCTTCATCTCATAGTCGGTGGTATGATTTGGATGCTTCTAATCCAAATTATTATTCGAGTTCCCCCACTCTTCTTCTAATTCTAATCCTAACATTTCCTCTTCTTCTGAGGATTCTAATCCAAATATTTCTCTCGACTCTTCTAATGATTCAGATCCAAACTACTATTCAGATCCAAACTACTATTCGGATTCATCTAATTCAACTCCTAAGTCATCTAATGCGACTCCTATGTCATGGTCCTCCCTATCTTTGCAGGAACCTCTTCATCATACATTTAATATGACTCCTACATCGTAGTCCTCCCTTTCTTCGCAGGACCCCTTTTATCAATCACCTCAACGATGTCTTCTTCCTTTGAAGATACGCGCGACTCCAAATCCCTCCAATCAAACATCTAATATAATTCTTGAATCGCAGTCCTCTCTTTCTTTGTAGGACCCTTGTTATTATTCATCCAATGTGATTCTTGAATTACTGGTCCTCCCCTTCTTCGTAGGACCTTCTTCGTGAAATCACCCCCACTAAGTCTTCCTTCTTTGAAGATTCATGTGACTCAAAGTCCTTCTAGTCAAATGTTTGAATTGACTCATGCGTCAAAATCTACAGACTTTGGAATTAATCCTACTAGTTTACAAATGATATACCATCATATAGGTAGGTCCACACCACCTTCTTCTACTCCCGAAACATCTAGCTCCACATCTTCTTCGCTCCTCACGTCATCTTCTCTATCAATCATCATCAAAATTTTTTAAGTCTTCCACACCAATTGGATCTCTTTATTCCAATCAACCCTAGTGATTGATCAATAACTCATATCAATTGATCTATTTCAGAATTAAGAAACAATCGGGGCATTCATAGGGGCACACAAATATATGCCTTTAGTAGATAACGAATAAGGATTCTCTTTAGTCTTCGATGCACCCGCATATTATGAGGAAAATGTTGATTCCTTTTATCGAAATGAGGAAGAGCCTCAAATCATGTAACTGATCCACCTCTTATTCTTCCATCTTCACATTCTTCATTATGTGATGAAACTCCTTGGTCTTGCATTGATCCATGGCCTATCTTCTCATCACCCAATCACTCTTTGTCTATCATAATTCCTCAATCACAATCTCTTAAGGAGTCAAACAATTGACCAAGTATCCCTTCATCTTCATCTAGGTGTGGGTCACTTCTAGTAGCCCTCCCTCTTCTATTTGTGGGACATTTTTGAGTAGTCCACTATCTTCTATTCTTGGGGCATGTCCCACTAGCCCCTTGTCTTCTATGTATGGATCACCCCGGTTAGTCCATAATCTTCTATTCTTGGGCCACATCCTAGTTTCCCATTATCTTACATCTATGGGTCACATCCTAGTAGCCCTTCTTCTTCTATTCTTGGGCCACATCCTAAGTAGCCCTTTGTCTTCTATCTATGGGTCACCTCTTGGTAGCCCATCTTCTTGATCCTTGGGACCAATTTGTATCCTTTTCATCCATCACATTATTCTTCTACCAAATATTGTGGCAAGCCTAGTGTCATTCCTCTCATCAATTCTAACTGTCCACATTATTTTCTCACTTCTCGGGATCGAGACAAAGTCAAGCATTAGCTTATAAAGAAATCCAGATGCAGTTTTTAACCAAACTAAGACCA
>CM031236.1:126871201-127051324 GCA_018340775.1 Taxus wallichiana var. yunnanensis
AGTTAGACATCATTTATACATTAGGAGTAGTTTAGCATTAGGATCGGAAGAAGAAGCTAGATTTCTCCTGAGGGCCATCTCAAGTCCGCAAGTCCCACAAATACTTGAGAGATGGTCCAATGTTATGCAAATCACACAAAATGACCCGCCTTAGAAAAGTAGATCCATAACTCATTTGGGGGTGTTGTGATTTCGCGTTAACAATTGTGAGATCCGAGAAATGAAGGCCTTGAGTGTTTTCATCTTATCCATCATCATCTTGATAAGATCTGTGGTAGGATTATATTGAGGAGCACCCCCTGCGGTATAAGGGGTGGATGAGATGAATAGGTCATAGACAAAACATACCAGTGTATGGTGGTGCCAAATATGTGAAATGAGAAGCAGGTACGTAGGTAGGAATAGATGATGAGGGCATGTACCCTAAATACAAGGTAGATGTTATAGGTTGTGACTGAGGTGGGGTGTAGGTGGGAGGAGCTTGTGGGAAGATCCTCGTGGTAACATGTGGCAGAGTAGGAGGAATTGAGACCACCAAATTCGATAAGATGTATAAGATGTAGGCGCGATTGACGGTTTGCGAAGTAATAGGTATTGATGATGTGGGGATCCCTATACTAGGAGTTGTGGATGAGGATATGGTAGATGTCGAGGTGTTGGCAGAGGTCGGGGAGTAACAATGTCGAAGGTGCGATAGATGCCGAAGGTGAGACGAATGTCAAGGGTGTAATAGGTGGCGTTGACATGGGAGTAGGTAATGTTAAAGTAGCATTCACGGATATGGCAGGGGGTATGGAGGTAGGCATACCAAACAACGGCCGCCCCAACGAGTTACGGGTAGAAGAGTAGAGCAAGGTAATGTTATAAGCTTATGACATTATGATTGAGGAATTTAATGAATTCCTCGTACCTTGTAGGTATAGTTGCAGGAATGTTGGGGTCCATTGGTGAAGAAATAGATGACAACAAAGGTGAAGTAGGTAATGGTATGCAACTAGCATGAAAGGAAAAAGCTTGTACTGTTGTCGAGTCTAAACCATAAGAAAGTGAGAAGATAGGCATCATCCTGTCCATATTTATGCAAGGGTTAAATCTCTGAACACACTATCAAGTTTCTATTCTACACTCCTTATGTTGACAAATATCTCTTTACGTTGTTTATGCATCATCTAAGACAACATCCCAGGTCCCCTCCAACGATTGACATAAATGTCATGTCATTTCTTTACTGGTAGAGTTTCACATTGTTTCTCCTCTCTGGATTCTCCACCCAAGAATTTGTCCACCCTCTGACCCCTTCTTATTCATCGTTCTTCCTCTCCTATTGTTTGTCTCCCTCCAATATGACTCCTCTAAAAGATCCCCTTCGGCGTTTCCATCGTACATTTCAAGTACGATTGCTAGTTTTATCGTAATGAGAAGGTCTAATGTCCATATATCTTTCAAAAATTCATTTCGGTGTGATTGGGGATAATTTGAAATGCCCGTATATCTTTTCCCATCTAAAACATCCTTGAATTGATCTTACATAATAGTTATTGGCATTAATTCCAATATTAACATTTTTGATAGAAGATATTTGTTGAGATTTTTGTCAATAGGATTTGTATTTCATTTTGAGAGAGACCATCACTCAATCGATTGTAGTTTAGTTTTTAATGCTGTATATGATTACATGTTGACTATAGTAGTGGTACCAATTGAAACATAAATATTCTATTAATTATATTAACATTTTGGGCGAGGCAGGCAGTCCATGATAAGACGAGACCAAGTGGATATGTTTGTAGTTCTTTCCCCACTTTGTTTGTAAATAAAGAAGTTTGCATATATGCCAAAATCTCTCACGTTTCTATCCTTGCCCACCACACTCTCCAACTTGTCTTGTATCTTCTTCTAGGCTTCAAGGTTTAGAACCATTTCCACCATGACACAATCTCTAAACAACACCATCACGACAATTTTTGAAATATAATTTCGAGCATACCGTTAAATTTAAGGCAACTATGAACATAAATGAATTCCTAACCAAGAACAATGAAAGTAGAAAATTAGAAAAAGAGAGAGAAATAAAATATAGATTGTATTGTATCTAAAGAGCAAAGATTATGTCCTCGGCATCCAACTTTTCCTCTGCGGCTAGGGTTGTGTGCGGTGAAACCTTCCTCCCCTTGAGATGACACCAATCAACATAAAAAGACAACAATAAAATCCAAACCAAATAATGCATTTTTAATAAAAAGAATCTCAAAAATATAAAATAGACTTATCACTTTAAATTTACACCACTTATGTTTAGTAAAGCTAAATTAAAGTTTATAGGAGTCTTAAAGCCAATGTTTGGGTTCTTTTAGGGTTAAATTAAAGCTTATACGACTTTCATGCCACTACTTACTTATCCAATATATTCGTTGAAGAAACTAGTGTGACATAAAGCATAAATACGTTAAAAGGAAATGTCAAATTGCACATGGCTGTATCTTTTCAACACGCAAAAAGTGCACATCATATCATAAAGGAATCATAAAAATACAAAATTGTTGTCTAATCATGTCATTTTAAAAAAAAATATTGCGCCCAACATCTCCTCAAATTTTAGGTTGTTTAAATAATTGACTATTTCAACTAACCTATCAATATTCGGGAAAAGAAAATAAAGTGCTTGGTCTCTTAAAGGTTGGGATTTTAAAAGACATTTCTTTTCTATATTTTATGAAGTAACCTTATTAATAATGTAAAGTGTCAACTAACTAAATATGACAACTAATTTTATCTAATAATTAACATATCTATACAAATACCTCACTTTATATTATTTATAAAATGTGGAATTGATTGAATTAGTGTGTAAATTTATGATAACTAATTTTAAGATGTGTGAATTGGTAAGTGAGGTTTATTTATATTCACTAACATTTTTTTATAAGATTGATTAAAGAAATGAAAACATATTTTTAAAATGAATTCCAACAATGAAAGTCACTTGATTGGGTACTCATATAAAATATGATCATGTCTTATAATAAATAATTATTGCAGGGCCATTATATTTGTCCCTATAAAAATATACATAATTAGCTAGTGTTATGGACGAAATTATGTGAAGATACATGGATGAGATGATCCACTACTTAGAGACATATGTAGGAAGCAATCACAAAGTGTTAAGTAAGGTTGGGTTTGATTTATTACATAATATCGAGGTTTAATAATTAGTTAATCACATCAAGAGTAATTTTAGCTACGCTTCCCCACCTCCCATTTCGTATGGTACTTATATTTTGTGTTAGCGGTGCATTTATTATCTTGGAGACTTGGCTTTGTCAAATACTTCCATAAAGTTTTGTTCACATCTTTTATTGTTTTTCTCTAGATAGTGTTTTTGGGGTTTGGGATTCAACAACCTGTCCCACAAGGTTGTCTCTATAAAGATCCATTGTATGCATTCCTCACAATTGTATTCTAATGATGGGTTACATGTAGAGACTTGAAATGTTGAGATGATTGGTTTTCTTTTTTACACTCGATCTCTTCAAAATTTTTATGGAAGTTGTCAAAATGAAGGATCGCGCCAAAGAAGGGGTAAGGAAGAAGTACATGATTGATATCTCTAATTAATATTGACTCGGGTGGGAATGTACATAGAATGCCTCAAATTATACATTAATGTATGAAGTTGAATTTGATGACAAAATTATAGAGCATTGCACTTCTTGAGTGGGTTGAAATTAAGAGTTAGCAATCAACTACATCATTAATGATGAGCTCCATTGAACTTTAAGAGTGAAGTGTAATCACTACATAAAGAATGTTGTTATAAAGAGAGGCAAAGTTGATCCACACATATAGACAAAGTATGGTGTTGCGCATGACAAGTGAGCGCATACTTAGTACATGTCTCAAGTATATGCACGAGTGGTATAAATCCACTACTTAGACATAATGTTTGAAATTAAAAAGAGAGAAACACAAAAAGAAACCTTCAAGTAAGCATGGATACATAAAATAGACCTCAATATACGGGTCTTGTAAACTATGCACCTAACAAGGTACCTAAGCACAATTAAGAATTACCTTTGTGATTTACACCATTAGCCATTACAATGTGTAGAATGAATTTACAACAATAGAAATTAGATGCAAACACCCCAAATTAGGCCCAATATACAAGTTTAAAAATTGTTATAAACAAGATCATACATAGAAATATAATTACACCATTGCATTCTTCTTGAAAAAAATGAATTGTTTCAAAAAAAGTGAGACTCAAAATATAACTCTTATGAGAGATATATATCCTTCGGAAAGTTTACTTCAAAAACAAGATATTTCCATTTCGGTTAAATATTCCCAATATAACAACACAAGTAAAATTTAGTAAAAGTATCATTTTGAATGCCTTGGAATGTAGTTTATAAGCCAACAAGAATTTTTAAAAACCATTAAAAAGTAAGTTAGTAATATAAAAACTACTAACGATAAATATAGGTTGTTTTATCTTTTGAAAAAATGCGTTCCACTTGAATTTCCCCTTAATCACAAATTTGATCAAACATTTAAATCTAGAATGCCCTTTTGAGGGAATATAATTAACTTTAGATGATGCAATATTATCCTGAAATGTTATTTAGTAACAAGAAGATAATAAAAAAATCAAGGGTCGTGCACAAAATTTGTTTCCCCCAAGAGTAACACTATACCAACAACATCAACGTTCTTGTAGTTAAAATTATTTTAGAGTGGGGAAGAAAGATCCGGAGGGCATCAATTTGTTATGATATAATGTTAAATTCTCTAATAAAATTCCACTTTGGTCTTCATGTTCCTCAATAAACCTCTCACAAACTCATGGTTGAAATGTTGTGGCATAACAATAAAACATACGAGTATAAATTTATGTACACTTAGAATCATCATCCATAAAACTTTTTTAATAATGTATAGGGTCATCCTCTCTATATAACATGAATATGAAAGAAGTGGTACTTGATCACGCGATAAACAATTGAACTCCCAAATAGAAAATATTCTTTTAGTCAAAATTAGCTCAATAGGGGATCATGATAGGTATGTACATATGTGATCCCAATAACGACTTAGGAGCACTTTGCGTATGCGAGTCGTAGTTTAGTTCCAAAAAAATTATTTTTTTTGTGAAATTTTAAGACGCCATAAAATGGTAGTTTCAAAGGCCTTTGAAGCATTTTTCTAACGAGCCAAGCTTTTAAGAAAAATATTATCATATAAAATCAAAGGATACCTAAAAACAAATATCATTGTAAGGTAGCATGGTCATCACTAACAGCCTTACAAGTAGACCTCCGATTCTTAGAATTTGTCTTGTTTGTATGCATATGCATGTTGAACAAATATTATTTTTAATTGAAAAAGGGTGAAAAGTATATCAACATCATAACTGTCAAATGGATACTAAGTTAGCTTTAATAATGGTCAAAAATATTGTAGAATGGGGAAGAAAGGTCTAGGAGGAGGTTGTCACTTTGTTATGAAATAATGTTAAATTCTCAAATAGAATTCTGTTAGGTATTCATGTTCCTCAAGAAACCTCACACAAAACTCATGGTGGAATTGTTGTGGTGTGACGATAAAACATATAAGTACAAATTTATACATTAAATCATCATCTATAAACCTTTTTAATAAGGTATAGGACCACCCTATATATATTTAAGATGAAGACGATGTTATGAATATGATATAGGTGGTACTTAAACATGTCATAAACAATTGAACTCCCAAATATAAAATATCTATTTAGTCAAGACTACCTCAACAAATGATCATGATAGGCATGCATACATGTGATCCTCGTAATGACTCAGGACCACTTCACAAGAATAATAGTTTAGTTGTCAATTTTTTTGATTTTCTGAGAAATTTTATCACACCATAAATGATAGTTTAATAGGATTTTGAAGCATTTTTCGATAAGCTAAGCATTTTAGAAATATATTATCATGTATAAAGTTAAAGGATATCCCAAAAAGCCATGGTAAGGTGGTGTGACTAATATTAGCAGTTCTTCCAAGTAGACATCTTATTCTTAGAAGTTGTCATATTTACATGCATATGCATGTCAAATAAACATTATTTTTAATTGAAAAAGGTTGAACATTATAAAGCAACACCATAATCAGTAAAACTCATATTCACATGCTTATACATGTTAAATGGGTGTTGAGTGAGATATTATTTAGCTATGAGAAAATTATTTCACCCCATTGAAATTTAAAGTGGACAACCGATATATCTTCTATGTGTAATATTATTATTATTATTCTTTAGCTATGAGAAAATGGTTTTCCTATTATAATTTAGAGTGGACAATTGATACCTCTTATACAAATATTGCTTTCTTTTTATATAGTCTCTTATTATCTTGGAATAAAGCTCTATTTATTACTCTTGTAAATATGTGTCGATTTAGCGTAGTCGAAGTGTTAACTTGCTTTAGGTAAGTAAGCCTTAACAACTTATATATATATATATATATATATATATATATATATATATATATATATATATATATATATATATATATATATATATAAAAGTACAAATTTATACATTAATTCATCATCTATAAACCTTTTTAATAAGGTATAGGACCACCCTCTATATATTTAAGATGAAGACGATGTTATGAATATGATATAGGTGGTACTTAAACATGTCATAAACAATTGAACTCCCAAATATAAAATATCTATTTAGTCAAGACTACCTCAACAAATGATCATGATAGGCATGCATACATGCGATCCTCGTAATGACTCAGGACCACTTCACATGAATAATAGTTTAGTTGTAATTTTTTTATTTTTTGAGAAATTTCATCACACCATAAATGATAGTTTAATAGGATTTTGAAGCATTTTTCGATAAGCTAAGCATTTTAGAAATATATTATCATGTATAAAGTTAAAGGATATCCCAAAAAGCCATGGTAAGGTGGTGTGACTAATATTAGCAGTTCTTCCAAGTAGACATCTTATTCTTAGAAGTTGTCATATTTACATGCATATGCATGTCGAATAAACATTATTTTTAATTGAAAAAGGTTGAACATTATAAGCAACACCATAAGCTGTAAAAACTCATATTCACATGCTTATACATGTTAAATGGGTGTTGAGTGAGATATTATTTAGCTATGAGAAAATTGTTTCACCCCATTGAAATTTAAAGTGGACAATCGATATATCTTCTATGTGTAATAATAATAATATTATTCTTTAGCTATGAGAAAATGGTTTTCCTATTATAATTTAGAGTGGACAATTGATACCTCTTATACAAATATTGCTTTCTTTTTATATAGTCTCTTATTATCTTGGAATAAAGCTCTATTTATTACTCTTGTAAATATGTGTTGATTTAGCGTAGTCGGAAGTGTTAACTTGCTAGGTAAGTAAGCCTTGACAACTTATATATATATATATATATATATATATATATATATATATATATATATATAACCTATATATATATATATATATATATATATATATATATATAACCTTGTTGATCTAGAAGCTAAAGTTAGGGTGAGAACCCTTGGGTTTAAGAATCTTTCTAATGAAAAAACCAACCTATTAGCTGATATTATTCATAATAAATATTTATGTCCTTGAGTGCATATGTTATCTTTAGGGCAAACGAACCCACAATGACCAATTCACCAAAGATCACGGAATATTCTTTTTATCAAATAATATAGATATCTCAAATAAATAAACTTAAGATAGATATCAATTTGAATCCATCACTTTCTTTACAAATTAAATGTTGACAGTGATCTATATAACTTCAATCTAGCTACACCATTATGTTGGATGAAAAAAATCATACTTCAAACTATACTATATGCCTAAGATATCACATTTTTCGATTGCCTTCTCTAAGCAAAACGAAAAGCTCCTTTATAACGATCAAATGTATGTCAAATTTAAGATCGTCAATTAATTGCTCATCCACAAACATTACAACCTCCTATAACCACACACTTACCATTATAAAATAACATATTAACACAATATTTTACACTTGTGAATAACCATGAATCTTTCCCTATTATAATTTAGAGTGGACAATTGATACCTCTTATACAAATATTGCTTTCTTTTTATATAGTCTCTTATTATCTTGGAATAAAGCTCTATTTATTACTCTTGTAAATATGTGTTGATTTAACGTAGTCGAAGTGTTAACTTGCTAGGTAAGTAAGCCTTTATATATATATATATATATATATATATATATATATTTATATCTATATATATATATATATTTATATATATATATATATATATATATATATATATAAGTACAAATTTATACATTAAATCATATCTATAAACTTTTTAATAAGTTATAGGACCACCCTCTATATATTTAAGATGAAGACTATTATGAATATGATATAGGTGGTACTTAAACATGTCATAAACAATTGAACTCCCAAATAGAAAATATCTATTTAGTCAAGACTACCTCAACAAATGATTATGATAGGCATGCATACATGTGATCCTCGTAATGACTTAGGACCACTTCACAAGAATAATAGTTTAGTTGTAAATATTTTTGATTTTTTGAGAAATTTCATCACACCATAAATGATAGTTTAATAGGATTTTGAAGCATTTTTCCCTATTATAATTTAGAGTGGACAATTGATACCTCTTATACAAATATCGCTTTCTTTTTTATATAGTCTTTGATTATCTTGGAATAAAGCTCTATTTATTACTCTTGTAAATATGTGTCGATTTAGCATAGTCACAAGTGTTAACTTGCTAGGTAAGTAAGCCTTAACAACTTATATATATATATATATATATATATATATATATATATATATATATATATATATATATATATATATATATATATATATATATATAAGTACAAATTTATACATTAAATCATCATCTATAAACCTTTTTAATAAGTTATAGGACCACCCTCTGTATATTTAAGATGAAGACGATGTTATGAATATGATATAGGTGGTACTTCAACATGTCATAAACAATTGAACTCCCAAATAGAAAATATCTATTTAGTCAAGACTACCTCAACAAATGATCATGATAGGCATGCATACATGTGATCCTCATAATGACTTAGGACCACTTCCCAAGAATAATAGTTTAGTTGTAATTTTATTTTATTTTCTGAGAAATTTCATCACACCATAAATGATAGTTTAATAGGATTTTGAAGCATTTTTCCCTATTATAATTTAGAGTGGACAATTGATACCTCTTATACAAATATAGCTTTCTTTTTATATAGTCTCTTATTATCTTGGAATAAAACTCTATTTATTACTCTTGTAAATATGTGTCGATTTAGCGTAGTCGGAAGTGTTAACTTGCTAGGTAAGTAAGCCTTAACAACTTATATATATATATATATATATATATATATATATATATATATATATATATATATAACCTTGTTGATCTAGAAGCTAAAGTTAGGGTGAGAGCCCTTGGGTTTAAGAATCTTTCTAATGAAAAAACCAACCTACTAGCTGATATTATTCATAATAAATATTTATGTCCTTGAGTGCATATGTTATCTTTACTGCACACCACGAACCCGAATGACCAATTCACCAAAGATCACGGGATATTCTTTTTATCAAATAATATAGATATCTCAAATAAATAAACTTAAGATAGATATCAATTTGAATCCATCACTTTCTTTACAAATGAAATGTTGACAGTGATAGATAACCTCAATCTAGCTACACCATTATGTTAGATGAAAAAAATCATACTTCAAACTATACTATATGCCTAAGATATCACATTTTTTCAATTGCCTTCTCCAAGCAAAACGAAAAACTCCTTTATAACAGTCAAATGTATGTCAAATTTAAGATCGTCAATTAATTACTCATCCACAAACATTACAACCTCCTACAACGACACACTTACCATTATAAAATAACATATTAACATAATATTTTACACTTATAAATAACTATGAATCTACTCATAACCATATATATATATTGAAAATCACAACTCAAAAAATGTGTGACTTTCATGCACTCACACTCTTTACCTAATAACAAACCTAAGTTAGAATTACATTTGTTAGGCACCAAACTTTAGTGATCCACTCTCACATATTCATATTTTTTGTGCCTCCATAAACATAATTTTTTTCTAACCAACTCATAATCATCTTTTTAATGCATTCATCTAAAAGACATGTTCCAATTTAATATCAAATTCTATCTTACTAACACTTTCCTTCATATCTGTATCCGTTGAATACTTTTTAATTCGAAGTCGACGGTTTGAAACTTGCACTCTCGAAGGTCTTCCTTACTCCAACTAAATTTACTAAAAAAATGTAAAGATATAATAATTGCTCGCCATAGTAATAACCTTGTTCAGATTGACTAATTTCAATTATATTATTTAATAAAAACACAAAACAAATGTGGAAAAAATATCATCATTTATCACCATCTTAATTACCGAGTTTTGTGATACCTTGGTCTCTATAAAATTGTCTCCACATAATTTAAGGAAAAAATTAAAGTACGTATACTTAATTAAAATGGATCTAAAAATTTGATTAAAACAAGGGAAGGGAATGCATAGGCGGGACAAAGAAAGGAATCTCGTGGGTCCACACGCCAATCAACATCTAACACGTAAGCATTTCTCAATCCCCTCCAGCATCTGCGGACCAGTGTCATCCAACGGTGCAATCGACACAGAAAACATCAACGGTTAAAAATACATGGCCACTTTCGTCCGTCCGATCCGAAAACAAATCCAGATTCAATTCAAGATTGTTTGGTGAAGCCAATGGACGGCGAAGATGATGCTAACGAGCGAAATCGACGGCCGGCATTAGATCCGAGAAACTGTAGCAAACTTGCAGCTAGAAATGCTTCGCCCCCTAAATTCAATGCTTATTATTACTAAACTTCAGTAGAGATTTTCGCTTTGGGAAATCTGAAATTGATCGATCGGAGAGGTATTTTGTCACAAAACGTTGAAAATTTTCAATTCTTTTTTACCGACCTCCTCTGATAAACTTAGCAGCGAAGAAACCCTTCAATTTTTTCCTTTATAAATTTGTTTTTTGTAAGTGCATTTGAGTGAGATTTTGCTGGATTAAAAGTTTTTGTGCTGGATTTGAAGGGTTTTGGAGCAAAAAAATTGAGTTTCTCGGCTTTTGTTCTTGCAGCATCTTCTTTAGTGAGAATCTCGAGTAAACACATTTGAGTGCGATTCTGCAGGTATGCATTTAAATTCTTTTGTTCGGATCGGCATTTTTCGTCGGTGGTTTTGTGAAAGATTTGAATGTTTTACAAGATCGGAGTGTAGCACGTTGTGTTTGCAGGATCGGAGTGTAGAGTGTCAATTTTGCAAATTTTTGGTTTGTTATTCTGTTTATGTTTTGGTATTTTTCCGAATCTGAATGTAGCACAGCGATTTTGTACGTTACGGTCTGTTCTTTAGCTTAGTTTTTGATGTATTGTAAAATCTGTTGTATTTCGCAGTTTGTTCGTGTGCTTAGCTATCGATGCTCGACTATTTTTAGTTTTCTGTTTTGCTATTGTGCTTAGGTTTTGTAATTTTGAAGTGCGAGAGTGCAGCACATTGCCTTTGCATTCCACTGTTTCTTTTCGTGCTTAGATGAATCGCGGTTTGTCTTTGTGCTTAAATGATTCCTTGGTTTTATTTTGTGCTTAGTAGAATCCTCGTTTTTTTTTCGTGCTTAGCAGTAGCAGAATCTACGGTTTTTTTGGTTCTTAACTGCATTTGAAACCACAGTTTGCTTTTGTGCTTAGATGAATGCAGTGTTTGTTTTTATTTTTAGCAGAACCATCGGTTTGTTTTTGTGCTTAGCAGAATCCTTGGTTTTGTTTTTGTGCCCAGCTGAACAGTTTTGTTTTGTTCTTAGATAAATCCAGGGCTTGCTCTTTTTGCTTAGCAGAATCGTTCGGTTGTTTTTGTGCTTAGCAGATTCCACTGTTTGTTTCTGTGCTTAGCAGAGTCCACTGTTTGTTTTTGAGCTTAGCTGAATCCAAATGCATGGTTTATTTTTGTACTTGGCTGAATTTAAAACCGTGGTTTCCTTTTGTGCTTAGATGAATCCAAATGCAAGGTTGGTTTTTGTGCTTAGCAGTTGATATTTTGTAGAATCTGAGTGTAGCACATTGATTTTGTATTTTCTGGACTGTTTGTGTTTGATAAATTGATTTTGTGCTATTGGAGTGCAGCGTGAGTGCAGCTTGTCTATTGGTTTGTTATTGTGCTTAGCCTTTTGTACTTTGCAGCAGTTTAGGTTTCAATATTTTACAGAATTGGTATGTAACTATTGGTTTTTTATTTTCCATTTTCTTATTTTATGTAGGCCTTTAGTATTTTGCAGAAGTTTACGTTTCGATGTTTTGTAGAATTGATGTGTAGCGAATGGCTTATGATTTAAGTTTTCTTAATTTGTGTAGGCCTTAGAAATAGGTTTTCATATTTTACAGAAGTTTAGGTTTCGATATTTTGTAGAATTGATATGTAGCCAATGGTTTTGATTTCCGTTTTCTTAATTTGTGTAGACTTTTCCTACCTTGCAGAAGTGTAGGTTTTAATATTTTGCAAAATTGGTATGTGGCCAATAGTTTTTATTTTCTGTTCTTTCTTTTTGCATAGGCCTGTTGGTACTTTTCAAGAATGAGAGTGTAGCATATTAATTTTATTTTTTACAAATTGTTCTTTTGTTTATATTGTGTGATTTTTTTCTGAATTGGGGTGTATTCCATCCATTTGCTTTTTGATTCAACGTGTTCTTATTTTGTGGTGGCATTCGGTACTTATCAAAATTAGAGTGCATTACAGTTTGTTCTTGCAAGGCTTTTGATAATTTGCAGAATGGGAGTTTAGCACATCAATTTTGTTGCTTGTTTGTAGGTTTTGATGTTTTTCACAATCAGAGTGTAGCATGACAATTTTGAAGTTTTCTAATTGTTTTTGTCTTGAACAGAAGTGTAGCATGTTGATTTTTAGTTTTTGGTTGGTTAATATTCATATGCTTTGGTATTTTGTGTGATGGGAATGCAATTTGCTGATTTCACATCCTCCAGTTTGTTATTGTGATTGAACTCTTATATTTTGCAGAACCCACTGAATTTTACTGTTTGTTCTTGAGCATAGCTATTGATATTTTGGATTTCTGGTTCATTCTCCTGCCCAGGTTTATGATTTTTTTGCAGAGATTTTGCAGAGTTGAAGTGTTGATTTTGCATTTCTGGTTCGTTCCCCTGCCTAAGTTTATGTTGTTTTGCAGAACTTGATCATAGAACATTCTATCATATCAGCTTTGATATTTTTGGGGTTGTTCTTGTGTTTAGCCTTTTAGGTTTTGCTATTTTGCAGGATTCGAGTGATACATTGAGTTTGTATTTTACGGTTTGTTCCTGTGCTTGGGTTTTGATGTTTTGCAGAATCGGAGTGATACATTGAGTTTGTATTTTACGGTTTGTTCTTTTGCTTGGGTTTTGATATTTAACATAATCTGTGCTTGCAACGCATCATTTTGCATTTTCTGTTTTGTTTTTTTTGCCTCGGTTGTAATGTTTTGTAGAATCAGAGTTTTTAAGTGTTGATGATTTGCACTCACATTAGTTTTCCATTTTATTGTGTTCAGATTTTGATATTTCCAGAATTGGAGCATCTCACATTAGTTTTGCATTTTGTTCCTGGGTTTAGCATTGATATATTGCAGATTCCAGCTGTATCATATTGAATTTGCATTTAAGAGGTGGCGCTGCGTTTATCTCTTGATATGTTGCGGAATCAATTTTGCATTTATCAACTTTCATCTTGTCTTTAGATTTTGATATTTTACTGAAACAGAGTGTTGTACATTGCTTTTGTATTTTCCATTTCATTCTTGTGTGTAGCTTTTGATATTTTGCAGAACCAGAGGCTTGTAGATAGAATCTGTATTTTGTGGTTTGTCATTTTGCACAATCAGAGCCAGTATCACATTGATTTTCCATCTTTTGGTTTCTTATTGTGTTAAGGCTTTTAGGAATCTGAGTGTATAACATTGATTTTTCCGTTTTTTGTTTGTTTTGCATTTTGTTGAGGTAAAGTGCAGTTTGCAACAAGTTCTGATCATGTATTTTGTTCTTTTTTTTCTTCTATGTTCTTGTTTATCAGTGAAAATGTCGGAACATCCCGAGGAGGCTGCATCTTTCCTCGACAGTGTGATGGAGAAGATTCACGATAAGCTTCCAGGACATGATTCGTCATCATCATCAGACTCTGACGATGAAAAATCAAAGAAGAAATCTGAAGCATCCTCAGTCGTGGCTTCAGTTACTACTTCAGTAAACCGTCTCTTTGGCCGACAAAAGCCTGTGCATAGTCTTTTTGGTGGAGGCAAATGTAATTTTTCAATTTTGTCCTCCTCTTTTCTGATCTTGTGTTATTTTGACAGTATACTGAAGTTCTTTTGGATCACACTTTTAGATATTGAGTTGTATTTATTTCAAAGTATTGTTCATGCATCAGTTTGAACTTTTAAAGAATAGTGATTAGATTTGCTCTGAAGCATCTGTGCGGTTGGTATTATGTGCTGGCTTGTAAGATGTTGTAATTTTTTTAATTTATAAAAATGTCTATGTTCTTTCATTTGATTGTGACTAATTCTATCCAAGTTTATCTTGAATTCACAGTGATTTTCACCTTCACTTTATTCGAACTTGGGATGTTTTATTAATATGAATGTTTATTGATTTTAGTGTTGAAATTCAATATTCGAAGATTTTCATTCAAATCTCATTGGCTTGCATGAAGTACATCATCATGGTGGATCTCATTCTCAGATTTGTCTTGACTACCATTTTGAAAAGATTTTGTGCTATTTTAGACAGTTTTTAAGTTTCACTTTTTAAAAGTAGTCTCCAACAATTGATTTCATCTTAGATTTGATTATAAAGCTCTAAGGTGGATTTGCAGCTGCTGATGTTTTATTATGGAGGAATAAACAAGTCTCTGCTGGTGTTCTGGTTGGAGCTACTGTGACATGGCTCCTATTTGAATGTATTGGTTATCATTTGCTTACACTTATTTGCCATGCTCTGGTACTTGGCATCACAATCTTGTTCTTGTGGTCAAAAGGATCAGCTTTCATTAACAAGTAAGTGCTCATGATGTTCTGCCTTGTTGAATCTTTTTGCTTTTATATATGTCATTTGGATGCTTGAAGATATAAACCCTAACTAGTTGTGCCAAATTTGCCTTGAGAATCCTTCAACCTCATTCTTCTATTTCACATGCCATTTGGGGGCAGCTTGTGCATCTGTGTTGAAACCTAGTTGATGATTTGAAACTGTGTTAAAAGTTTAAATAACAGTTTCAAGTTTAAACCTAAACTGCATTATATGTATACATGGAAAAAGAAGGAACATATATCAAATTTGGATTACAAATGTAATCAGTTTTTGACTGCATTTTCTGTTTATGCTCTACTTGCACAGGCAACCCACAGACATTCCAAAGATACCATTCTCTGAAGAATGTTTTCAGAATGTGGCTTTAGCCTTAAGATTTGAAATCAATCGCTTATTCGATGTGCTGCACGATGTTGCGTCGGGCAAAGACCTGAAAAATTTGTTGCGGTAGGTGCATTTAATATCTCATCTTTTTATGTGATTTATTCTCTCTTGTCTTTCTTATGTTTTGACTGCGATTAGTCATTAACAATGGAACTGTGATGATATTAACAAATGCAAAAAGAATGAAACACATACCGGAATTGAAGTTGCAGCAAACATGGTTAGAGATTCTAAAGAGCTTCAAGAAGCAAAACAACATGATCATTATCAGGATAAACTAATTTTTAGCATGAAGATTGTTCATTATCAGTCCCAATGCGCAGATTAGATGATAAAATTTTATGCACATGATAAAATAAATTTCATTCCAGCAATCCTGGGCTTTCATAGGATTTACATCAGGCCCTAGAAGAATGCCAGGTTAGGTTGACAGTGTGGGGGATTTCAAACAACCAGGGATGTTTAAAACAGGAATGCAAGAACATAGAACTCATGGTTAAAATCCGAATTAAATCCTAAATGCTCAATATTTGTTTGTCAGCCAAGAGAACCAGCATAAAAACATTTCCTTTTTATTTGAGGTGAGAAATTTTAATTTAATCTAGTTGCTTACCCTACAATTGAATGCAGACTGTTGCAATAAATGTTATATACATCATCATAAAATGTGCTATTGCCAATTTTGTATATTACTTGTAAGAGTCTTCCCTGTTCAACTGTGTAATGATGAATGGACTGGTTCAACCATATTAGAAGTAATATTCATCAGGAAAGGTTTTCTAATCCTTGAATTTTTACAGGTTATCGCAGGTCTCTGGATACTCTCTTGGATTGGCAGTTGCACAAGTTTCTTGACCCTCTTCTATGTTGGTAAGAATGACCTATACTACTTTTCTTTTAATGATTGGGATGGGTTCTTGAAACTGCTTACAGTAAGTCTTGGGTGGGTTTTTGATCCTCAAAACTGTTTCTAGACTGCTATGTTCATCACAATTCTCAAAAGTACACATTTGGCATTTTGTAATTTTCTAATTTGAATGGTGTAAATAGTATCTCAAATAGACCCGATATTCTCTACTTGTATTCTTAATCTTTAGGGCCTTATCCAGTATTATGTTCTCCGATTGGCAATTCTTACAATTTGAAGAAACTCTAGATTGTTTACATTAGTTATTAAACTGCTAATACCCATAGAAATAAGGGCCATTTCTTATTTGACCTCTGTCAAGTCTATAAACAAATGTTCTGATATTTTCTACCACTATTTTATGCAGCATTTGTGATAGCGCACACAGTGCCTTTCCTGTATGAAAAATATGAGGACCAGGTTGACTCCTTTGCAGAGAAGGCATGGATTGAAATTAAGAAGCAGTACAGAATGTTCGATGCTAAAGTTCTGAGCAAGATTCCAAGAGGACCACTGAAGGATAAAAAATTCTAGACAGGCTCCTCCATGTTTTAGTAATATATGCTGTTAGAATGAGTACATTTGTAGTCACTTTTCTCTTTTATTATTTTTGCTAATGCTTTCCCAAAATGATTGGTTTAAAGGGTGGCATTTTGCTGTTTTATTTAGAACCAAATCTAATTTTGAACCTGATGAGCTGCATCATCTTTCTTTTTTCTATTAGGTCTTCTACTTTTTTAGAATTGCCCTCCATATATCATTTGGTTTACATGAAGAGGGTTTATTTCTTGAAAGTATCTCTCTTGTTTCTGTTAGCTGGATCCTTTTTCCTTTAGGTCTTCTACTTTCTCAGAATTTCCCTACATATATCATTGGTTGATATGTTGAAGGTTTATTCCTTGAAAGTATTTCTCTTGTTTCTGTCAGCATGCTCTAACTATTTACAATGCATCTAATCAGGCAATCTGTGGAAGCAGTGATGGTTAGTAATTTATTATGAAAACACTTAGCTTGCATCAGACTGCAGATTTTAATTCCACCCCTGCTTTTTTTGGAATCAGAACTGAGATTGCAACATTCTGTTGCATCTGTAAATCCATGGATATTATTGAGGGGTTGAGAATTAGATGGTTTCAAGTTTGATCGTCTTGTTTTTGGCTGAGCATATATACTCTTATTTCATGTAACATGAAAAGTTTGGGTTGGCTATTTATTTAACTGTAAATGTGATATCTGTTTATTTGAAAATGCTATTATAGTTAACTAAAAAATTGTTCTGGCCACATCAATGTGCATTTTTCATACCACACATTGCACAATTTAGGACAAGACCAGGTTATACAGGGTTAAGAGGAAGCAAACACAAATGCATGTCATAAAAGCTACAAGGGTTATTACCCTATGTCACAGCAATGAAAAAAATGAATTTATTACAAGGAAACCTGACAGAAGTAATTTGAATAAGGAACTCCATTTGGGAGAAACTCTTAGCTTTCATAATGTTTGTTACCTTTTTACCCCTCCTAACATCTGTCATTTCTGTGTCGGGACCAACAATACGACTCGATTTGTCTTGGGTCAAATCTTCAGAAACCCCGTATGAGATCCAACAATGAAAATATATGATGCTTTGGATCCTGGATTTGGTACCCCCAGTGTCAGGAAGGTAGAGACGGTATGGGTTTGAATCTGCTAGTTTGAATAAATCTAGCAAAGGTATTTCTGTAGGAAATCTATTATTTTGTTAATGGCATATGAACGTTTGTAAAAACCCAAACTTGTAAGGTTGCATAGGAAATGAAAAAGTGTCAAAGGTCTTTTCAATCAAATGCACGATAATGTTTGAATGTTTTCTTATACCTAAAACTTGGAAAGTAAAAATTGTTAAAAGTAGTTGTCAATCAAACTCACAATAATGCATGAATGTTTGTCTAATAAAAAAAGGAAATAAAAAAGCTGAAAGGTACATTCAATCACTCTCACAATAATGTATGAATGTTTGCCTAGACTCAACTTGCAGGAATGTATTGGAAACAAGTGTGAAAGGTTGTAATCAAACTCACAATAGAATTTGTACTGGCCTAGAATTGAACTTGTAAGACTGCATTGGAAATCCAAAAGTGTGAAAGGTATTACCAATCAAACTCACAATCATTGTGGGTGGTTTTTATTTTTAGCAATTTAATGAATGATCTGATTGAATGCCTCAATTTATTTACTCATAACCATATTGCTCTAGGCAAGATATTCCTCACGAGCTTTGTTGCAACACTAAAAGTTGACATCATTAAACTCTGCATAGTTGGGCCACATTTTACATATTTCTGGGAATTCCAATTGACACAGATTTAAAAGTTTTCCTAGGGATATAACTGTTCATTGTTGACTAGCTTATAGGTGTAGAAAAGTCCTGCAAGCCACTGGGCTTTCTCAAGAAACCATGTTGACGTGTTTTACAAATCCAAATGGCCGTTTTGATATTTTTGTCAAGTTTTTGTGTGATTTTGTTTTGTGAAAAATCCTGAGCAATGATAATATATTCAGCTATTTAAGTGTTTCCAATACTATAAAAATAATTCTGAACTAGAAATGCATTTATGCTAACAAATTGCTGTAGACTAGCAATATAGATTTCTGTACAACCTATCAGAGATAATAAGGCATTTTAGAAAAAAATAGCTTGTATCTCATGTAAGTATATTTCTGTGGACATTCTAACCTGCTTTTGGTGAGGTGTGCTCTTATGGGTTGCATTTTGAAAAGATAATGCATGTATCTCATGTAAGTATATTTTTGTGGACATCGAACTTGCCTTTCGTTGAGTGAATTATGGTTTGCCAGGTCTACAGGTATCCCAGTGATTGCTTGAATGTTCAAGAGATGGATATTGAAACAAAGACAAGAATATGTGTTTATTATGTTTTTATTTGTTGGCTAGAATGCAATCAGTGACATTAGATTGTATACTGAATAATTGCAGCCAAGTGTTCAAAACCTTATGCCTTTCCTCATTGAGAAAGTAAAATGATTGATTAAAATATATTGAAATACTGCTTATCTGAAATCTAATAAGTGGGGAGTCATTTAGGTCAGAAAATATTGATCATCAATTGAATGTTCAAGATTTGTTGAGGGAGAGGCCTTGTGAATATATGCAAGAAGAGGTAATGTTGGGGGCTCGGTAACAACCTACTCCCAAGATTCAAAACAAATGTAAACAACCCAACTATTGCATAGGAATTAGATGCAAAACAATTTAAAAGGAAAAACACGCCTAGAGATCTGTCACAGGTCATGGATGCAAATGAATATGGTCAGTAAGAAGAAGATACAAGCAAAGAACAAACATGATTTTGAAGTGATGGCATGGTTTTCACACATTGACAACATTACAAGAATTGGTATGTAAGACTAGGAAGAAGTTTTAAGTATGTATTGGAAGAAAGTGGTTTTATAAATATTTGGTCTCCATGACTATTAACATGCTACCTGAGAAAATTGAGATAAACTGATCCACTTTAACCATGTACTATAGGCAGACTGTAAATCAGAATAGGTCGGTGAACTTTTGCTAGATATGAGCAAACTTCAAAGAGGATAGGTCAAGGAAAACTTTTGATAACATTTTCAGACTAGGAAGAAGTTTTAAATATGTATTGGAAGAAAGTGGTTTTATAAATATTTTGTTGACTATTAACATGCTTCCTGAGGAAATTGAGATAAACTGATCCACTCTAACCATGTACTATAGGTAGACTGTAAATCAGAATAGGTCGGTGAACTTTTGCTAGATATGAGCAAACTTCAAAGAGGATAGGTCAAGGAAAACTTTTGATAACATTTAAAGAGTGTTTAATGCTATTTTCAATTACATTGAGGGATTGGAGAATATGGTTGCTGGGCTCAATAACGAATTATCTCTGCTTCAAGACCATAATCAATGGCTCTAGGCCAAGGGACACAAATTTGGCAATGTTATTGCACAACTGAAATCTGACCTCTTAACATCAAGAGGATTTGTGATTGATTTGAATTCTGAGGTGCAATGCTTCAAGAATGATGCAAGATTACTTATGTTTTGATACAAGCAATATTCTACTAAAACCAACATGTATACTGAAACTAATATTTGTTATAAATACAGTAGCAATGTGCATGTGCTTAAAGTGTTTAAAGTATACTTTTAACATTTATTTTAAACAATGCATAATCAAACAAGCAACACAAAGCATATCACAAGATAAGAGGGAGATACAATTACATCCTGGAAAAAACTAATGTGGGTAAATTCTTGCTTGGAAAGATATTTTGCCTCTATATCAATTGAAAACAACAATATTATAATCATTGTTCTCCTTACAACCCATCAGGAACACGCCGAGTCACATAACATCTTTGGAATGCTATTCCTTCCTTGATTTGGCTCACAACTCAATCCTTTCTCCTATACTCAAAGAGGAATATATACGTCTCTTGATGCTAATGGTTTGAACCAATTGACATAATGTTGTATCCTGAAACATACAATGTGGGAAAATTCTAGCTTGGAAAGACATTTTGGCTTTGTATCAATTGAAATCAACAATACTATAATCATTGCTCTTCTTAGGACCCATGGGAACATGATGGGTCACATTAAAATCTTTGAAATTCTATTCTTTGCTTGATTTGCCTCACGACTAAATCCTTTCTCCTATACTTGGATGAATATATACATCTCTTGATGTTAATGGTTTGAACCAATTGATTATAGTGGAAAGGCCAATGTGCACAATTCAAGTTACAATCTGTGGTAGATATACCGATAAGCAAGCCACCTCAATAGGTGGACGAAGAACCACTTTGTCTTCTAATTTGGGTGGTTGTTCACTCAAGTTGTATATGGAAAATTCAATAGCACATTTATAACAAATTGGAAAGATATCGAATTGGGCTTTGTGAGACTATTTATACACTCCATATTCAGTAGGTGATAAATTTAAGTTTGTTTATAAGGACATTTGGTAGTCAATGAATTTAAGTCATTTTACAAGGACATTTGCTAGGTGATGAATTTAAGTTTGTTTTTAAGTACTAAAATTTGTAGGTGTTAGATTTGACTCCAAAACCTTTTCTTTGAAAAGTCCTTAAGAAACATCAACTTCCTCCTTTTGGGTTTCCTTTGCTCCCATCATTCTTTCCTTTAAGACCCTAGTATTTGTTTTTAAGAAGGGGGTATTTTGAATTTTATTTGAGTATCCTTATGGTCATATAAACCATGGAACTAAATTACAACTCGATTCAATGATTTTTGTTTATCAATTTACCATCATAGGATGAGGTGGTTGTGGGTTCAAACAACAAAACCAAAATGCAAGATTCACAAAACAACACATCACTTTAGCAAGTTTTTTAAAATTAAAAACAACAATCAAAGATCCCCATCCATCACATGCATCTTATAAACAAAACCACAACATATTATTAGTTTACTCCAAAGTAAGTTGAATTGTAAAACTCATAGGTTATAGGTGGTCAAAGGGAAAAACATGAGGAATAAAGAGCATAATACAAAGAGTTCAACCTTAATTTTTGGCCACCATAAAATCAATGACCATCTCTAAGATAGTCATATCTTGTGGGATGAGACGTTAGGCCAAAAGGATATCTCTAGACATCGTTAATTGATTTTTATTGGGAGAGGAGTGTGTGCATGCTATGTGAGCTAAGAAGATACTCTTTATCTCTTTTTTAAAAGATCTATTATAAGCATATATTATACAAATTCAAGTAGAAGAGTTTCGTAGTCTCGCACATTCAAGTTGTGGGTCATGTGAGGAAGGATTAAAAATGGGTCCTAAATTGGATTTATAGATTAGTGAGGACACTTCTCCCCAAGGGAAGTCACAATTCTTGGAGAGATCAATGATTATGTTCTTGAGTCCTAAAAAGTATTGTTGGCATCTATGTCCCTTATTTAAAACAAAATTGTGTAATGTAGTATTCTCTAGGAACTTTCCAAAACATTACGTTGTGAGTTAATCTTTTTGATCTAAACTCACCATACTCCTAGCCACCCTCTTCCCCCATTACATAATTTATCATTGGGTCTCAACTTTTAGATACACAACTAGGAGGTTCCCATGGATTAGGGGTTGCTTATTTCATTCAAGGCAACCCTTATTAAGGCACATCTCGTGCCTATGCAATCAGAGACCCAAAGGAGCTTCCCTACCCTCTTGGACATCTTCATCACAATGCGTTAACTACCCCACCCTTGCCAACTTTACCTATATTTTATCTTTATTTTGAGATCTCACTATTTTGTTGTATGATAAGGGCATTCCTTTGGGTGGATTTATTTCCCACATTAGGGCCCATCATGTGCCGATGCATGATCACATAACATATGAGATATACTTTTATGGGATGGATTTTGATAATTTGGTCTACAATGTACCTTGTAGAGAAGTTTCCTACGCCTATCCTTTTTATGATGTTACATATCAACACATTGTTTGTGTCCTATCTGTTTAAGGGACATTAGGAGACCTATTTATGCACTCGCTAAGGAAGTAGGTTGTTATGAGATTCAAACAAATTTCTCATAAATATGGTGCTTTAAATCATTGTCCTTTAATTGGTATAGTTATCAATGAGGTTGTTGGAGTTACATTTCAATCTCTTGGTCTCGTACAAATTCACTTGTTTATAAATTAGGAAAAATTTTACACCTTTCAAGGTGAACTATTTCAAAAATATTATTCCAATAACCCTAATAATTGAGATTGTTTTGTCAAATATGAAGGGTCAATATCATTTATTTTATTATTTATTTCTCATCACTCTTTAATGAGCAACACATGTTAACCTAAATAGGAAGTTGGGATTTAAAGAATTGAATTGAATGCCCTTAATAATGTCCACGAGTCCAAGCATTCTATGAGACTATATGAGAGTAACAAAGTTGCTACATGCACAAGCACTCTTTGAAAGAAGCTAAGTTATGTTTGTGTGATATCGATTTCCTTTTTAATCGTGGATCTTTTGCTATGAATTTTGGACAATTTTTTTATATCTATTTTTGCTAATTTCTCCTATTTGAAGATGATAGTCAAACAATCAACTTTCAAGATGTTTGTGATCTTGATTGACATATCCTTGTAAGTCATGCACTTCCATGATGTAGTGGCATTCCATCACCAATGACCCCAAAGTATAAAAACAACATATTTTATCCATCTAACCTTATTTAGGTGTTGTCCACCGCGCCTCGCATTTGAGACAATATGAGTTGGTATATAGTCAAGCTATTTTTGTTCCTATATATACTTTTTGCTTGTGGTCACAAGTGGGATTGAATTATCCGATATATTGCTCTTTCTTCGACTTTTGCTCTCACATACCTTTTCATTTCGTCATCGGTGTTTGAACACTCTTGCATGTTAATGTTTCATGTACTCATCCACTTGATGTTTAGTTTCATCTACAAGTTCTTTCTTTTGCTTACATTTTCCTCCACTACCATATTGAGACTCCATGTTTTATGTTTTCTTTAGTTAATGTAACACCGTGTCAAAAATTAATATCTCCAATGAGAAGGGTCTTGCTTCACTAATCAATATCATATGGAACCCAAACAAGGTCCTCTCTGCTTTGAGTGTTGACATGTTGTTGTCTAAACATCACACCCATAAAACACAACCATTGTTACAGAAACCCAAACAAGGTCCTCTTGGTTTTCCACTATGATAATTATGCATTCTTACATCTATTTTATAAAGGTATAGAACCTTCAACATCCTTGTATTATTTTTTTCCTACAAGTCACCCAACTAAGATTGTTGTGAAAATCAAGACTAATGTACTTATATTTCATCCACCACCCTGCAAAGGGATTCATTCAAATATGAATTTTATTTGCTTTTTTTTTCTCTCGAATGTAAATATCATGACCTTGGTTTTGTTGTATTCAATTCCATCCCTATATATTGACAAACAAATTCTCAAGCTCTTAGGTGCCCTCTCTAGCAATTTGATGTTTTTTCAATTAAAATAAGTTATCAACATATAGGATTGACTTTACAACATAATTGGCTAAGTAGACAACCCCACCTCCATGTTTGTGTGTTCACTCTTCTAACTTATCTACATATATCCTAAACAAAGTGAGGGACAATAGACAATCTCGCTTGACACCAATCTCACTCCTAAAGTATTTTGATAATCCTTTCACTACACAATGTGCACATAACGCCATTTGCCATTTGGGTCAATTTTGCATCGAAAATTGACATTTAAAGGGCTTTTGGATATGTCTCCGCCAAGAATTTGTGTCAAAGATTGTGGCACAAATGTGACACAAAATTGATGCGACTAGACATTTTTCAATGCGTCGAGTTTGCACCACATTAGTGTCCGGTTTGCGCCACATTTGCGACGCCGATTATGTAGTGCAAATGTGACACAAACATTAACCTACAATTTAATTTTTTTAAAAATTATTTTAGAAATTATTATATGGTATTGTATTTTCTGATTTTTATTTGTTTTGATGTGAATTTATTATTTGAAATTGAATTGAAGATTCCTAATATTGTATATTGTATTGAAGATTCTTAATATTATATATTGTATTGAAGATTCCTAATATAAAATGAAATGGGTTTATTAAAAACTTAGCAAAATATCATAATATGGTTTACATATAAAAAAATACAATAAACACATATTACACATAATTAGAAAACAAAATATTTATATTACAATTTTGTTTATACAATAATCTATAGTATATTACATTTGAGAATTACAAAAAGAGACCAATTTCCTTTTTAATTACAAAATAAATGAATATGTGCATAGGTGCTAGTCCTCATATTCGTCCTCGTCCTCCTCCGTGCGATCCTCTTCTCGACTAAATTTGTGCCCCTTCTTTCTATTCCAAATTCGTTTGTCTATCAACCTGCAAATACATAATGATAAAAATTACAACTGCTTGAATTTAAAATTTATGCGACTCAACTAATTAAACACGTTTTACCGACACAACCATTCTTGTTGACCAAATTGGAATTCACTTGATTCCCAACCCGTGATGTTAATGTTGCTTGCACTTATTTTGTTGCAAAGTCTATTTAGAGGTTTTCTTGTAAAAATAATGATATAAAAATATGAGTATTAATAATTTATGTAAGAGAATTTCTATAATGAAATAAAATTGTAGAATAACTTATATTGAACTTACAAATTTGTTTACTAACTCCGCTAAATTGTGTTGTCCCATTCGATGGGTCACTTGTCCTCTTTTTTGGCTTGTGCTTTGTAACCTAATTCTTGGCGACTTTTATTCTTTATGTTAATTATAATATTTGCTAAATATTTAATTAATATAAAAATTAAATTTTAGATATCATAAATTGAGTTAACTAACATGCAACCTTATTATTCTCATCTTGAAGCCATTTATTAAGTCAAGGCGTTCCCCTATGGGAAAGGCCCTTCTGGACGTTTCTATGACTATGTTAAATTTGACGGGTAGTTACATGTCGAGTAAAAAAACAACATGAATTTAAAAGGAGTTTTCACGAATTTTGTCAATTAGGGTTTTGAACGCAGTTATACCAACAGAACAGAAAATCATATCTTCTTCAATGACGGCAATAGCAGCAGCTCGACCACTGGTCTCAATGGGGGCAATGTTTGGAAACGACACATCAATGCTTTGGACCTGGAGAAGGGATTGGCCTTAACCTGTTGATTATTTTTGATAATATTGTTTTTCTTTTCCTGATAACTTGTTTTGTGTAAGGTTTGAGCTCTTGCCTTCTCGGTTAGGTTCCTGACTACCCTCTTGTTGCAAATGCGCAATTTGATTCGAGGTTTTTTGATAAATATTGTAAGTGGGTCTTTCATAAATTTTCTGGCAAATAGATTTATGCCTTCTATTTAGTAAATATAGAAGGTTTTTAGGTGTTTTTATTGTTCCTGGTTTGTCAATAAATGAGGAATAGGTTTATGGGCTCTTTTGAATTTCAGCTCTTTGAAATTGGTGTTTAGCATGTCCATAACAATTGCTTTTATCATAAATGGATTCATTCATTTATAGGATATTATCAAGCGTGGGGCTAAGGGAACACTTCCAAATGATATTGGTTCTCTGTCTGCACTTGCAACACTGTAAGCTCCATATATACCAAATAAAATGAATATTGTACTGAATAGCAATATTAGTCATTACTACAAGGATCTGTATTGATATTCTTTTTGTTAACATTGACCCTTTAGGGATTTATCCTACAACACAGACTTGACCGGAAGGCTTCCAAACAGTATAGGAAACTTGGCTTCTTTGATAATTTTGTAAGTTTCAAGCCAAACCCAAGAACCTGCAAGTTTTTGAAGCATTATCAATGTCTTATATTGGATTTCACAATTATATTAAACGCAAAATTCTATGTTTTATGACTGGTAAACTTTTGGTTCCCACAGGATGGCGATTGGGTGCAGTTTCAATGGGAAAATTCCAAATTAATTGGGGAACCTGATTAATCTCAGTTTTCTGTAAGATATTATATCCCTTCCCAATAAAATTTAGTCAGAAAAAAATTAATAATAAGATTATTGAGACACACATTGTTTCATATATTAATCTTTGAAAATGGATCATGGATTTTGATACAAAATGTCATTCGATCTCATGGTTTAATGGTTGATTTTTTCAGGGCTTTGAATTCAAACAAGTTTACAGGTCCAATTCCTCCAACACTGGGTAGGTTATCCAGTTTAACATGGCTTGACATTGCAGACAATCAACTCATTGCATCGGTCCACAATTTTGTTACACAACATCATTGGCCCCTGCTCACATACACAGGTCTAATTGCCCAAGGATTTATGTTATTGGATGGATTCAGTTCATTCATACAATATTGATTTTAACCTAGATAATTGATGCATTCAATAGAAAAACCATCCATGTGAATCATTTGAGGCCCCTTGTCTAAGGATGTTGGGTTCTTGGTAATATTTGATGCAAAAGTTATCAAGCTATATGGAGATTCACAAGTCAAGGTTTGCATAGATATTGTTGTATTTGATGAGATTCAGACACAGGTGTAATTGCCTAAGGATGTTGGGTGCAAGTCTATGGCTTGGCCTGTTGGTGTTGTACCTCTATACCATACTAACATTGTTCTTGGCTTTGGTGTCATGCCTTCTTGACTCTCTCAATTTTTTTGTTGTCATCTATGCTACATTTATGAGTGATGTACTATAGTGGTGTGCTATGGCAGGATTTCATTCAATGCTCTCCTTCTTTATCAGTGCAACAATGGCTAAAGCTAAATTATGACAAGGAGTAAAGACCACAGCAAAGACAAAACATACATTATTCGTAGTGGGTCTGATTGATTTTCATAGGACCTTAGGTTCCTCTAAGTCCCAATATGACGGCTTACAATCTCCACAAGATATTTCAAGGCAAGAGGGAGTTATTCATTTATCGGCTACAATGGTTGAAGGCAAGCGGTCTCAACTGGGCTAGGAGCATAAAGGCCTCTTCCAACACCACTTTGGACCTCCGAAAAGAAATAGATTTGGTATTCAAGGCATATATTATTAGCATAGGATCCCCTTTAACTGCAATGTGTTTAATATAGTTGCTTTGAAGACGAGATAGAACTTCAAATGTTGTTTCAGTCTCCCAACTTGTTGGTTGCTCTAGGAAGACCTAAGGCATAAGCAAAAACAACTTTACCTTTACTATCTTTAAGGAAAATCCCATGCCTGCCATCCTTGAGTTACTTTTGACGGTGTCATCAAAATGTAGTTTGATTAGCTTTGATGTGATTCCAACTAAGGGGTTTTGAACTGTATATTGAAGGGGTTGTGGTCCAATTGGTGCGATGAAGGTATGTCACAAAGTATATTCCATCCACCAAAGTATGAATTCCCAGAGATACCCGAAACAAAAGGGATGAGGAACCAAGTGGAAGGAGACTCGATTATTCATGCACCTTGAATCAAGGACTGGTTTGTTCTCTATAAAAATTTAAAAATATTGGTCTGGACCAAAGTAAATCAGCTATAAGAGTTTATTTGGATACATTTGGTATTTGTGGAATTCCCAAAAAAATAAGAACTCAAAACGAGGAAAGCTTGAAGTGTAAAAGGAAGGCTCTATTCTTCCATCCAACCGCCAAATTCGTTCTCTCTAAATTTCAGCCCAGCTTGGTTTGATCTTGACACCCATAATTTAATATTTTGTTGCAAAACAATGTCTATCTTAGGAAAAATTTTAAGCATACATTTTTAGAAAATTAAAAGTTTTGTCAAATTCCATTTTTTTTTAGCAGAAGCCCCTCCATGGGACCTCACCCTAAACCCAGTTTTCCATTTATTTCATGTAAGCCTATAAACTCTTTTTCTTAATTAAGAAATGCCTAGTGTTCGAGGAATTATGTGGAAAAGTTACTTTGAGCTGCAACGTATAGATCCTCTACAATCTATGCACAATCTGGAATTCATGCTTTGGTGGGATTTACATCTGAGAACTCGAATAACAATACTCCCTCTAAATCTAAGATACCTTGTCTTGTCCAATTGTCGATTGGAAGACTACCACCCAGGTCTCAAGGTGAGCTACATTTTTGTGTTTTTAGTACAATGTCATGCATTAGATTTAGGTAAGATCAACATTAGATAGCTACATTTGAGTTTTTTTTTAATGTTCAGGGATAACTAGAATAATCCAAGTATTTACTTGATCTTTGCATATGGCCAAACTCACACATTGAGCATTTTCTTGCTCCCAAGATCAAGTCGCTACAAAGACTCTGCATGATGGACTATGACACCCATCAAATAAATATTTAGTACACATTTCTTTTTGTCTTGCAATATTTAATCAACACTTATCTGGTGCATGAGTAACTTGAAATTTTCTCTAGGTGGGCTATTTGAGCCATATAACTAGCAATCGCATGTGTACAATGCAATGTGAACGCCGAATGGTATATGTTATTAGATTTAGAAAGACAATTATTAATTTTGTAGTTGATGTTGATAAGGGGTGTGATTGGCAATACTGATTTTCTATTAAAGCCCGAACAAATGTTGCGAAATACATTAGAAAGGATGTTATAGAATAGTTAGTTGTGTAATAATTGAATACAAATGCAAGTGAGACATGTAAGTTTGCTAATAATCACTCTCAAGAATGTAATGAATGTGAAGTGTTGTTGTCAAAGTAGATTGAAAGAATGACTAAGTGCTTTAACATATTATCTCTCCATGAAATTAAAATGAAACAGAATATGCAATTATATATAAACAAATCTGAACTGGTTATGGTACATTCCAAATTTCTTTATTACCTCAACGAGTTTGAGAGCATCATTGAATGAGATATTTTGTGCATATCTTACAATCATAGCATTCCATGAGACCACATTTCTTTGAGGCATTTTGCAAACAAAAAATGGTATATGTTATTTGTGTTATAGGGATAGTTATTTTTTGTAGTTGTGTTTGCTTAAACTATGGGTGATTGATTTTGTATGTGTATAAATATAGATGAGTCACTTCATTTAAAAAGTGCAAACATGAGGTCTTACCCTTAAAATTATTCAAAATGCAAAAAAGTGATATAATGTACAAAGTCTTTTGCTTGTGCAATTTTCTTTGCACATTTCTTGTATTTTTGTCCAGTTGTAGATGCCTCAATTGGAATTCCCATTCTCCTCAATTTGTGTGGTGGTTCATATTTCAGTGCATCTTCATTAGAATCTAAAATCCAAAAGAAGCCTCGTGAATGATCTCCAATCATTCATATTTTGGAGAGACAAATTGGGGATGTTGGCATCAGGTGGAGGTGATATCTGATCATTTCGGCTATCACTGTTTTAGGTGGTTTCGGTTTCCTGCAATGCAAAACATTAACAACACATTGAAGACGTTTAAACTATTCTTCCCTCTGCAAGCGAGGCGTAGTTAATTCAGTCCCGTTGTAGGGAGGGGAATTGTGTTTCTAGTCTGCATCATATTAAATTGGAGAGGGAAAATAAGTATGTTAGTCGTAGAAGATGTTTTTAAGTATGACGGAAACTTAAAAAGCCTTGTCTATGACCAGTCTAACGTCCAACTTGGGACGCTTTGAAATGGTCTCATTGGGGAACAAGCCCCTCAGCACATAATGAATCATGTCATTGACGAAGGCACATGCCCCCACATGTCACATCAGAAAAAGGATTGGAGTCTAAATATAAATGTAACAATCAAAAGCAAATAACATGAAAGCACTCTACAATAATTTTCTAATCCATAACACAATAAACAAAACAAATGAATAAATACTTCAATCAATATTGAAACCCACCTGAAGTTTGTTTAGACACGATACTCTCTTCTTTACTGCGGGAGAATGAGAATCACAAATAGCCTACAAAAAAGTGGAAAAAGAAGTTAATAAAACTAAATATATCTATACTTATTCAATTAGTTACATCAAAAATAGCCGTAATTTCGACAAGATTATAAATTGAGAAATGAATAGCTAAGCACCAATTTTTAAAGGTACAAATTAATATAGCTCGATAATTTTACAATATTTTAAATGAATTATATATGCAGTGTTGTTCAAAACACTTCTAGAACATAAACAAGGGCACGTTTAATACACTGAAAATGAACTCCATGAAGTTTTTGGAATAGGGACGACAGAGAGGTGGTGGGGGTGGGGGGGAAGATGAAAAAGTGACCAAGTAATAAGATTTAGACAAATTTGTGTACACTTGATATCTTTTTGTATCTAAGCTTGATAGGTGAAGGTCCTTAATAATGTCATGTTTCTACTGAGCTACCTTGATTTAACACTAGTCCATAGTTGTCGCTCCTTTAAAGTTGTACATAAATGTAGTTGTTTCTTCTACCAGTATATAACTGTAGTTGTACAAATTTAGTGATGAAATGGTTACTATCAGATGCGTTTATCTACATATTCTAGATTTGCATGTTTCTATGCAAATCAAACAATTTGTTTGAGTGGGAGAAGCTTCAAAATGCTTGGTGAGATCAAGATAGATATATAGTAAAATATCCAATATCAAAAAGGGTTGTAAATTTTTTAAGATTGATAATTTTCGTGGCAGCCCCTGATTCCATAGACTGTTTTCCAAATTGTAGATGTTATTAAAATCTTATCTTTCTTTCATTCATTCCATACCAACAAAACAAAGGTATAATTGTTTTTTGCATTATATAGATACTTAAGCTCATTCTCAATATTTATTTCTTTAGCATTCTAATTCACTTATCCAAAAATGTTCGAAGACAACTAAACATAATACAAGTTTGAAAACAAATTATTGAAGGAAAAATTACTAAAACCCCTTGTGATTGACAAAAGGGGGAAAATTATGAGGGGCATGCTGTTAAGTTGATAGATGTCTAAAACCAGTGGTATTTGTACTAAAAAAGTTTGTATGGTTGATCCATACACATGAATATTGAATGTACATCTTTCAAAAACAATTATCTCAAGTTGTGCCTAAATTGAAAGGGAGGAATGTAAAAATCCATAAATGAGCAATGATGTCGAGCATTTTTTGGGCTACCATGGAATTTGAAACTATGTTATCTATAAAAAAATGTTCTTTCATTATGCATTTTTTCAAAGGTGGTTGTTTGCCTTCGGCCATTTTCAATTTCCCCAAAGCTTCTGTTCATGCTCCGAAATACCAATTTTTATCTTCACATGTAGATTGGTTGCCTAGCTTGGGGCCTAATGATTCATTGCAGTGAATAGAAACAACATTCAGAGCTCCAACCGTATGATTCCCAATGATTTCTTGAGACTGAGGCACAAAGGAGTTGACAAATACCTTTCTTTTGTAACTAACTACACCGCCTCTCATTGAATTCGACATATTCTCACTACACTACACTCTATACATATATTGCACCCATACACCGCAGTCACTGGCATACTTTCCATCTAGAATAGTGTGACCGAAAAAGATGTCTTTAGGTGTGATTCTGAAGAAGCTTCTGATTATGCACAAGAGAAAAGAAACATAACGAACAATTATGGTCTCAAACCTTGCACCATTGGCTGGAATGATTTATGGACATGGCTCTTCACATGTATGATGAAATAATGAGAAACAGAGAAAATATAAATGAGTAATATATAATTGGTTATGGTGATACAAGCACTGTTTATAAATGTGTTCTACAAAATTGTAATCGAATTGCTATAAAGAGACTGCACAGTCACTACCCACAAGGCTTGCGTGAAGTTGGAACTGAGCTCGAAACAGTTGGAAGCATCAAGCAAAAAAATATTGATTTGTAAAAGGTGAAAACCAGAAATGTAGAAAGCGATGCATGAGCCCTTCTTATTGAGAATACAACTGAAACTATAATGACCGTACCATACATTAAATGACTCAACTATTTTATTTTATATTTAATATTAATCTTTGCATATGAAGAAAAAGGTCTCATAGAGGGGTCGACATCTATTATGTATAAGCTTGTGTTAAGGAATTTTACAAGCTTGGTCTGTCTCTAATATATGGCTTAGGGTTACAGCCCAAACCCTAAGCCCTCGTATCATATACTGATAACAAGTGTAAACCTTAACAAAGTTTAACTGAATCACAAAATATTAGGAAATTAATATAAAATGCATCTGTATGTAAAGTATTTTAAAATGGTAGCTATTGAACACAAAACCTTAAACAGGGACTGAATATAAATAAGCCACCAATGCAGCATAAATAAAATACAAACTAAAAAAATTAAAGGGAATTAAAGCAACTAATGCAACAAAAACAATAAAAAACACAGATATGTCCAGCAAGCGTAAGTTAATTACCTGGAAATGGAAGAAGAAGAAATATGTCTCGTTTTCCCTCTGCTTGTTCTCCCGCCTCGTCTGCTGCTACAATGAACAGTCCTCCCAAAACAAAAGTATAAAACAAAAAAGAAAAATATAACACATACTAAAACAAAAATGAAAACAACACAGAATCATCAGCATGGCCACGCTGAAACAGAACCCTTAACCACAAAAAAAAATTAACATACAAAGTCGTAAGCATAATTAAACCCGAAGAACAATCATGGAAGAACAGAAAACAATCAAACGAGAAAAAGGAGGAGATAATCGCGGATAAATATTTTAAAAGACCGCATTCTCAATCAATTTCACAGAAACACTGTTAGATATGAAAATGCAGAGATAAAATGCGGAGACAGAGATGATGAAAATAGGTATATGTAGATAGAAATGCTCGCAACGGCTAGGAACTCCAACGGCTAAAATAAAAAGCAGAAGCTTCGACAAGGAAAGAAGTGTCTTTATCTTGCGTGCAGAGCAGAGAAGCCATGGATCTCCGTGGAGAGATTCGAACCCTGGTGGCTCCACTGCGTTGATAGTGACTGTCTCCGATTTTTTTATTATTTATTTAGCTCCGATTTTTATGACCGTTGGATTTCAACGACGCTTGAAAGAAGAATGTCATCCGTTCGATCTCTGACTTTTGTCGAATTAGAGGTCTCAGCTTCAATACAAGAATGCCCTTCGCGTAACTTCAGAACGCTTAGACCGCCTACCAAAGTGATATGGTTTTGTGGGTAATTCCTCTAGGGGAATTCCAGATACCTCGAATTCCTTTAAACAAGGAAGTTCCTGCAACTCAAACAAACCACTGTATGAGTTGCCCCGTTATTCACTACAATAAATACTAATTAATTACGCCGAAGGCGTTCTTGTATTGAACTGAGACCTCCTAATTCTGACAAAAGTCAGAGATCGAACGGATGACATTCTTCTTTCAAGCGTTCTAGTGCAGAGGGAAACAAGAAGCAAAGAAATTTTGTTTTTCTTTGTTTTATGCAGCAAGGAGAATGGCCGTGTGCCAGAAATGCATGTGGAAACGACCATGTTGACAACAGATCCCAATTGTTTGTCTTTTAAAATATGGAATGGTCGCAGCTTGATTTGGGATGAATCAATTGTAGTTGCAATAGCAAAAGCATTCGAGTGCTTGAGTGTATCTGAAATTCATGAAAGCGACCCATCACCGGATAGTAATTGCAAAAACCTTCATTCCCTGTTGAAGAGGATTTGGAATCCAAGCTTAGCAGAAATTCTGAACTGTTGGGCATTGCATCATCAGAAGCAGTAGGGTTTTATTCCTTAAATGTTCCTGAGACTCCTGAAAGTGACACCATTAACTGTAGACTTGTGACACCTCTTGAAGAGCATTCAGAGCTGGAGCTTAGCAAAAATGTAGAGGCATTACCAATTGTATCATCAAAAGCGGGGGCATCAAAGCTAGACACTACTTGCAACTAAGCTTTAACACCTCTTGATCAGGAATCATAGTCTGGGCTTAGCATAAATGCAGAAGATCAGCATCCACAGTATGAGCTTAACATAAATGCAGAACCATTTGTAATTTCATTAGCAAAACCGGTGGCATCTATGTGATTTTTGTTTTTGTATAAATGTTTTAGTGGAGACATTTGGATATGCATCGTTGGTATAATAAGTACTTTCAAGAACCCTCCAAAACTTTATGTTTGGTTTGTGTTGGAATTGTACAATTGCTTGGAAGATCAGACCATGGTTTGATCTTGAACTTTGCAAAGTCATTTAAAGATATCTATTCTGGCTCTCTAATTAACAAAATAATTTTTGACAGCACATTCTAAAACTGCATCCCCACGAGTCCTCTCTATCCTGGGGTCTACTTTTCTCAACGGATGAGCTGATTTTCAAGTAAACAATGACCAATTTTTCCTTTTAACAGCCCAGATTTTTTTCATATTAATTCAGTCCACTCAGAACCCTTAAAACAGATAAAAGTGTGCCCAAATTTCTTTTTGAAGGGGCAAAATTGGCTTTTGGGCATTTTGTTCCTTTTCCACTTGCCCAAGAGGAATGTTTTCGTCAAAGCTAAATCAATCCACTTCCGATACTAGTAGTAGTACACTCTTATGTTGTTGCCTGCTCTAATTGTATAAGGTTCCACAAGAAAAATACAATGATGAGTACATGCGTATTTAAATTATTAAATCTCAAAATATGAAGAACCACATAATTAATGCTCATGGGTGTAATTCCTATGCAGAAGGTTCTTTGGAAATTAATTCTTCTTATAACACAAGGAGACACCCTCAATATTAAAAGAAATGCCAGCAAATTTGTAGTGTCAGTAAAATGATTAAAAGCAGACATTAACTTAATTTTGTAGACACCACCATCAGTTAAAAATCCCAAGGTGCAGAAAACTACATAGGAAACGATGTCAGGAATTCTCAAATTTTATGGGTATATACATAAAGAATGTAGTCAAATTTGTGGTCCTCGTGGCAAGATTGAAACTTTATTTGATAAGGCGGTTGGAAAAAAATCTTGTGTAAAGGTTATCAAAGAAAACGATGGGGAAAATTGAGGCATATTCAATCATTAAATATCCAAAAAAAAAAAACATATTGTCTTGCAAGATGCCAAACAAAGGGTTGTTTATCTTGAAACGGTTTGGTTCTAAAACTTGGAAAGAGGAAGTTGGAAGTTAAAGATTTGGTTTTACATTGAACAGTTCATCTATGGGATGAATTGGTAAAGTTTTGTTAACTGTTGAGTTGGTCGGTATTGTAGTATTTGTAAGGATCATTGATAGAAAAATAAGCGCACAAGTAGTTGCAGAAAACAAAATAACTAAAAATATATATTCATTATAACTCAAACTAAAACATACAAACAACAAGATCAATAACAAGGCTATCTTGAAGGGGACTATTGGACCATTACAAGACTTCAGTGGACAATTGTGTTGTAGATCTTTGACTAAGGATTTTCATTGTTAGGTTTTCTAAACCGGTTTTAGGATTTCTCAACAGACCAACATGGTACAAGGAAAAGGTTTATCCTCCAAACAAGGTAGAGTACTTTTTATGGCATTTAAAAAGAAATGTTTGTGTACCATTGAATCCACTCAGACCAGGAAATCAAGGGCGGGTTTCGATGTATAATCTATTTCCTTGACTTCACAGTCTATTCAATCATTAGTAGATTGAGTTTTTCGTAGCCCAAGTAAGCAACTCATAAGATAATAAAAATTGTCAATTGGTTAATATAAACCACCACCAAAAATGTTAAATATGCTAGTAGAGCTAGCCTACAACAAGATAGTCTCTTCCTGATACGTTGAATGCTATCTATAACAAAATTTATTACTTTTCTACCTCATGAATTGGGATATCATTATTAGAATTATTGCTATGTTTAGTTTCAAATAACTAGCAAGTCATGCTTCATATTTTTTGTTTGGGTAAAGAGAAATTACCTCGAATGGGTATTTAGATATGTACATGTGACATATTATTTTGATCTATATATGAAGATTTTTAGAGGCGTAGTAGCAATTATGAGATGGATTCAAAAGGTATATCAAATTTAGGGTAGTAATGTGTGTATTTAGAACCAATCAACCATCAAATTAATATTCAATTAACAAGGCATAATTCATTTTTTTGGTTTGGATAAAAAGAAATCAACCAGAATTTCATATAGATTTACATATAGCAATAAATGTATATATTTTGCAAAACATGTCTAGGAATGAAAATTTAAAACTATTTATTATTATCAGGTTCCAGCCCTTGAACACAATGGAAAAGTTGTAGGACAAAGTTTGGATTTTCTTGAATATCTGGATAACAATTTTGGAGGACCTAAGATTGTCCCCAAAGTAGCATACAATGTCTTTGGACTGCATGATTTCTCTTCTGAACTATATATACAACTTTCAGTAGTTATCCTCTTCAAACATATGTGTTCATTGGAATTATGTAGGATGCTGCTAAAAAGGAAGCTGCAAATGAGCTACTGAAGTATTCAAACACTTTTAATACGTCCAGTTTTGTGGGATTGACTAAGCCAGAATATGTGGTCGCAGAGGAATTTGGTAAGAGGAATGTTTCTTGCACTGGCTAATGATAATGATGAATTGATAGGAAATATTCTTAGGTAATGAAGAATATGCTAAGTAAAATATTTTAATGCTTTGCTTTCCGAACCATGGCAGGGCCTGCTCTTGACTATTTGGAGAATGCTCTTGGGAAGTTTTTTTGCAGAGATGGTCTGTTCTTTTTGGGTGAATTTAGCCTGGTAAATCATAGTTATAAAGGTGAAAGTTGATATATGATCATTTTTGTATTTATTGCTTTGACTAATAATGAAATGTTGCATGAAACTTATGCAGGTTGATCTTACATATGCTCATTTTTTTGAAAGATGTCAGATTGTGTATCAAATCTTAAAGAACTATGATATAACAACAAACATGCCAAAACTATTGAAATGGACGGAGAGCATCATGTGTAGTTTAGACCAAGATAAACTTAATTGTAGAAATAATTACAGATAAATGATAAGAATAATATGCTTATTGGGTTTGTGTTCTCTTTAAATGCTTTGTGAAAAGCATAAATGTAGGTCTAGTATTAATCTTGCGATGAACTTCCACCTGGTTGGAGGATTGAACTAATATAACAAAAAAGATATAGTCACAAACTAATGCAAATTCTCTGTTTTCATCACTGAAAACCAACTATGTTCTCTCTATTTTTTCATCCTTCAAACAACTCATCATAAGCATAGAAATAAAACATAGTAATTTAAAGAGCAATAAATTCTTGAAAAGAACATAGTAAATTTTAGATGTTGCAGGGGTCTGATAAACATAGCACTATTCAGGACATTAATCTTTTTCTGAGAAAACACTCATGTTCATCATCTCCAATATGAATTGAGTTCTGAAGACTCAAATAAATGGAGTGCATAATTATTTTATTTTCAATTTCTTCTATACAAGAAAGAAATACCAAATTTGATGGTGGAGGCAAACTGCAATAGCAAATGTCGTTCTTCCCTGGGTTGAAACATTAGATACAATATACACCAAATCGCCCAAAACTTATTGCCGAGATCTTTGTAAAAACTCTATGAATTAGAAGGTAATTGTAGTTCTGGAGTGGGAGTGGGAGATGGGAAAGATCAGGCATCAGGTGGGCAGCTGGGTGGGTGACTCGTGAATAAGATCCGCTTTGTTGGTTTGGTTATGTTTGACCTATCTTTTATTTACTTGTGAAGGGATATATCGGTTGTACATAATTTGATCTTCCATTCGCAATCATGGAAAAATTTTGCACAGGAAACATCTATGCTTCTCTTAAAATGTTGGCATTTCGGTGCTCATAAAATTTTCAGGCCAAATTGTTCATTTTACTGGTGTAATCCAAGATTCTTGTAATAGTGCCTCATTTATGGCTTAAAGCCTGGAACAATACTTCTCATTGATTTTATACACTGACATTTCAATTGTATTCCTACAAGTTAAATCGAAAGCACAACACATTTTTGATAAACATTTTCCTACACTTAGATAATCAATCACACCCCTTTAAAACAAATAACATGTACCATTCGGCGTTCACATTGCATTGTACACATGTGATTGCTAGTTGTAGAAGTCATTCCAAGCTTCCGGTCTACATAGGGTGGTTGAAGAAGTCTCCTCTTCACATTAGTGTTTCCTTCATAATTTAGTTGCATAGTATAAATATAAAATAATTAGTAAAAGAGTATGAATAATTTTATTTTAAAAAGTGTTATTTACACAATAAAATTACCTTGATATGCCTCTTAATTCTCCTAAACCCATGTGCTGCAATTTTTTTCCGATTAACCCTATTTTATAGTGTGAAGTTTCAAAATTGTGTTGAGTTAACTCAATTAGTCTCTTGTGATTTTCTTCTAGGATTTCATTCCACTCTTTGTGACAATATGTTTTGAATATATTGCGCACTCGATCAACAATTATTTTTTTGAAATACCTGAAACCCAAAAATTAAAAAGGTTAAAAATATCATTTTTTCAATATTAATAAAACAAAAATGAATAAGTTGACATTAACAAAAAAACTTATAAAAATATAAGTTGAAAAAATTAATTAAGATGCTTAAATAAAAAGCATACTTTCCTCGAACATCCTTTAGTATTTTTCCATCGTTATTTACATACAAAGTCATTTCTAAGGCCCCTTTCACTCTATGTTGATACCTATCATGGATAAGGAAAGAGGGCTGCCATTCATCTCTGCTAGTGGGGTTGACACATTCTTCTCATCATCATAGCCCCCTTAATGCATTGGGTAGTATGTCGTTGAGGCTAAATGGATGAAAAAATTTCCATTTTCGCTTTTCTTGTTTTATTATAAGTTGGTGAGAGGGTCTTGCACCCAAAGTGGATCTCTGCAATAAAATTATAATTTTTCATTATTAAATTAAATAAAATCAATTTTATAAAAACATAATAATTATACCTCCAAGGTGGTGGCTCCTCCATACAAAGAAAAGGCATGTAGTCCTATCGCCCTCATCCTCCTCCAAGTCTATAAGTGAAGCAAACTGACATATAGTGAAGTGTTATTATTTTTGAATGACAATAAATAGTTAAAAATACAATAAATTTAATCAATCAAATGAAATAAAATTATATTTAAAAACTATAAAATCATACCTTTGTGGTTGGTCCTTGGATGTCGAGGGACAACCACTGCTATGAAAATGTTCTTGAATACTAGTAGACCTGTCATTATAAAGTTGTGTGATTAACATGTGTAAATATGAAAAATACTCTTTAATTAGAAAATAAAATGTAAACCAATACCTCCGTGGTGGGTGCATAGAGGTCGATGGATATGCAAACATGGAAGGTCGTCGTTAGGCAGTCGTCCGATTCCTCCTCCATGTCATGTTGTGTTGAAGCATAAATGCTAGATCCTCCACACATAAACGTATCAATCAAACAACCCATAACTCTGTGTCATCTCTAATATCAATAAAACATGCAAAAAATCAAAATAAGAACAATGAGATTGGAAATATACAACACTTCTAATATGATTATAAGGTTTCAAAACATTTAAAATTATACATTTGCACAATTATACTATTTTTCCTTGTTGATGATAAGAATTTTGTTTGTTTGTGCTTATTGTCTATTAAGAGTGGTGTGGGTTAAAATGATGGGGTATTCCTTTCAATTTTTACTTTCACCTCGGGCCACTTTTGAAACATTAATTTAAGTCAAATTATGGAAATTTTTGTGAATTACAAAAAAATTAGGGAACTTTAGGTTTGATTTGTTCCATTACATCAAATTAACTAAATTCATATCAAATTAGGTTAATTAGTCTATTTTAGTCTATTTAGAACAATTAGGTCAATTATGATATAATGGAAATTAAGGTGAATTTGTTTGAATTTTGTCAAAATAGGAAAAGCTAGGTAAATTTGGGTGTAACGAGATCAAACCTCCTCACTCTCCTTCCAACCACAAACAAAACCCCGATCACCCACCCTTTACTCACATGCATAGTGAATGGGTACATAGGATGACATTGGAGTGGGGCTTGTAAATATGTGAAATCACCCTAGCATTTTCTATAGGTTTTTATGGTGATTTAGGTGTTTGTAGAGAGATTTGTGTGAAGTGCTATGTTGGTGAAGTCCAAGCTCGCTATATGGGGATGCAAGTGGTTATTCTGTAAAGCAAGTATAGTGGTAATGGATAATGTCAGTATTAGGCATGAGTATTGTATGTTTCACTAGGTTATCCTAGAAAGAAATTGGGTTGCTATAACAATCCACTATGTATTTTTTTTTATTTGTAATCATGTTTATAACGTCTAGTTAAAAATTTAGTATGATTTGAAATAACAAGTTCGTAGTGTTAGGAAATTAGTGTTCCCATGGTAATTGTGAGTTACCGCATAGTAAAGAGTACTTACAAAGGTGGTAGTGGAATAATGTTGTATCAAGCGTGAGTATTGGATGTTTCACTAGGTTATCCTAGAAATAAATTGGGTCACTATAACAATCCGCTATGTATTTTTAAAATTTTAATCATGTTTATAACGTCTAGTTAAAATGGTAGTATGATTTGAAATAGCAAGTTCGTAGCGTTAGGAAATTAGTGTTCCCATGGTAATTGGTGAGTTACCGTATAGTAAAAGAGTACTTACAATTGTGTTATTATTTGGGGTAGTTATTTGTTTCACCTCAAAGTAATGCGATAAAATAGATAAGGTAACGGGCATAGGAGGAATACCTGTGATTATGTAGATGGAAGAAGGCGTTGTGCACATTCTAGACGTCGAAACAAACTAGTTGTAGAGAGCTTCCCTTTGGATAGGAGGAACGACCTGTATAAGAAACACAACAAGACCACCAAATAGTATTAAATAGCAAGACTCAGAGGACTGCCTAACAAGGATAAATTTGGGAAGTGTGACATTCCCTCAATGGTTGTCAATCCTCTGTTTAATATAACTTAATGTAAGAAATAACAGTTCCTATTGTAGTTGATAAGATTTAGGTATATCCTATTAACATACAACAAGTGAATTTAACTCAACAGTAATGGTTAGAATTAAATCCAGATGATTAATGGGTTGGTTGGGTTTGCAGTGTAGTAGAGGGTGTAGGTGAGGTCTGGGTGAAATTAGGAAAGGTTTTGGGTTGTTTTGGGAAGTTGTTAACTCGCTATTATAGGAAAAATTTCCAGTCTTAGAGACCGGTATCGGTTGGTCGACCGATGCCGGTATAGGAGATAGACCGACACCAGTTAGCTAACCAGTGTCGGTAGGGGCAATTTGGTTAAAATATTAAAAATGGGAGTTTGGGCCTCTCTGTGATTACACAAAGAGCTGAGGAGGTTTGGGGAAGGATGGAAAGGTGTTGATTAAGACTCAACAAGGTACAAAGGGTGATGGGATAGGTGAAATGGCTCTGGTTGGTAGAAAAGGTGATAAATGGGTAGAAGGTGGTAACGAGACAAAGAGAAATTAAATGAAAGTAGTAAATGAAATGATTAAGATCAAACACACAAGCTTAACAAGTAAGAATGATTTACTTATCTGATAAAATTTGTAGATCCGAATGTGGTAGGAATGGTTGATCATTTGGAGGAGAAGCGTATTGTGTCTAGTCAATGGTAGCAAGAAGCATGCATGTGTGCTCATGTCATGTCAACTGGAGCTATGGAAGTGATGATCATTTCTGGGTGGTAGTGTGATGTGCTATGGTTCATCGTTAGAAATCATGATTGTTGGAGACTTGAATGCTAAAGTGTGTGTGTCAATGAATTTGGTGAACCCGGAAAAGAGTTAGAAACTCATAATTAAGGGTAACCGATGGTAGTTAGGGAACCGACACCTACGAGGGAAAACTCACATCGGTTAGGGAGAATTAGTCCAAGTTACCAAAAATAGCCTGATCTTTACTATTTTTGGTCATGATCTTGATTGCTAATCCAGGTCTCAAGTGAGGTTGACACTTAGATAAGTGGGAGTGTTGTTGGAGAAGGAATAGGACTTTAATTTTAGGGTTTGAAAGAGTCCCAGTTGGTTAAGATAAGTAGAGACTTAGTCTTAGTTAATCAATAGGCTAGGAATAAGTCCATGGTGAGGTGTCTAGGTGATGTGGCTAGGTAAGGTGTAAATCAACTTAATTAAATTAATTAAATTAATAATGTGAGGATGAATATTAATTTAATTAAAGGTGATTAAATTAATATCAATGTGGGGAAGGGGAGAAAAGGGATTGTGACCCAATTTGGTGTCTACATTTTCCCCTTTTTGTCATGTAGTTTGTATTGATAAGCGACGCTGACAAAAATAAGAGGTAGGTGTTCCAAGTATGAGTGAAAGTTAGGTTGCCCCAAGTATGGGTGGAGGTGATCCCCCTCAAACCAGGAATTGATGAAGTAATAGACTCGAGTTAGTGGGTGGTTTGATAAATTGATAAGTGATGAAAAATGAGGTATAGGTGGGGTGTAGGTAATGATGATATCGGTTTGGGTAGTAGATAATGGTATCGAACGCACACACACATAAAATGTGACAAGGTACTAGGCTGAAGAGCACACAAACTCTACATCATCAAAGGTCAATAAGTTTATCCAAACAAGGTTGATGTGGTCCAGGTATCCAATGTATAGGATATGGTCCTGAAACATAACTAGGTGAGGTGCAAGAACATGCGAAAGAGGTATGTTCCGGATCACCCAAAAGGTTTGGTTGAGATAAACGACATGACATTAGGAAAGGAAAGGTCAATAGGCTAAACAACACGAGTAATGTTCTTGTAAGGTACAACGATATTTGAATTCGAGTGTCTAATGGGTGTAGGTAGGTTGGGTAAATAAGTAAGGCCATGGGTAAAGGTGTGGTATAGGAAAAAAATTTCCCCAAATGAAACAAAGGTTGGAGGCTAGGTTATAAGGTAATAAGGTGAGCCACAAGGGCTTGGGTAAGGGTGGGGTAGCAATAAAATATGTATATATGTATTGATGCACAAACACTCCTTTTATATAGTTGGTGATGATATTAGAATGATGATGTACTTGGTTTCATTTCCATTGTATTGTTATTATGGAAACTAGGCGAGTTAGGCATGGTTGAGTTAGAGTTAGATGTATGTCTTGGAAATTAGGTTGTTTAGGCATGGTTACAGAAAATGTCCAAGTTGGTTGTTTTAATGGAAATTAGGTATAAGTTGTATGGAAATTAGGCATGGTTGAGTCATTATGGATTGTTAAGATATTGGTGTCATGGAAGTTAGTTGGTTTTTAGGCATGGTTGAATAAAAAAATTCCAAGTTACTGTTTTATGGAAATTATGTGTTGTAGGTATGGTTTGGTTTAATTTCCACGTAATTGATATTATGGAAATATAGATGATTCATGTATGATGTGATTGATGTTGTAGCATGGTAGGTATGTTGAAATGATTTATGTTTTGTGATACGTTAATTTCCAAGTTATTGTGTAGATGGAAACTAACTAGGTTATGATGTGTGTGTAAAAGGGGGGAAATGGTTAGGGGAAAGAGTGGCCGAGCTAACCTCCAAGGGCCCCATGCCCTCGAGTGCTACCTACATAGCCCTGATGAAAAGGGGCCTTAGGATGATGTAGTTCTCCCATAGGATAGGGAAGAATAAGATGAGGTAGGTGAGTAGGTTGGTGAGTTTAGGTATGGGTAAATGGGCAAGGTAATTTAGGCATGGTTGTGTCTAGGTTGATTAGGCATGGTTGAGTCTAGGTTGATTAGGCATGATTGTATCGAGGTTTTTAAGCAAGATTGTGTATGTAAATATAGGTGAAAAGAGAAGAAATCCCAAAACTAAGTGTCAAGGTCTTGTCATATGTAGAAGAATCAATAAGTAAGAAAAGGGGCGAACAATAAAAGAGGTGAAATTTTTCTCTAAGTGGCAAGAACCATTATGGGCATACCAACAATAGGCTTATGAACTTAAGCCCTTAAAGATATTGCATGATTGAACTTTCTAAGGGTGAAAGAAGTTGCATGATCATGAAGTGTCACATGTGCACCACATCCCTTGAGTGGGTAGAAGAAGAGAAAGGGAAGAAGGTGAGGTGGAGTGGTTTGTTTAGTGTAACCTTGTTGTGAGACAACATGCCCCTTTGCAAAATACCCAAAATCAGAATAGGCAAGTCCATGACTAAAAATTGTATTATTTTTTCTTTGTGCTTTTGTTTTATAGAATGATTAATGCGGGAAGTCTATGTGGGATGAATAGAATATCTCCTTGAGGTCTTCATGAAGCTAATCAATGAGGAAGCTTCAGAAAATATTTTTATTTTATTTTTTCAAAATAGTCTTCTTTTGGATAGACTATGTACAATAGGGCTAGATATTTATAGCTTTCCTTCGAGGGAGCAATCTATTTTTAGCAGCAAGAGAGAAAGAGAGATGTCCCTTTTGAGGGAGTCATCTATTTACAAGAAGTTTTACTCAAGGAGTTGAATTTGAATATCCCATATATTACTTTTGAATTTTTTTTTGGGACTTGTAGATCATGGACAAAACTATAAAGGAGTATAGGCTTCTTTTATGAAGGAAAAACCATAGCACACAAGGTTAACTATGAAAGAGAGGTTTTAATTGATGAATGACCATGGGATTCCATCCTGAAAAGGATGAAAATTATCCATAAGAAACATGCCATTAGTTGAGCTGTGGTACTCATATTGAAGACAAGGCTGAAAGGTGACGGATAATGACACAATTTTGGTTTAGTCGTTGGTCCTTAAAAGAGGTAGATGAAAGAAAATGTTACTCAAGGGACGAGCATGTAATAGAAAATAGGTGATATATTACTTGATTCAACAATAGAATGATCGAAGATGCAAGGCATTGCAGGGCTCGTGTTCGAGTTTACCTTTGAGAGAAGATAAATGATAAGTACACGATCCATAAGTATGAGTAACGATATAGGGTCCAAGTCAATCGGAGAAAACTTGCCTGTTTACTTTAATCCGCTTTGGTTACATGTTGATTTTCCTTCAAGGCAAGGTCGTCGAGTGTTGATAAGAGAAAAACTTAGTTGAACTTGCGCACGAATCCGCACGGAAAACAACACAAGAGCAAAGGCATGAAGGTATAGGAAGGCGTCACACGCAGAGGTGTAGAGTCAGACTTTCAAGACTTAGCCGATTTTGGAGATCAGTTCTATTCTTAGAGATTAGCGTACATAGTACACAAAGTGATGCCAAGACTTACATGCCACTCTTCATGGAGATTTTTGAAGAGCATGTCAACTCACTCTTGCATGGGCATAAGCTAAGAATAGATCCACCACTATAGTTAACTATCAACTATCTATAGATAGCATACTTGCACATGTATGGCTATAGTTGTAAAAGGCACGTGGTCATTATTAGCATGCACCCTATTTTTGGTAAAGTTAAGTGGTGAAGGGTTAGTTCCCCACCCTATATATATGTAATGAATTACTTAGTAAGAGATATACATAGACACATGTTTTGAAGGATGAGAGATACATGAGTACATGAGACTGGATAATTATAACAGATCCATGCATGCATGTCTGGTATTGTATGAAGCTTTTTATGCTCATAGTACGATGAATATATAAAGAATATTGGCGAACAACAGTGTCTGATATGTTTTGTCAATGTATATTATTGTTATCATGATGATTTACATTTAAGCGCTTATAGATCTAGTTCAGTATAATGATGAATAGATGGATTAGTTTCTAAAAATATATGTTTACTGCTTTATCATGCTACCATTCTTCTACAACAACTCTTAAGAGGGACCCGGTACCTTTGCGCGCTTTGGGTGAGCGCTCAGCCTAGGCTGAGTGATGTGCCAACACGACTAGGTGTTAACTAAGAATTCTAGGCTGCATCATTGGTTCCGTTTCCGGACCTCTTTTTCAGTTGTTTCAGAATGGTTCGCAATGAAGACATACCGGCTAACTTTGGCAAGCGTTGAAGAATGGATTCACAATCTAGAGGAAGAATACGCACGGAGGTTTGACACTGGATCCGAATTTAGAGCATGCACTTGGGTAGAAACAGTAATGTATGAAAGTTTGTACAAAAGCTTCTTTTCTATCTTTCCAGTAGAATTATACGAATGGTTGACTGCATATGCATCTAAGCGGAATTGGAGGTATCACACACTTGTTTGGACACAGGAGGAATTTCAAACACTATATGATGTTGACTTGAGCTGGACTCACGCGGTAGATACTTGGTTTTGCGGTGTCCTAAATAGCTATATTTTGGAGTATTCAATTTCACTTATTTGTGCCCAGGTAGCAGAGTTCCAGTTCCTACGGTATCCTAGAGGGATGTATTTGCAAGGTATTCACTGGCAATCAAAATACTAATGGTAACGTTGAACTTGGAAGCTAAACCCATGGAAAGCTAAAAGAATCTCCACACACGGGGCAGGAATAGGATTGGTGAAAGATGGCAGACCTAGCGGCAACATGACAAAGGGAAGAGAGGCAGGCTGAAGTATGATGAGGGTGCGAGAGGGAATTATGCAAGAAACAAGAAATTGTAGAATGGATGGTGTTGTGGAGAGAGATGGCTCATGAAGGATTTGAGGCTCATGGGGAGGAAGAAGAGCAAGAGCATTAGGAACTCCCCCATCTAGGAAAGCATGATAGAGAACCCTCTTCAGCCTCACATGGAAGCATGCCAAGAATATGACCTGGGCCGCAGGCACGCATCTAAGCCAACCTGCTGACCTAGCCCTTGCGCTTGGTTTTCCAGTATCTAGTACAATAGGTAAAAATAGTTTTAATTTAGGGAGTAAAAGCACAGAAATAGGTCAGACAACAAGTACCTCAATGGCAACATAGACAACTTCATTATTCTTTGGGGTACATTTTTAGGCTCATCATCTAGCACAAAATATGAGTGCGCCGAGTGTGGGATTCACCTCTGAACTGGAAACTACTTCACAGACTGTAGGGGTCTAGTATAGTACCACTGTTGGGACACAAGGGAGTGCATCCACGAGCCCTATTCCAAATCTTGGAGGAGGATCGAGCGGTTTGGGTAGTTCTAGTTCCGTGGTTCGGGTGGTTTTGGAGGAAGAGGAAACCAAGGAGGTTCTGGGTCGGGTGGTCAAGGCCCGCAGCAACCCCAGAACATTTATATGGAGATGTCCCTTCATCTCCTAGAGTACAGAGGTATCGAGGATGCTGCTGAACATGTTCATATGTGTGAAATATTGTGGCGTGCGAAAGGTATTACGGCCTCTGAGCGTAAGGCAAGTCAATTTGCTACTACATTATAGGTGCGCACGCACGCACAACTGGTATAGGAAGTTTGATCCCAATCAAACTTGTATTGACTATGCAGCATTAAAAGATGCTTTCTTGAAAGAGTTCCATATCCCAGAGTTTGAGCAGAAGAGTATAAGCGCACTCAAGGATATAAAGCAAGGCACTACTGAAAGTGTACGTGAGTATGATGCCCATTTTAAAATGCTTCTATCTAAACTCTCTTATGACATTCATGCAAGTCAGCATGCACAATGGTTTTCGGGGGATTGATTACCCCATTTCAAAGAGCACTGTCGAATAAAACTTATACCAACCCGCGCCGAAGCATTGGAGGCCGCTTTACGTGGCTTGGGCGGTTGGGAGTATTGACACTGGAGTTAGTCCATTTTTGGAAGCTCAGATAGCAGCTATGGCAAAACAATTAGAGAAATTATCGGCAAACTCAGCTCATGAAACGCGCTCAAGAATCTAGTGTACAGATTGTGAAGTGGAAGGCCACACCAAGGATAGTTTCCCCGTAGAACTGTACGTTCGTTGTTGTTGGACTGTGAGATTTTCCATTTGAATCATGATGCTAGTCACTGCCCCCTACTACAACGCATGATCAGAAAGAATGTATCCTCCTTTTGTAAAATTTATAGGTCCACGACCCATGATACTAAGGACTATAGATTGATTGGCCAGATCCATGATGCCATTGATATTGGGGTAAGATAGGCGAGTGTGGCTGATAATTCTAAAGGGAAGAATGAGCATTAGGATAGGGATTATAATAAAACACACTATGACAGGAATGACGGAAGGTTTGAAGGGGTTTGTGAAAGGGGACGAGGATATCGAGGTAGATATGGAGGATGAGGCCGAGGTGGAGGAAGGAGTGAATTCCCTCGAGGAACTTTCTATACATGTGGTTCACCTGACCATTATAGGCGCGAATGCCCGCAGAATATTTCCTGTTCATTTTGTGGAAAGGGGCATAGTTATGAAGAGTGTCCGGACTTGTATGAGCATCTCAGTAAGTAGCACAAGCAAGAAAACAAGGGCGTGGGGATGGTTAGAATCCAACACGTGATAGAGAATTAGTGGATTCCCAAGTTAACACTGCAAACATGAGGCGAGAATACCAAGATAAGGCACACGAGCTGAGGTGGTGCACGTAAGAGAGGTGTTACAACAAAACCAACAATCACTAGGGAGGAGGTTTTGCATGCTAGGTATCCAGATCCAACTCATCAGAAAGAAGTTTATCAGGAAATGATGGAGGTCCTTAGAAGCCTTCAAGGTGAGATACAAGGTTTGAAAGAGCAGTCTCGGAAATTGGAGCATAAGGATACAGAACAGGCCCCGTCGGATATTGACGACATTAGAGAGGTATGTAGAACGTTGCACCAAGAGAATATTATTCCTTTATTAGGAAATTGGTTGAAAGGGAATACTTATGCACGTAGGAACTGAGACTAAAAGACAAATAATTCATGTGAATTTTCCCCGATAGCATTGATTACTTACAAGGAGATCACATTGGTGCAGTAAGTAAATGTACTTACATTGGATGCATGGGAACAAATGGGGAGACCCCCATTGCAGCCATCATCTAATGTATTGTTCATGGCAAACAGAACGAAAGCTACTCCCATAGGATTTTGAAGGATGCATCTATCACTATACAAGGGGCCAAGTTCACAGAGACTTCAAAGTGCTAGCGCTTGCGAGAAGCAGATAGCTTCCCAGCTTTGCTTGGGCGCCCTTGGTGTTATACGAACAATGCTGATTTGAGGTTTAATAAGGGGTATATCAGCTTCGAGAACAAGGAGGAAAGGGTTATAATACCATTGATAGATGGGAAATCCATGCCATATGTGGAACCTTTAAGCGAAGAGGACTTGAACAAAATCTATATACGCGCTATTCGGACCCAAAGGTCCATGATCCATCTAAGGAAGGAATCCTTCATTGGGAATATTCTCAATCAATCAGCGATACTACCAGTGTTGCTTGTGATAATTGGGCTCATGGCACTTATGAACTGGTGGGGCACGAAGTTAAGCATGCGGTTGCTTGCAAAAAGGGTTTTCTCTCTGTTTGGTGTATAGGTTGCTCAGTACCCCACTATACTAGATCCAAAGATTTGGCTAGGTTCTTACAGGCCATGGAAACAAATTGGGCTGACCAGCTTAAACGATGAGATATGCTATCATATACTTTGGGCGGGACAACCACGCACTGGTGGGTGGTCCACAGGGATAATCTTTTAGAATGGGGAATGATTGGGACCGCCTTATCAACCAAGTTTTCAAGAAGTAATGCACCTACAAAGTTTTTCCCTTACCATGGTGATCAACCTTCTCAAAGATCATATCCAAAGCAGGTGAGAGACTCTAGATAGTAGGATAGGAAGCATTGCCACCCTCACTTTGGGTGCATCGGTTTTATTCTACTCTACAAGGTTGCGCGCATGCTTGGTATGTATACGTTGAATTACATCGTGACACTGAAATTGGCAAACTTTGATTGTAGGGATGATCCAAACTTTTGACTTCTTTTCATCTACACCACCAGTGAACACAAATTTAAGCTTTATCAAGTGCTTAACCATGGGAGACAGTGGGAAAGTGGAAGAACTTATTCAGGAATTATTTGGTGAGACAGAGATAGGGGCACATTTTGCGGATGAAGAAGATGATATCATATTACTTGAGCGCGCTTCTCTGGAAAAAGATAAGGGGAAGATGGTTTACATAATTGATGAGGAGGAAGTTGAGCACTTGGATGTGGATCATTCACATGGAACATGTGAAGTGTTAGCCAGTGCAGATGTAGATGCGCGCGCATATCATGAACCTATGAAGACAACAAAGGTCAATATAGGCACAGAAGCTGAACCTAAGGAGGTGATAATTGGGGATTACTGGTCAGAATTAGAGGTAGCAAAGATCATAGAGTTACTTTGAGACTATGAGGACTTATTCCCAAGAGGATACCATGAACTTAAAGGTGTGCATATATCACTTAGAGAAATGAAGATAAAGCTCAAGGAAGGTGCGCCCTGTTAGGAAGCGACCATATCGGATGAATCCCAATTTGCACGAGAAAGTAAAAGAGGAGATTGACAAGATGTTGAAATCAGATCATTCGACCATTGGATGAATCAGAATGGGTCAGTCCTATGGTGATAAGCATAAAAAAGGATGGTAGGATTTGAATTTGTGTTGATTATAGAGAGTTGAATGCAACATGTGTTACAGATCCCTTTCCTACGCCATTCACAAAGGAAATATTAGGAGTGGTCAGGCAGTGAAGATATATTTATTTACAGATGGGTTTTCGGGTATCATCAGTTAGGATTTCCTAGGAAGATCAAGAGAAGACCACCTTCACTACTCGAATGGGGAAACTTTGCCTATACTTGTGATGCCCTTTGGATTGAAGAATGCACTTGCTGTATTTTCAAGAATAGTGGTACAAGCCTTCAAGGATTTTATTCATAAATTTTACAGTCTATCTTGATGATTGGACCATCTATGGGCTGATTAAGGATCATTGTGACAATCTGCACTTAATGTTTGAAAGATGTCGACAGTTGAGTATCTCATTGAACATCAAGAAGTGCATCTTTGCTACTCCCTTTGGCACACTTTTAGGACACATTATCTACAAGGAAGGGTTGTTGGTTGACCCAGCTAAAGTTGCAGTCATCATAGGCTTGAAAGCGCTAGCCAGTCACGAGGTGCACGGATTTTTGGGTCATACAGGGTATTACAAGAAGTTTATAAAAGGGTATGCAAAATTTGTCACGCCCTTGGAAGAATTGCTCAAGGGAAAAGGTACATTCTACTAGGGGAGTCACAATAGCGCGCATTTGAGATATTGAAGGAGAAACTTACTATCGCGCCTATCTTGCACTTTCCTTCATGGGATAAACCTTTTCATGTTCATGTGGATGCCTCTGGCACAACCATTGGTGTTGTCTTAGCTCAACTAGGAGAAGGTATTGTGGATCATCCCATTTGATTTGCTAGTAGGAAGTTGACCCCACGTAGAATAGAATTATACCACTACAGAGCGCGAGGCCTTGTCCATGATCTATGCCTTGCACAAATTTCATCAGTATTTGTTGGCTACACCATTTGTGTTTTATACAGATCACATGGCATTAAAGTATTTGGTGAACAAGCCCGTTTTACAGGGGCGCATATGCCGATGGATACTCTTATTTCAAGAGTTTGACTTTACAGTTGTGGTAAAACCAGGACAAAAGTAATTCTGGACCGGATCACTTGTCTAGAATTCAATCAGGAGAAGAGGCACAAACAATAGAAGAGACCATGCCTGATGCACAATTGTATAGGTTACAACACGCACCATCGAAATGGAGGACATTGTTGTCTTTCTAAGGACTGGTATGGTGCCAGAAGGCATGAAAGCCTTAGAGAAGAAGTAACTTGCTATTCATGCAACACCATTCATGTTAATCAGTGGTGATTTGTACAAGTTAGGCAGAGACGAGGTGTTACGCCATTGTGTATTAGAGCATGAATGAAAGGATATAATGGAAGAAGCACATGGTGGTATTGTAGGTGGCCACTATACAGGTGATGCAACAACACGCAAGATCCTACTTGCTGGTTTGTGGTGGGAAACATTATACAAGGATTGTAAAGAGTATTGTAAGACCTGTGACCATTGTCAACGTCTCGGTCGACTAGGAAAAAGGGATGAGATGCCTCTACGCCCAATTACAAGTTCGAACCCTTTGAGAAATGGGCAATTGACTTTGTCGGGCCTATTTCACCAATTGCACACGTAGGACTAGATCACGCTATATCATCACTTGTACAGATTATCTTACCCGATGGGCGAAGCAACACCTACAAAGGACTGCACAACGGCTATAGCAACAAGGTTCTTATGGGAAAATATTCTTACAAGGTATGGCTGTCCTTTAAGTTTAACAAGTGATAGGGGCACACATTTCCTAAATGAGACAATAAGAATTATTTTAGATGAGTTTATGGTTGCCCACCATAAGACTACACCCTATCACCCTCAGGAAAATGGGGCTACTGAGGATTTTAACAAGATTTTGAGCCACACACATTGACCAAGATTTGTGATGTTGGAAGGAAATATTCGGATGATAAATTATCTCTGCTGTTCTTTGGGCTTATAGAACAACATACAAAAGATTGAACAAAGCCACACCTTTTCAATTGGTGTTTGGCACGGAAGCTATTCTTCCTATAGAATTTATGTTACCTTCTTTGTGCATTGCGCGCGCTAGAGGTCTAGTTGATGAGCAAGCCTTAGAAGAATGGATTGAGAAGATGGTTCAACTAGATGAGCACCGAGCCATCGCATGCTAGAGTCAGAAACATGAGAAAGCGTGCCAAAAGGTGTGGCATGATCGACACATTAGGGATAAGAAACTTGCGGTGGGATAAATGGTACTTCTATATGACTCCAAGTTTTGTGCCATCCAGGAAAGCTCAAGGTGCATTGGTTAGGGCCGTATGTTATCACTCATATACTTGAGTCAGTGCTTGCCGCTTAGAAACAAGTGATGGCACAAGGTTGCCAGGTTACTTTAACGAGAGTAGACAGAAGGTTATAACGGTGGGGATTGAATATGCGTGGGATGCAGACAAACTAGTTAGGCAATCTGATGTCTTCGACGCGCACTAGTGGAAATTGTGAATCTAAGGCAAAGAAGGCCCTCCTAACCTAAATTGGTGTGATAGATCGATCAGCAAGGATGACTGCTCGAAGGCTCCAATCAATATCGAGCTCTAGCGTGATTCGGTCTATGGGTTGTGGAATACGTGGAAAATGACCTGGGATAGTTTCGTGTATGTCTCCAGATAAGGTCATAGGGTGGATGGTAAATATAATTGACTCTATGGGTGATTCTCTGCCTAGTCCAGAACTCCTTAGCTTCGTTAGCTGCTATGTCTAACAAGGATAATCTGTTCGATGATGATAGGTGGAAGTGGAGTAGATCTGAATACTAATGTACGTAGGCCAACATCTATGTCTGATTCACCTATGGACTCGTTGGGCTATGGGATTTGTGGGTCACAACCATAGATTCGTGTTTGTTGTGGTCCTACTATGGTCATGTGCGGATCAGTCCCTAATCCCTAGTATCCAATAGTCATATGCTTTCTCAGCCTCTATATTCAAAATTAACAGTTGTGTGATCTTTTCAGAGTATCTCACAGTGTTCGTGCAACCTGAATTCTTAAGCTGGTATCTATATCTGGTGAGAGTGTCTCCTACGTCTGGCTGATGGGACCAAAGGATCACAACCAAATGTTTTCTCTTTCAAACCCTTCCACAATCATGCGGATATATATCTAGGGTAATCTGTAGTTTGGTTGATTTGACCAAAACGTGTGTGCTTGGTCATCTTCTATGTTTAACCCGCTTAACTGGGAACCGATTTGTTGTAAGTTTACCGTTGTTTGGAAGACTTGGATCCTAAGATTCTGATCTATATCAGTTATTGCTGTGATGAGATTGGGTTGGGGCACGATTGGCTCGAATACGTATTCTCTGGGCTCTCTAGGTCCCGTGATTGTCATACAAAAGCAACAACGTAAATCCAAATGCAACAAAGTGAAATTAACTATGTAAAGTGTATCTATAGCATATATGACTTCTCTATTTTTGTATTTTTCTGATGAATTTATATGAATGAAATTGAAGGAGCAGCTATTTTAATATATCTAGAAATTGACAATTAATCTAATGACGAATTTAAAACAAACAAAGCAACCGAGTATAGCTACTTGCCTGTGCAGTTGTAAATCTATTCTAAACAATGAAATAACTGATCTAATCTATTTGAAAGACTCTCGATCCTACCTCAGAAGTGAGGAATGAATCATAGTCTCTCAGAAACTATCAATCCCCACAGCTTCCCTGGCAATATCGAAAGTAAAATTGACTGAAATAAAGTGATTGGCTACTCTATTTGATATGCTTCTAATTAGAACTTTGAAAGCTAGAACCTGGATTCTATAGAACAGTGGCGAATCCGATGGTGTGTGTGATTTTGTCCCCTCAGTGTGATCTCCTCGCTCCTTCGTGCTCACGTGGATCCAGAAAAGTGTGTAATGCTAGCATCAACAAAAGTAGATATTGGGACAAAGGCAGCTTAGGATACAGACTGAATACAATGCGAGTAGGAGAGAGATAGCGCAAGAGTACAGAGCTTGGCTTATGTAATTCCTAGTGGGATTTATTGTGAGTCATGCAACATAAAACGTCCAGAACTTGAAACTATCCTTGTTTGAAGAACAAAACCTGCAACTTTAATGGCTTCCTATTGAAAACAAACTATCCTATTCCAATTGATTTGGATGAAGTGATAACAACAATTGCACAAGATGGATATGTGGCTTCCTAACAACAAAACAACACTAACTAAGCATGCAATGAATGAAACTAAGAATTCTAAGCAAAATGAAAGACTAATCTATTGCAATGAGAAATTCAGAGGCAAATTTGAGGGGCCATTTGCTTGAGCACAAGCCAACTATTTATAGCATTTGCATTTACCCAAGGTAAAAACCAAATTGATCTCTTAAACTATAAACAATGGCAAAACACTATTCCAGGGAACCAGAATCATTAATGCAAGCCCAAGGTGGTGAAAAAAGTTGGTAAACATTGAAATTTACGTGAGTCATGTTAAAAGAGCATTCTGAAAATGCGTGAAGGACCGCCACCCTGAGCAGGGTGGTTATAAGACCGCCCCTGCTGGGGCGGCGGTCACAAGACCGCCGCCTGCAAGGCGGTGGGTTTTCAAAGAAAGAGCAAAAGGCAAAGAAAAGAGGGGAAAAGGAAAAACAAAGCACGCGGGGGCTAAGCGGGGCATGCGGGATGATAACGCATACTTGGAGAGCTTTTCCGATCCCGAACACCTTGCGAGGAGACCTGTATCATCATTGGGGCACGTGTTACGTTGTTCCGGTGGTGCAGTACCCTACAATTTTGGGTACGTACATATTGCCCCCTCGAGAAGCGTTTTAGCCATGAAGAGGCGTAAAATGGTGGGTCCGAGTATGGCGGTCCCGAAATGGGAAGTTGGAAGTTATACCTGATACGTCCATGTGTCGAAATGACGCCATCCAAAATTCCCGCCACCTGCAAAATGAAAAGAGGAATCAAGTGCAGATAGACAAAATAGATCGAAAATAAATGCTAAAATAACGTGAAATGAGGACGTACCATTTGTGCGGGGGTAAGAACTTACCTCCGTCGGCGCTTCAAACCTGTGAAAAGGGAATTTAAGACAAGTCAGTTGCTATATATGAAAGTGGGCCCATTTTCCTATTCATTTGCGCGTGTTGATTTGATTGATTCTGAGCTCTGGGACCCACGGTGATGGTTTCTTACGAGAGTAGAGTCAAAATGTTCATGACGAGATAGCGATCATGCCTCCGCGAGCAGATCATCGACCCGCGAGATCACAGGTTAGTTTTCCTCAATTTATCATTTTTACCTCCAAACTTTTAAAATGCTAAAATCTTTGTCGTGGGGGGGTTATTTTTGAAAATGTTAGGTTCAAAAGGTCCATCTAGGGGGCCTACTGGGTAGGCTTTGTTTTTAGTTAAAATGGTCCTTTTTCGTTTTTTTGGCCTTTTTAAGTTATAAAACCCGCGTGGGTTTTGGGACATGACCGCCGCCCTGAACAGGGTGGCGGTCACATGACCACCGCCTGTTCAGTGGTGGTGGCAGGCAAGACCACCGCCTTTTAAGGTGGCGGTTGAAACCGCCACCCTGCTCAGGGTGGCGGTTCTTCACAGAATGCCAAAAGAACACTTGTTTGAAATTGTTTTTGCATTTTTAGCATCTTTATGTGTTTTCGTGATTTTTCTAATGTCATTTGGATGCTAACTTGCTCTATTTTGTGTGTTTTTGGGTGTATGCAGGCGAGGGAGGAGTACATTCGGTGGAGCCGAGAGAGAGAGTGTGACTGGCTCCCAACAGTGTTAGATGCCCTTTCACAGGATGAGCAGGATACTCTTCAGAGGGCCGGTATACTACGTATATCGCGGGTTCCACATGTTGCACCATCCAGTCACATACTCTGTGACTTATTTTCCTATTGGGATGCTGATCGGAACACCTTCCGATTACCAGGGGTCCGAGGTGAGTGGACCATCACTTTGGAGGATGTCTATCGTATATCCTGGGGGTCCCGATCATCGGGAGACGTCTTACTCTTGAGACAAAGCAGTTCACGGGCCCAGATAGCACAATGGGCTTCTTACATGGGAGATGCAGTCATCTCCACTGGGTTCAAAGAAGGGGGTGAGAGTTCGGTCTATTCCTAGCTTTCCCATCCCCTTGATTCGCCAAGCTATTATGGGGATCCTTGCCTCGAGATTGATCGGGGACAAGGGGGAGACACACTATTATACTACTGGTCCCCCATCATTGCACAGATCGAGGGACATGGCCGGATTTACGCCTGGGGAGCAGATATACTTGGGACTACCTACCATGACTTATACAGGGTAGTCCATTTATAGGGGCAGTCTTTGAGCCACCCGACCCTAGTTATGAGTTGGGTTTACGAGCGCTTCATCCCTTATGGCAGAGGTGTAGAGGTGACAGATCCCGAGCTGTGAGGGCAGCCAGATGGATAGATATGTCGGTGCTCAGAGCACCTCATCAGCCAGTTGCTTCTCTGACCACCGATGACATGGAGGCCACACCATATCAGGCCATGGCAGGCTTATGGGGCGAGGAGGCTCTTACTTTGATCTCCTGCTCCACCACAGGGCAGCTCATTGACAGAGTAGGGCGAGTGGAGATACACCCCTTTGGCCGAGTTCCTCAGCAGTTTGGCCTACCTTACATGGGCATGCTTCCCCAGTAGTGCCAGTATACAGGTCAGTTCGAGAGGCCAGAGGGGGTCCTAGAGGCCGGGGTTGGACAGTTGTTACCCCTGGCGTTCCTATTGCAGCTAGGCGGGTAGTACGTGCCCGAGGGAGAGCCGGTGCTCCTCAGGCACCCTTACTTCAGATTGCCACGGGTCCTGCCCATAGCAGCGATGACCCCATCGACATAGACTCCGAGTCCGAGGAGTTCACAGGGGGAGAGACAGAGGAGGAGACCGAGGAGGACAGTGATCCTGAGTGGCATGACACTCAGGATATCATGCAGGCAGAGAGGGCAGAGCAGAGTGCAGAGAGGGTGACTCTGGTTTCAGAGGAGCCACTCTCCCAGGGCCATGGTGGGGAGGATGAGTCCATTGCGGGATGCTACGTCGCTCCAGCCACGGGAGCACCTCAGTCAGCGGCGGCATCTGTGGCAGGTGCCGACCCTAGAGATCCATCCTGAGGCCTGGTGATCCGAGTAAGTTACCATCCTTCCTTTTAATGTTTGTTTTTAATTAGGATTGCCTTAGTTGCTATCTCTCCTTTTGTTTACACTTGTGTTTTATCTCTTGTTTTATTTCTAATTCATTTTCTCCTTTGTTTTACAGAGACCGCCGATGAGTGGCGAGACTTGATTCGTAGGGTATGCACCGATACCCTGATGATCCCCATGGAGAGGACCCGTGCAGAGCTATCTGTGGATGCAGGGGAGCCCTCAGCAGCTGGCAGACATACTGACATCTTTTTCCCCTATCTGGCATGTGGCTAGGATGGTATCTACCCTCCGTACTGAGCTAGCAGGGTATAGGACAGCCGAGCGCCTGATGAGGAGTCATTCTCATGGCGAGACTACGGCTGCCCCTCGGGATCGTGAGCCCTCCGTGCACTCAGAGAGCGCCGGCGTAGCCGAGTCCTAGGCGTGGGCGTGCACCTTCAGAGGGGTCTCATAGGGATTGAGAAGCCACTTGCTCTCTCTAGATTTTTGTATGATATTTTTGTATATCCCGGGCTCTTTGAGCGTTTTGACCATGCTTAGCGCATGATGGCATTGTACAGAAATTTTGATCATTTATATATATATATATATATATTTTTTTGATCAGACTCTTGGCATTTATGGCTTTGCTTCCATTTCCGTTTCCTCATGTGAACTATGATGTTATGCTTATATGCTTTTTAGAATGTATGCAATGGAGAACAAATGATACAAGTGTCTACTTTCTTTTTGTATTTCATGATGCTGATATATGATAATGTAGATATAACGTGATTTTGAATTTTTAGCTTCTTTAAGCAATTTTGATACTTCATATTTGTTTTGGCAAAGTGGTGAAGATAAGCCGGTATGATGAGCAGATAAACCTGCCCCTACTCCTAACTCCACGCAACTAGTAAGATGCGAGGGCTCATCACCGAGAGTTGGAAAGGGCACAAGTTATGAAATGTGTTGAAATGATAGTGATGAAAGATAGACAAAGCTTTGGTGGAACCAAATTAGGATGCTACAAGCCTACTCTACTTGAGTGACTCCATAGTTTGGGATGCAACTTGCTTTGCGGTTTATCTAGACTTAGATCCGTAGATGGCCACATGGTAGACAAAATCTGGGTTTTTAGGATTTTTAATTCTCTTGGAATTTTGGACATCCGATTCATTTGTTTTTGACTCAAGACTTCAAGATTTTATGACCTTTCACGTTTGTTTGTCAAGAGGACCCCCCACACCTTGCCCCATGCTACTAGTAAGAAGCGTGGGTTTATCACCTTAGGCAAGGCATAGGCGAGTAAGGGCATTTCCATCCTTTCCCAACCCTACGTCACTAGTAAGAGACGCAAGCTCATCACCAAAGGTTGGTGGGGCAAGGAAATGTGTAAATTTAAAATTTTCTGTTTGATTTATACTTGACTTGTTTGTTTGAGTAAAATGTCAGCATGCTCTTACTTCCAAAGAGATATTCATACGGGATAGATGTGACACGATGAAGCTTCTAGAACAGACCATAGGCAAGACACCTATCCTAAGAAGAAACCAAAAGTGAGAACAAGCATGCAGATCTTGGTATGGTTACCATTAAGACTTTGTCATATCTAACTTTGTTTGATGAAATGATTCCAAAATAGTTGATGATATCATGAAAATGGAGAAGTATGATTAGAGCGTTTATGCCAATACCATCAGAAGTTTGTAATGAATTGCTTTTAGAATAAATTCCTCGATCACAAAGTTGTACAAAACAAGTGGACAAAATGATCCTAACTATATGAAGATGCAATGTAGCTATAATTATACAAGTAGTGCTGGTTGCTTATGCATAGAATCGTTTAAGGTGTAGGGAATTGACCGTTTCACCAAATTCCTCACCTTCCAGTGTGCATAAGAGATATGCACCATTTCCATAGTCCTTCATGACTCGGTATGGGCCCAACCATTTGGGCCGGAACTTCCTTCCTTCGCCGGTCTTTTTGTCGATCCGGCTGTCTAGCCTTAGAACTAGATCACCCTCATATATGTCTCATTCATAGACCTTCTTGTTATACTGCCGGCACATCCGGTCAGCATAGACTCTGTGCCATTGTTCAACATCTAACCTAGCTTCATCTAGGCTTTCTAGTTGGGAAAGACGTGCTTCTCTAGTAAGCATCTTCATCCAGATCCCTTGTAATGAGATACGGAGACTGGGTATTTCAACCTCAAGCGGAGAACTGCTTCTACCCCGAATACTAGCGAGAAAGGAGTCACTCCTGTTGGTGTTCTTATTGAGGTTCGGTGGGCCCATAAGGCCGGATATAACTTCAAATGCCAATCTCATTTGTTTTCTTTCACCATTTTAAGGAGAATGGCTTTTAACGTTTTATTTGTTGCTTCAGCTTGTCCATTGGCTTGGGGTAATACAAGGAGGCCGTATGATGGCTTATTTTGAATTTATTGCACAATTCACGAACTTCATCATTCTTAAAAGAAGTCCCATTATCCGAGATAATGATTTGCGGGACACCGTACCTACAAATGATTTGGTTCAAAATGAACTTGGCGATTACAGAACCCGGTATAGTAGTAAGAGGCATGGCCTCTACCCACTTGGTAAAATATTCGGTGGCCGTGATTATGAAATTATGGCCATCTGTAGATGAGGGAGAGAACTTCCCTATCAAATCGAGGCCCCACGTAGAAAAGGGCCATGGAGTAGCGATTGGTTGTAGAGCTTGTGCCGGCATGTGGATCTCATGGGAGAATTCTTGGCACTTATGACACCTTCGTACAAACTCTACTGCGTCGTGTTCTAAAGTAGGCCAGAAATAGCCCATTCGATGTATTTTACGAGTGGTGGCATGGCCACCGAAGTGGCCTCCACACATTCCACTATGAGATTCATGGAGAATCTTCTTGGATTCTTCTGTGTCGACACATCTTAGAAGCATTCCATCGAATGCTTTTCGATAGAGCACTTGCTCTATAACGACGTATTTGGCTACAATAATGCGTAACCGCCTTCTTTGTTGTGATGTAATGCCTTCCGGATACGTATGATCCATGATGTAATTAATAATATCAGTATACCAAGGACACTCAGAGATGGGAGGTCTGTTTTCGATGTAGTATACGCATTCATCCGGAAAGTCCAGATCTACTAGATTGCCTCCGTCTAGTGGGTTATCAGCTAACCAATCCATGATGATTTGTCCTTTAACAGACTTTTGATTTACAAACGTTAGTTCGAACTCCCCCATTAAGGTTATAAAGCGTCCAACCTTTTTAGACAAGGACCCTTGCGTGAGGAAAGTTCGTAAATGCTCTATCTTTACAATGACCTTTGTTTCTTGATTTAGCATGTAATGTCTTAAGCGTTTGGTTGCAAAGACTATGGCAAGGCATTCTCGTTCTACCTGTGTATAACATGTTTCATAGTCGAGCAACGTTCGGCTAATGAAATAGATCACACGTTCTCTCATGTCATCGTCTTCTTGAGCCAGCATACAAGCTAGCGAGACATTGGTGGCTCGCGAATATAAAATTAACGGGTGATCCGCTTAGGTGGCATTAGCGTAGGTGGTGATAACAAGAAACGCTTAACTAGCGTCGAAAGCTTCATTGCAATCTTCGGTCCAATCAATGCTATAATCTTTCTTGAGTAGATTGTTGATTGGATGAATGGCGAAACTTAAGTCCGGATGAATCTCCGATTGCACCAAGTTTTCCGAGAAATGACCTGATTCTAGATTCATCCGAAGGTGGCACCATTTCGAGAACAACCTTAATTTTGGTTGGGTCAACATCAATCCCACGTGATGATATAATGTAACCTAGGAGCTTCCCTCCTGTTACACCAAAGACGCATTTTTCTGGATTTAGCGTGACTCCGTATTCTATCAGACGTGAAAGAATGACGCGAAGCACTTCCGGATGGTCACAACGCTTCTTGGCCTTGGCCAACAAGTCATCTACGTAGGATTCCACAATTTTATGAATAAGATCATGAAATATATACGTCATAGCCCGCTGGTATGTAGCGCCAACATTCTTGAGTCCGAATGGCATAACAACATAGCAATAGGTTCCCCAAGGAGTTATAAACGTGGTTTTAGCTTGATCTTGTTCGGATATTCTGATTTGATTGTATCCCGAGAATCCATCCATGAGAGACAACAACTCAAATCCAGTTGTTGCATCAACAATGACGTCTATGGATGGTAACAGGAAGTCATCTTTAGGACACACCTTGTTAATGTCTCGAAGTCTATGTAGATGCGTATCTTCCCATTCTTTTTGAGAACGGAATGATATTAGATATCCACTGAGAGTAATCGACTGGCTTGATGAATCCTACTTGGAGGAGTTTCATTACCTCCTCTTTTACCATGAGAGCTACCTTAGGTTTCATTGGTCTTGATTTTTGTTTAATCGGCTTTGCATCTGATTTAGTGATGAGGTTATGTACCACAATGTGTGGTGCAACCCCTGTCATTTCCTTATAATTAAATGCAAAAGCCTTCTGATGTTCTTTGAGGATTTGAGTGTGTATTTCTACTTCCGATGGAGTTAACGAGGATCCTAACTTCAATATCCTTGGTTCATCTTCCGTTCCGATATTAATATCGATTGTTTCTTCGATTAGAGAAGCGTTACCTTCTTCAAACTCAGGCGGGGCTGGAGGTAATTCCAGATCGTCTCTATTTTTGACTGTGTATATGCTAAGTTCCTTTTGTGGGGGAAGCTCTGTCATGGGATTTCCGAAGTAGGAGGATGAATGCGGGATTAAGGATAAATCTACCACGTGATGGGTGAGATGTAACGCCGCATAGGCGTTTAAGAAATCAAGAGTGGTTGTATCACTATCGATGTGGTCTAGGATAGTAGATTTGTTTTCATTTCCATTTAAAAGAGGATTTGACATTGTTTTTATCAGTGGTTCAGTATGAAGGGATACCATGAAATGGGTATCCTCTAACTTACTATTTGGAGTAAAGCGCGATGCTGAGGTTGCTATTGAATCGGTGAGAAGATTTTGTTCTCGCGGGATTGCTTCAATTGATATGAAGTCAAACTCCTTGCTTAAATTCAGTACAACTGTTTTGTAGAGTTGTAAGTGCTCGGCTCTAGTTTCATACATCTCAAGACTTGGTTTGCTACCAATTGCGAGTCTCCTAACACTCTGATGTTATCAACACCGATTCTCTTAGCTAAGATGAGGCCAAGGAGGAGGGCTTCATACTCAGCGCCATTGTTTGTACATTCAAAATTTAGTTTAAAGGAAAATGGTAGGACTCTTCCCTCGGGAGAAGTAACAATTACACCTGCCCCAGCTCCGTAACGACATTTAGCTCCATCGAAATGGAGAGTCCAATACTTAGCTGGGAATATGGGCGCTTGGGATATTTGTTGTGTTAACATCTTCTACCTCTACCATGCAGAGATCTACTGCTGGGAGAGAACCGACACCTAGGGTGTATCCCATGCCTACAGAATCAAATGGTAGGAACATTGGTAGATCCTGTTCTAGTAATTCAACAATTTTTGCAGTAGTTCCTAATGATATTGTTTCTACAATCTTAGCCTCATCTTTGAGGGCTGGGATTGTCTTGGCTAGGCTCATGGTTTCAAGATCTATCGTAGGTACCAACTTTTCCTCTGGTTTTGCGGCAGTGGGTTTATTAAGTTGGTTTGTTGGGAGTTCAAACTCCGAGTGAACGCCTGGTCTTCTCTTTAAGTCAGCCAAGTGTATATCGAATGGTTTTGGATCACCTTTGGCTATGAATATCTTTCCTAAGTGTAAAAACCTTACTTCTTGAAATAGCGTAGAAGGGATTGCCTTCATACGGTGTATCCATGGTCATCGAGGATCATATTATAGTTAGTTTCCCGATCTATAATATAAAACTTAGTCAGGATTGTTTTGGGTCCTAAGGTGACCGGTAGTATTATAGTTCCAATCGAGGTGGCTTTAAGGCTATCATAGCCTCTTAGTGTATTTCGAGTCATGGAACAATTTGTTTCTCCATACCCTAGCTTTTGAAGGAAAGAGAAGGGGACTATATTAACTATTGCCCCATCATCAACCATCGCGCGTTTCACATAATTGTTATAAACCCATACTTGCAAGTGTAAGGTTGGATCACCTCGGTGTGCGATCTCAACATCTGTTGGCATTTTGTTTATTTCGAATATGAATTCGACATCCCTATCCGGCTGTCCCGGAGGATGGATATCAAAGTCTACATGGTTTACCTATGTTTCGGGAGGTGGAGTGATGTTAATTAAATGACCTAAGCCTAATGCCTCTAAAAGAGCAGCCTCTGTGAGTAGGGGAGTTCTTCAATAAATCCAAAAAGGAGATGTGCGAGAAGGTTTTTGTTAGATCATTAATTAAATCATAAGCACCCACGGGCTTTATTAATACTTGTTGGATATTGTCTATTTCTAGTGGGTAGCTTGGACTTAGCTGAGAGGAATACTCTCGTGTCCTTGTTACAGCTTCTACGGGTAGTTCGGCATCTAACTCCACTAAACCGACTATCTTAGGTCGTGGCTGACTTCCTAATTGTGGCACAACTAATGGATTCAGTGAAGTTGAGGCTTCATGATCATTGTTTCCTGTAATTACACCCTTGTTTGTCCCATTTGGATTTAACTTGTTATTGTTGTGATTTGGGAGCGGATCATTGAAGATCTTGAGGGGTGCATTTTGAGGGGAAACTGCCCCTGTAAAAGTATTTGGTGTTGGTGACGTAGGATCTGCCAAGAACATATCTATAAAAAGTTGTCTTTGTTCCTCTAGAAAATGTTGCATGAATTTATTGTAGTCACGACACGTTCTAGTGTCATGGCCTCGATTTTGTGAAAACCACAATATGAGTTAGGATTGTAATTCCTAGTTTGTTGACTTGGTGTATATTGTGGCCTAAAACTCTGATCAAACCGTTGCCTATTAGGATTAAAGTTTTGCATTTGTTGTTTTTGGTTTTGGCTTTGGTTTTGATATCCAGTTGAGTTTTGGCTTGGACCCTGTGTAGGGTTTCGCCATTGTTGTTGTTGTTGTTGTGGATGATTAAAATCCACTGTATTGACTTGTTGGGTAAAATTGTTGTTTCGTTGGTTGTTTATTAGTGGTGGAGTATTCACAACATTTACCCTTTTGGCCTGATCAATTACTCCATCTGTTGTCACTCCATGATTTCTATTAAGGATTTTAGGTCCTTGATTGATGCTTGTGGTAGTAGGAATAAGTTGTAGTGTTCGGTTGGAGGTGATTAACCTCCCGTTTGTTCCATACATCTTACGACCGCTATCTATTGCCGCTTGATCTATTCGGAGAGTGCCTTCAAGTACTTCATCGTAAGTCCTTAGTGGGAACTTCTAGACTTCTTCCTTCACTTCTCTACTGAGAGAATGAAGGAATAAATCACATAGTTCCATTTGGTCCATATTTGGAGCACTTTGAAGAATAAAGAACTGTACGCCACCTCTGGATGAAATGGGTGACAGATTCATTGTGTTCTTGCTTAATGTGCAAGAATTCCCTGATTCCTGTTCTTAATAGTTTGTTCATGTCAAATGCCTTGATGAACTCTGAAACGAGTTGCTTGAATGAATGGATGGAAGCCTCAGGTATTCTATAATACCAATCGAGAGCGATACCTTCCAAGGTTTTGGGAAATATTTTAGCAACAACCCCATCCCAAGGGAGTAATTCTCGGATGGTTATGGCGTAAGCCTTGATATGTGCATTCGGATCTCCCTCACCTTTGTATTTGGGTAAATCGGGAAGAGGTCTTGGAAGCATGACGCTTCGTATGGTGAAATCTAAGGGCTCTTTCAAGTATTCTGAATATGTCCCTATCGCATAGGTTTCGACCATTGATGGTGCCTGTTGAGGGAGTGGAGGTGGAATGGGTTGTTGATATGGCGTAGCATACGCATTGGCGGGGCATAAGGAAACCCCTGTGTTTGAGGAACCATGCCGGAGAGGAGAACATATCCCCTTGTGGTGATTTGGAGTACATGTTTAAGTATGAAGGGGTATTGTCCAAGAATGGATTATTTTGTACTAGACCGGGAGGTGTCAGAATGGTGTTAGAAATGGCGGTTCTTGTTGGCGCTTGTTGTGAATACTGAGGAGTCATGCCTAACGTGCCTATTCCTGTGAGGAGGTCTACTGGCTAGGATGGTGTGGAGGATTAGGATTTCCTGCCTGCATGAATTGAGAATGGTGATTTTCCTGAGCAAGTTCTAACCCCTCACTTTTTCTACTAAAGTTGAAATGACCTCATTTGGTGAAGTCACGATAGTTTGCCTTAGTGGCGTTTGTTGTATATCCTGATGTTGTATAGGCATGTGATATCCTTGCTATGAACTGATCGCTTCCCTGCCAAGTTTCCCCGAGGGCATTTCCTATATGTAATGGCATGGAGGTATTTTCTTGAAAAGAGACTTCGGGTTGTGTTTGTAAACCTCCTATAGGTGGGTACATACTTTGAGAACGTTGTTCATTCCTGGCGTAACGTATCAATGTTCATCATCTAAAACCAGGTATGGGTCAGCTTGTCTACTAATTTGTGGTCTAAGTAGTACCTGAGGAGACGAACTAGATTCTCCTGTGAGCGTCATATTGTTCGAGCCTGAAGGCTCTGTTTGTTGTGTTTGAGCGAATTGATCCAACTCCTCTGTTTGGAAAGATGAGTTATATCTGACCCTTGGCGATGGAGTTTGTGTTGATAATTGGTTATCTGAATAGTTTTCACCCCATACCGAGAGCGAGGGTGATGATTGTCTATTCAGTTGAGCGTAGTATGCCTCAAGACCTAAGAGAGGCCTACCATATGCATCAAATCCTGACATATTCGGGGTATATGAATACCCGCAGAATAATGGGAAAGAGAGAAGGTGGACAAAATAGGTAATACGGAAAAGGAAAGCATGAAATAAATGTTAATTCAAAGAAAGTTAGTTTTACTAATGTTGTGTTCACGTCGGGTTCACCAATTTTGTACGATGGAAAAGTGACAAGCGAGCGTGGGAATCTACAAGTAACTTTTCCTCACACCCGACCTCCCGAGGTCATGCCGAGATAGCCAATGGGGGGATTGAATATGCGTGGGATGCAGACAAACTAGTTAGGCAATCTGATGTCTTCGACGCGCACTAGTGGAAATTACGAATCTAAGGCAAAGAAGGCCCTCCTAACCTGAACTAGTGTGATAGATCGATCAACAAGGATGACTACTCGAAGGCTCCAATCAATATCGAGCTCTAGCGTGATTCGGTCTATGGGTTGTGGAATACGTGGAAAATGACCTGGGATAGTTTCGTGTATGTCTCTAGATAAGGTCATAGGGTGGATGGTAAATATAATTGACTCTATGGGTGATTCTCTGGCCTAGTCCAGAACTCCTTAGCTTCGTTAGCTGCTATGTCTAACAAGGATAACTGTTCGATGATGATAGGTGGAAGTGGAGTAGATCTGAATACTAATGTACGTAGGCCAACATCTATGTCTGATTCACCTATGGACTCATTGGGCTGTGGGATTTGTGGGTCACAACCATAGATTCATGTTTGTTGTGGTCCTGCTATGGTCATGTGTGGACTCAGTCCCTAATCCCTAGTATCCAATAGTCATATGCTTTCTCAGCCTCTATATTTAGAATTAACAGTTGTGTGATCTTTTCAGAGTATCTCACAGGCGTTCGTGCAACCTGAATTCTTAAGCTGGTATCTATATCTGTGAGAGTGTCTCCTGTGTCTGGCTGTGGGACCAAAGGATCACAACCAATGTTTTCTCTCTTTCAAACCCTTCCACAATGCGGGCATATATCTAGGGTAATCTGTAGTTTGGTTGATTTGACCAAAACGTGTGTGCTTGGTCGTCTTCTATGTTTAACCCGCTTAACTGGAGGCTGATTTGTTGTAAGTTTACCATTGTTTGGAAGACTTGGATCCTAAGATTCTGATCTATATCAGTTATTGTTGTGACGAGATTGGGTTGGGGCACGATTGGCTCGAATACGTATTCTCTGGGCTCTCTAGGTCCCGTGATTGTCATACAAAAGCAACAACGTAAATCCAAATGCAGTGCAAAGTGAAATTAACTATGTAAAGTGTTTCTATAGCATATATGACTTCTCTATTTTTGTATTTTTCTGATGAATTTTATATGAATAAAATTGAAGGAGCAACTATTTTAATATATCTAGAAATTGACAATTAATCTAATGACGAATTTAAAACAAACAAAGCAACTGAGTATAGCTACTTTCCTGTGCAGTTGTAAATCTATTCTAAACAATGAAATAACTGATCTAATCTATTTGAAAGACTCTCGATCCTACCTCAAAAGTGAGGAATGAATCATAGTCTCTCAGAAACTATCAATCCCCATAACTTCCCTAGCAATATCGAAAGTAAAATTGACTAAAATAAAGTGATTGGCTACTCTATTTGATATTCTCCTAATTAGAACTTTGAAAGCTAGAACCTGGATTCTGCAGAAACAGTGGCAATCCGATGGTGTGTGTGATTTTGTCCCCTCAGTGTGATCTCCTCACTCCTTCGTGCTCACGTGGATCCAGAAAAGCGTGTAATGCTAGCATCAACAGAAGTAGATATTGGGACAAAGGCAACTTAGGATACAGACTGAATACAATGCGAGTAGGAGAGAGATAGTGCAAGAGTACAGAGCTTGGCTTATGTAATTCCTAGTGGGATTTATTACGAGTCATGCAACATAAAACGTCCAGAACCTAAAACTATCCTGTTTGAAGAACAAAACCTGCAACTTTAATGGCTTCCTATTGAAAACAAACTATCCTATTCCAATTGATTTGGATGAAGTGATAACAACAATTGCACAAGATGGATATGTGGCTTCCTAACAACAAGACAACACTAACTAAGCATGCAATGAATGAAACTAAGAATTCTAAGCAAAATGAAAGACTAATCTATTGTAATGAGAAATTCAGAGGCAAATTTGAGGGGCCATTTTCTTGAGCACAAGCCAACTATTTATAGCATTTGCATTTACCCAAGGTAAAAACCAAATTGAACTCTTAAACTATAAACAATGGCAAAACACTATTCCAGGGAACTAGAATCATTAATGCAAGCCCAAGGTGGTGAAAAAAGCTGGTAAACGTTGAATTTTACGTGAGTCATGTTAAAAGAGCATTCTGGAAAACACGTGAAGGACCACCGCAAAGTCCGAGGAGGTGGTCACAAGATCGCCCCTTACTGGCCACCTGGTGGCGGTTTCAGAATCAAGAGCTAAAGGCAAAGAAAAGAGGGGAAAGGGAAAAATAAAGCACGCGGGGCTGCGTGTTACGTTTTCCGTGGAACACCTGCGGTATCCTACAATTTTGGGTACGTTATGCCGGTGCGGTACCACGTGGAAATGATAAAAACAGGAAATAAATGAGGAGAATTTGGTAGGTGGAGGAGTAATTAATGTAGCGAAAAGTGGAAATCTATATAAGGACGGGATGCGATTTCATTTTTACCCTTGTGACTACAAGAATTCGACAAAGAGCCTACACGTGAAGAGCATAAACTAACCGATTCAAGGTACGAAGCAAGTGAACCAGGCGTGGAAGATAGATTTGTTTATTGGAAGGGATTGAATCCCCTAGGAAAAGGGTTTGAATGGAGCAGAGTAACTGACAGAGCTAGGGTGTGTGATTTCACAATTACAAATTCAGTATGGTTGAATCAAGGTAGGGTTTGAAGCAAAAGACTAAAAACTTACAGAAATAATCTAGAAAACAAAACCCTAAGAGAAGAATGGCACCAAAGAAGAAAGCAACACCAGTAAAGGAAAAGAAGAAGGTGGTGGTGGAAGAAGAAGAAGAGATGGCCCTGGAAAGTAATTTTTCAGAAATGCAGTACCCTGAGGAAGTTATTGTGGGCCAGGAATGGGATACCCACATACGACAGAGTAAGATAAGTGAATATAATCACCGGACCAACAAAACCAAAAGAAATTAGATGACATGCTCACTTCTCGAGCGAGCAGGTGAACGAGGACAAGTATGCCAATATATGATAGTCTTTGGGAAAAGCTACTAAAGGGAATGGTGTCTACCAAATTGTATGATCTCTAATACTTTAGAAAGTATGCACCATTGTATAGATGGCTGATGAGCCGAGTCCATGAGGACTTCTTCTACTTTGCAGGACGGAGGGTAAGATTGACACCCATCCTTATTACCACAGTAACTAGATTAAGGGCAACAGGTGAAGATATTAAGACTGACCTAGCTGAAAAAAGTGCCATCTTGGAGACACAGAAAGCGTTGGGCTATCAGAAAGGACCGCGCGAATGGACATTGACAAGTGAAAAATTGTCCATGTGCTGCGGAAATAGCACACCTGGTCACAAAATTGAATGACCAAGAATGTTGGTCACAAGTTAATTCTATGTGGTTGCATGTGGCAAAGCGCATGTCAGAAGGAACCACTTATAACATTGTCGGCTTCATTGTAGAACAAATAGTAGAGGAAGCACGCGCAGAAATAAAATAAGTTTTGTTGTATCTTACTAAGTTTAGTCTTCATGGAGATTGGGGTACCAGATGGCCCAAAAGAGAACATATGGGAATACCCCATGAATCATAAGTCTCCAGTTGAGCGATTCAACAAGTATCTTTGCAAGGGGTCAATGACGGAGGAGGTGAAGGAGCGTGCAGAGATGTGGTATGATAGGCTCTGCGTGGCATTTGGAGAGGAATGGCACATACCCAAGGATTTTCCTTCGGTTCTAGGGAAGTAGGTACAGTTTGTAGTCTACCAACATTTCTGTATTACACAATTTCCAATGGTAGATGGGTCGTGGAGCCCCTAGTGCAAACTGCCTTATGCATTTCCCATGCAATACTTCCAAGCTGCAGTTCATCGGTTCACCAACACACGAGGTTAGTGTTTAATGCAGATAAGGTGGACTATGAATACCACACCTGCGGAAGATGTATGGATATCCAGGGAGGAATGCATACAACGAGAATAATATCTCAGAGATTTTGAGCATTAAGCTAGGAAACACTAGCGATTGCGGATATCGGGGCCATATTGATATATCTCCAACTGAAGCCCAAAATGGAGAATAACAAGTATGTGGAAAATGAGTTCGTGCTTCCAGGGCCACCAAAGGGGAAGCATACTATGGAGAACATTCTGGCACCTAGGCCCTCTGAACCCAAGCAAGATGATGAGGAAGAGGATGAAGAACACAAGGATAGTGGCGGCTTGGTGTGAAGGAGGAAGTAGCCATCTGGCCAAGAGAAGGAGTGCACAACTTCCTAGGGAGAAGGAGTTACGGGGAGGAGCAGGGTGACCAAAGGTTTAAGAAGGTATTTAAGCGCACAAGGGCGGAGAAACCCCGCAAGTGAAGGAGCCAGAGGAGAAGAAAAGAAGAAAACTCAGGCTAAGTGAGGAAACAGAAGAATCTGAGGAGAAGGTGCCTTCATCTCCAACAGAAGAAGAGCCTCAACACAAGGAGGAGAAAATGGAAGGAGAAGAAGGGGAACAATCAGAGGCTACATAGGACAAGGGTGGGGATACATCTAGTATTCCTAACCTTGATCTGATCCAATCCCGAGGGTCCCGATCCCACAAATAGGGGAGGACGCTAAGGCACATACCATGGGGTATGTAGAAGACCCAAAGCTGATTATTCATGCTCGGTTTCAGAGCACCATCAAGCAAAAGGATTTATTCGAGATGGGAACTCATGGATGAGGACAAGGTGAATCTACACACAAGAAACAAATTTCATGGTCTATACACACGCATATGGACGAGCTAGAATTTGATTTTGGTGAAGAATCATGCACATCAAGACAGGTTGAAGAAGGCACCTGAAACGTGCCACATGACAATTAAGCCAATGGTGATGTCAGACGAGCAGGTGAGTAATGCTCTAGTAAAGGTATCTTCTAAAGTAGCAAGAAGAAACATTGATAAATCTGCTACCATTAAGGCACTGACGGAGAAATTGAAAGCCAAGGATGTGGAGATAGTACACCTAGTACAGGAAAAGGACTTAATCAAAAGAAAATATGACACTTTTGTTAATATGGCAGAGGAAATTGGAGATGATGTTCTAAAGGTACGCCCGACATGCGAATTCAGTACTAAAATAATTTCCTTCTGCGATGCACTATGTGAAAACAATGATAACATTAGTGTTGGAGGATGAAAAGGTGTGTGTATCAACACAGTCCAAGGACCCCAGGGAAAAGTCAGAGAAAGCACAGGCTATAGTAGCAAGGAAGATTGCTACTTATGAAGGCCTACTGCAAGCCACTGCGACAAACTAAAGAAAGCCAATCATGCGCTAACGATATGCACAACCCCAAATGCGCTCATCGTGGTGAAAACATTGGAGGAGGAAAATGAAGTACAAAAGGCTATGAAGGATGCTACCCTAGGCTGCACTGAGCAGTTAATCCTAGTGAAGCAAAAATGCGAGGCACTAGCTATCACACAAGCACAACATAAGGAAAGGTTAGAGGAGCTTGGAAATCTCATTGCTCAAAAGATGGATGTATTGGAGGGTGAAAACCTATATGTCAAGCGTAATGCTTGTGATACAAAATGAGCAAGGAAAGCTCACTATGGAAGAGCTGCAGTCCATCATTGCGAGACGTGCACGAGATGGTGCGAGTGGCATTAATGACATGGGAGAACCTAGAAGTAGATATAAAATAAGAATATCCAGAGTTGTTGCTTCAGGATGAAACGAAGGGGCCTGAGGCTTGAACAATTTTGTTAGCTATGTATACCTTATTCAAAATTATTTATTCAACCATTCTTTATTTATCCATTCTTTGTGTAAGTTTTGGACATCGCCATTGTCGGGTGACAATGAGATTAGTGTGGGGTAATGTTGATAAGAGAAAACACTTAGTTGAACTTGCACACGAGAATCACTGTGAGCGAGAGAACAACACAGAGAAAACGCACAAAGGTATAGGAAGGTGTCACGTGTGGAGGTGTAGAGTTAGACTTTCAGGACTTAGCCAATTTTGGAGATCAGGTCTATTCTTAGAGATTGGTGTGCGGAGCACACAAAGTGATGCCAAGACTTGTGCGCCACTCTTCGTGGATATTTTTGAAGAGCATGTCAACTCACTCTTGCATGGGCATAAGCTAAGAATAGATCCACCACTATAGTTAACTATCAGTGATCTATAAATAGCATACTTGCATGTATGGCTATAGTTGTAAAAGGCACGTGGTTGTTATTAGCATGCAACCTATTTCTAGTAGAGTTAAGTGGTGAAGGGCTAGTTCCCCACCCTATATATATGTAATGAATTACTTAGTAAGAGAGATACAGAGACACATGTTTTGAAGGATGAGAGATACATGAGTACATGAGACTGGATAATTGTAATGATCCATGCATGCTTATTGTATGAAGCTTTATCTTGTTGGTATGATGAATATATAAAGAATATTGGCTGAACAACAGTGGTTCGATATGTTTTGTCAATGTATATTATTGTTATCATGATGATTTACATTTAAGTGCTTATAGATCTAGTTCAGTATAATGATGAATAGATGGATTAGTTTCTAAAATATATGTTTACTGCTTTATCATGCTACCATTCTTCTACAACAAATCTTAAGAGGGACCCGGTACCTTTGCGCGCTTCGAGTGAGCGCTCATCCTAGGCTGAGTGATGTGCCAGCATGACTAGGTGTTAACTAAGAATTCTAGGTTGCATCACCGAACTTAAAGGTTCGTTCATGGATACATTTGTCATAGGCAAGTTTGATACGTTTTTGATAAATTTGAAGGTTCTCGAGATAATTTAAATGATGTTAGTCTAATAACTCAAGTTGCGCCAAATGGTCTTGGTGAAAGTCATCATCGTTGAGCATATCGTTGAGTGAGATAAGAAGAGATGGAATTTGTACTTCAAGAGGCAAGATGACCTCTGTACCGTAGACCAAAGAGAAAGGTGTAACATCAATTGAGGTGCAAATACTAGTGTGATAAGCCCATAAGGTGAAAGGAATGTGCGTGTGCCAATCCTTACCAGTATCATCAACCACTTTCATAAGAATTTTGTTAAGGGTTTTGTTAGTTGATTTGGCTTGGCCATTTTTTGAGGATAATAAGGTGAAGAAAAATTGAGTTGAATGCCAAAAGGTCGCATGATTTGCGTAGGGTTTTATTTTTGAATTATTTTCATTATCGGTGATAAGGCGGTGAGGAACACTAAAGTGACAAGATAATGTGATGGTTGATGAATTCACATATTTTCTCATCTTTTGTAAAAATGAGAGGTACGACCCACCCATTTAGTGCAAAAGATTCGTCGCGGTGATGATCCATTAATGACGTTGGTAAGAATGGGGTTAACCTCTCCGATGAGATCTAAGCCCCATTGAGAGAAAGGCCAAAGGTATCCGCAACCCGTAAGGTGTGACTATGGGTATGGTGAAGATTAGCATGTTACCGACATTTCACACAACGTTTGACATAGTCACAACTGTCTTGGTTTAGGGTTGGCTAGTAATAGCCGAGGTGAAGGATGTGTTTAGTGATGGCGAGGCCATTGAAATGACCTCCACAAATCACATCATGAACTTCCTTGATGGTGTATGGGATTTCCGAACTTGTAAGGTAGCGTAAGAGGATACCATCAAAGCCACATTTGTATAGAAGACCGCCCATGATGACATAGTGAGAGATACTTTTGAGAAAGGATTGTTGTCCATTACGAGTAAGATCGGAGGCAAATTATAAGGGAAAGGTAATCAACAAACTACTTATACCAAATGTCATGTGGTTCGGTTTCAATTCTTCCTATAACGTTAACATCTTGGAATAGATAAGAGGGTGATTATAACCTTTGTATTGTGACAAATATTTTCGAGTCTAAAGGTGAAGCGGTATTTAAGAAGCAAGGCAGGCCATGGTATCCATAAATTTGTTAGTGGAGCGCAGGGTGGTTTAAAGTTCATAATGGTCAAAGGTAGTCAAGAGCATGTCAACGTGATGTTTATACTTTTGAAGTACCTCGTTATGACACTGGTATAAACCATTGACTTGGTTCACAACTAGTTGAGAGTCGCCAAAGATATTAATATATTTAACATCTAAGGCTATGGCGGTTTGAAGACCTAACATGAGTGATTCGTATTCGAAAATGTTATTAGTGCAGTCAAAATCAAGTTTGAAAGATAAAGGCATAGGCTCATCATCAAGAGGAATAAGGATGACCCCGCACCACCCCACGCTAACATTTAGAACCATCGAAAAATAAGGTCATCTGATAAATGGTGTCATCAAGGGAGAGGGTAGCAATGGATTCATCAAGGAAATCAAAGTTAGAAGATTGATTTCCGAAAAGAGGTGCATCTATAAGTTAGTCAGCAATGGTTTGTCCTTTAACATAACTTTTGATGGATGAATTCAAGATCTAGGTCTGCAAGAATCATGAGCCAACATGTAGCACATTGGTGTTGGTAAGGCTTAACATACATGTAATGTAAGGGTTCAATATTGGTGATAATGAAGGTTTTGTGGTTGAGTAGGTAATGACGTAGTTTGGTGGAAATGAAGACTAGGGCTAAGCACAATTTTTGGCATGAATATATCTAGTCTCGTAATCTAAAAGAGTACAAATTATATAATAAACCGCTTGCTCCCTATGCTACTCATCAATGGGTGAGCATGGAACCCAAGGAATGATATGTGGTAGAAATGTAGAGGTAAAGGGGTTTGTCATCCTTTGGTGGGATGAGCATGGGTGGATGAAGGAGGTATTCCTTCAACTTTTCAAAAGCCTTATGACACTCATCATCCCATTTGAAGGAAACATCCTTTTAAGGAGATGATGAAAAGGGTGACATCGGTCAGAAAGTTGGGAAATGAAATGTCGAATAGATTGTAATTTTCCTTACAAACTACAAGAGGTGTTATAGGTTAGTTGGTGGAGGCATATCTAGAATAGCTTGATTTTACTAGGATCAACCTTAATGCCTTGTAAAGAAACGATGAAACCAAGGAGTTTTCCAGAGAGAACAACGAAGATGCACTTATTTGGTTGAAGGTGAATGCATAGTATTTGATGAGACGGCCAAAGATGACTTTAAGAACCATGAGGTGTTCGGCCCGATGTTTAGACTTAGCAAGAAGGTCATCAACATAATCTTCCAAAATGTCATGCATGATGTTGTGGAAGATATAGGTCATGGCACGTTGATATGTAGCACCAACATTTTTAAGGCTAAAGGGCATGACACGATAATAGAAGGTCCCCCAAGGGGTGATGAAGGAAGTTTTGTGTTGATCTTCCGGTGTGAGTAATATTTGGTTATAACCCGAGAAACCATCCATGAGTGATAGCATCTCATGGCCGACGGTGAGATCAACAAGTTGGTCGATATTGGGTAGAGGAAAGTCATCTTTGGGGCAATCTAGGTTAAGGTCATGGAAATCCATATAGATGTGGAATCCCCTATCGCTTTAGTGATAGGAACAATGTTAGAAATCCATTGGGGATAATCAATTAGTAATAAAAGAAACAGAAAGGAGGCACTGGAGTTCTTCTTTCACAAGAAGGGAAATGTGAGGATGCATTTTTCACAACTTATATTTCATAGGTTTAGAGTTAGGAATTGTTACGATATTGTGAACCATGATATTTGGATCAATACTGGGCATATCAACGTAAGACCAAGTAAAAGCGTTGATATAATCTTGGAGGAAAGAAGTGAAGGTTTCATGTTTAGTGGAATCTAAAGATTTTCCTATCTTTAGAATGTGAGGGTCATCTTGAGTGTGAATGTTGATCTCTATGGTTGATTCATTCAACATGGTTTGTGTCTCAGAAGGTAATGACCGGTGGATATAAGAATCCTCCACACCTAAATAGGTGAGAATGGAATCATCGTCCTGACATTGAACAATGTTGATAGAAGGAGTATCGTCATCAATCATGTCAAGATACAGGAAGGGAAGAGAAGAGGGAGACTCATCATCGTGTTGATAGGTCATAGGTCCCAAGGAAATAATGTTTATGAAAAAAGTTTTTAGAGGAATGGACTCGGATCCATGACTCAGTAGGTGAAGGTGGCAGGGGTAAGTGAATGAGGTGGAGAAGGTGTATCTTCCTCTATGAGGTTGATATGGGATTTCTTAGAAGAAGGTTCCTCAGAAAATCCAAGACCACGGTGGTCCTTGTGCTTTCGAGTGGTGCAAGGTATGACTGTGTGATGACCCTATTTGTAAGACCAAATCCAAAGCCTTTCCAAGCACATCAATGAAGGAATGTGTGTGAAAGCAATGATTGATGAGGTATTGGAAGTCAGATGAGAACATATGGGTTTGAGTAGGTGGTTCAGGAGTATATGAAGAAGTGTCAAGTCCCCCATACGTCAATTTGGTGCGAAGATGGGGTGGACCATATGGAAATACCTCACCTACACACTGGTTGTAATGTGGGTGTTGATGGAGGCTCCCGTACTCTTGAGGAGTAAGAAAGGTATTAACGTTATAGAGGTGATACTCCCCCAAGGTAAGGTGTTGAAAAACACCTACCAAGGGATCAAGTCGATATTTGGTTAGTGGGAATGGAAGAATCACTAGGAGCCTGAGAAGTAGAAGCATCTAGAGTTTGAGAAGTAGATGGGTTAGTTGATGGGCCAGCTGCGAACTTGTGGTGGCAAAGTGGGAATAGAGGAGTTGGTTGTGGAAGATGTAGTGGCAAAAGTGGTGGATGAGGCAGTGGATGAAGAAGAAGAGGTAGTAGTGGTAGGAGGGTAGTGGCTAAAGAAGAAGCGGTAGTGGTGGTAGATGCCTTAACTGGTATAAGGACATCATTAGGTCGATAGAGCATGTTACAAGTTTTGAATGGTGAAGGATCTACTAGAATGGTGTAGTTGTGCCCTTCATGTTCAAATTTTAAACAATGATGTAAGGTTGAAGGAACACAACCCATGGTGTGGATCTAGGGTCGGCCAAGCAGCAAATTATATTGAAATTCCCCTTATAAGACATAAAATAACTCAGGAATAGTATGGGGCCCACACGAATGTGGAGAAGGATGGTACCGAGGGTGGAAGTTATGGCATCATTAAATGAATGCAACATAATTGGGTTATTATGCATGTAATTGGAAGGGATGCACATTTTTTTGTATGCATGGGAGGAGATGATGTTGATACTAGCACCCCCATCGATCATAACACATCGACGCGTGTATTATCAATGTAAATGGAGATGAAGAGAGGGTCGTCAAGATCATCCGATTGGAAAGGGACAATCTCTTCATCATAAAAATTAGAGCAAAGACTTGGTGAGTGGTAGCGAGGCGGGGCGTAAGACGGAGGTGAAGTGGTGAGAGTGGCCACATGATGAGGAGTGATAATAACAACAACAAGTGTAGGGTCATTATGCTAACCTTAATAGATTGTAAGACCTCGATGAGGGCCTAGCAATGAGAGTCGAGCTTTGGATGAGGTTGTAAAAATACATTTTCAAGGGTGATTAGTGAAGTTATTTGATCATGGTACGATGTGTGAACTCCGTCAAAATGGGATATGCGGTCCACGATGGTTAATTTGGGTGTAGGTGTAGATGGAATGTTGGGTAAAGGTATAGTGGATGGTTTTTCTCTGTCTCGCTCTTTTCCTTTATCTTTCTATGCTCTAGTGGCAACTCGAACCATATTGATCTAAGGAAGAGAGGGAGATGAATCATGAAAGGTATAATGGCAAGAGGGACAAAAACCTAGTGTAGGATAAGAACCTTGTGAAATGAGTATGGTACATTGGCATTTTAGAGGAGGTTGGGCTAGTTCCCTAATCTGGACCATATTGATCTCAAAGGTCGAAGGAGGAAAAGAGGGTTGCGGAGGTGGAGGTGAAGGTCACCAATAAAAATGGGGAGGTTGTGTGGCGACACGCGAGGGCATAATGAGATCCTTATCCAAAAGGTCATCTTCTTCCAAGAGCTCTTCAGGAGAACATAATTGAAGAAGAATATTCTTAAGGGCCTTACAATTTTCAACATCATGTCCTAACACATGATGATAGGTGTAAATATTGGTATCATCAAACCCTTTTGGTTTAGGTTTGAGTGGGTCATAAGGCTTGAGAGGTGGCAATGTGATGATAGAGGTTTCTAAAAGGTTAGCAAGGATGTTAGTGTAAGACCCTGCCAAGGGATCATAATGAGAAGTGAGAGTGGGTTTGGATGGAGGTTTGGGTGACCTTTGGGAAGATAAACGCACTGGAGGTGGAGTTGGTTTGGATGTAGGTTTAAGTGAATTTTGTGGAAGAGGTGCTACTAGAGGTGGAGTTGGAGGTTGAGTAGGTTTAACTACCCTTTTGGTAGGTAGTGTGGTTTTGGGCTTGGGTTGCACCTTCTTGGGTAAAGGTGTTGGGGTAGTGCATGAAGTAGAAGGGAATGCAAAAGATGGAAGGGACGAGTCAACCATGGTGAGAGTGGAGGTGCGGTGAAGGTAGTGGTAGGAGGCAATACGGGAAGTGGAGGTTGAAGAGAGGGTAAAGGTGTGGGTAATGATGAGGACATGGGAAGTGGAGAAAGTATGGGAGATGGAAAAGGTGTAGGTAATGTAGAATTCTTGGGTGGGATGGAAGATTGTGGCAAGGATGTAAGTTGTTTTGTTTTAAGTTTACCTAGGGAAGGAGGTTACTTGACTAGGGTTGATGGATGAGGACCTAAGATGGATGGAAGTGGTGAAGGTGAGAGAGGAGGAGTGGAAGAAACTAGGGTACGAGGTCTAAGAGGTTGGGTCTTCCTCTTAGGTGGGGGATAGATCGGTGATAGTTTGGGATGATGTGGCTAAATCAATCTTAATGGGAGGATGGACTAGACTTGGTGTCGGCACGACCCCTAATGTAGCGGTAGGTTTGGGTGTAGATGCAGGTATAGGTGTAGGTAGAGGTTTGGGTGCAGGTGGTTGTTGAGGTAATGGTAAAGGTTTGGGTGTAGGTGAAGATGATGCAGAAGAGGCTACTATAACTAGATCAAGTGCGATGGATTTAATGGTCTTGAACACTTTAGGATAAATCGTTAAAGTGTCCCATGGATGACATTTGCATTTGAGTCGAGACAGAAGTCAAAGGCGTCCCCAAAGCATGGAATAGTCGACATAATCCAAGTGATTATCCAAATGTGAGAATGACATAGAAGTGGAGGGGGATGATGTTGATTTGGTAGTAATCCCTATAAAGAAATCTGATGTCTGTGAGATAGGGAAATGGTTGGCTTCAGACTTTGTGGGTAGAAGAGATGATAACAAATCGATAGGGTCTTTAAAATCTAGTGGGGAATTGTCACCAACAGGAAGAGATGCTACTAGTGGGTCCTCTGTGGGTAGAGGAGGGGGTATGGTGGATGGTGTAGGCTTCCTTTGGGGAAGAAGAAGGTAATATAGGCCTCTTCGTGGGTAGAAGAGTAAGTAATGCGGGTTTCTCGATAGGTAGAGAGGTGAGTGAGTTAGATGCATCTGTAGATAAGGTCGACTCCTCTGTGGGTAGAGGAGAGGATAAGGTGGACTCCTCCATGGGTAGAGGAGTGGATGAAATAGGTCCCTCTGTGGATGAAGGAGCTCATGCAAGAATTTCCTCAATAGATGGGATGGGAGGAAATTGAGTAGAAGGAGCTAGTATGATATCAAAAATGACATGAACCTCTCGAACGTTGGTATCATTGGTTGAGGTTTCACCAGCTTGGTTAGATGATGGGGTGTGATTTGAAAATGACTTCTTAAAGATGTGAAGGTTTTGGTTAGCTAGTGCATTGGGGTTATCCAAGATGAGATATCCATTATCTAACATTTCTTAGATGATGTTTTTGAAAGTTATACAATTACCATCACTATGACCTCTGACACGATGATAGTTGCAATAATCGTTCTCCTTGTACCATGTGGGCATAGGATGGAAGGGTCAAAACCAGTATGTGGTTTGACAGGTGGAAGAGTTATGGCTCCGACGCTTAATAAATTTTCCAAAACCAAGGATTACTAAATAGGAGTATATTGTTGTTGTTCACACCTATATTGAAATATTTGAATAAGAGAAGGATGGAAGATAAATTTGGTTTGTTAAATGGATGAGATGGACCAAATTTTAGGACCACAACGTTGGTGGATCATTTGGGCTTTGAATGACTGGTTTGTGGTTTGGAAGAAGAAGAAGAAGAGTCATTTGATTTTAACAAGTGCTCTTCTTTGCACAATTGTAATTTTTCTCTTTGATAACAAATATTTCAAGTTTCTGAGCCATGGTGAATGCCTCATCAAATGTTCAAGGTTTGTACTTAAAGAGTTGAGAGATATGTCCTGGACAAGCTCCAGTAAACAACCTCTATTAGTTAAGTTTGAGGAAATTGGAAAGTGAGTTGATTAATAAGGTTCTACCAACGCGAAAAAAATGTGATAGACTCATCTTCATATTGGTGTAATGAATACAAGTCGGTCATGGTAACCTTCTTGAAAATGTTAATGGAGAAATGATCAAGAAATTCTTGGGCTAATTGATTGAATGAGAAGATAGAGTGCCTAGGTAAATCACTATACCAGTCTAAGGTAGGTCCTATCAAGGACATTGGGAAAGTTTGAAGAAGCAAGGCATCATCATGGGAAATCAGATAACATACATGTTTAAAAGATCACAAATGTTGTTGTGGATCTTCCTTGCTATTAAATTGGTTAAACTTTGGCATTTCCCAATGTACGGGATATGGATGAATTGGAATAGAAAAGTGAATAGGCTCATTACAAATCTCATCATAGGTCGTGTATTACAAGAGCCGAAACAAATGCTTCAAGGGTCTACATCTTGTCCATCATCATTTTGATCAAATATGTGGTTGGATTTGATTGAGGTACACCTCTCGTGGTATAAGGAGGTGGATACGATGAGTAGGATGTAGGTGGCATACTAGTATATGGAGGTGCCAAGTAAGCAAACTGAGAAGGGGGATATAAGTAATGGCGTAAGATGATGGCATATACCCCAATGAGAATCAAGGTGATGGGTGGTGGCTGAGACAAGGTATAGGTGGGAGGAATATGTGTAGAAAACCTCATGGTGATAGTTGGAAAAGTAGTAGGTATAGACATGACCAAAATCTAAAAGGGGATCAACACAACCGGAGGTCATGAGGTAATAAAACTCGATGAGGTGGGAATCTTGACATTAGGGGTCATAGATGATGGTGAGGCGGATGTCGAAGATGTGATAGGTGTTGTAGGTGTGGTAGATATAGAAGATGTGGGAGTGATATGAGAAACAATAGGTGGTAAGGTAGAAGTAGGTACCGCTACACTAGTGGTGGTCGATACGGAAGTGGGGGCCACAACAGGAGGGATGGATATAAGCATACCGTATATAAGTTGTCCCGAAGAGTCATGGGTGGATGAATGGGAAAGGTACTACTGCAAGGCAGTGGGATTATGATTAAGGATTTTTACGAAATCCTCGCCACCATATATATACAAAACAAGAGATGTGGGGTCCATGGGTGAAGAAATAGAAGGTGGTGAAGGACTAGGTGGTAGTGATTGACGCTAGCTAGGGTGAAAAACTAGAACGTTGGCTTGTCTGCATGAGTCAAAACCATTTGAATGGTGATAGAATAGGTAATATGAGTTTCACGAGATGGTACATAAATACAAAAAAAGTAATCTGGAAAGTGTAATTTGGTCGTTGTTTTGACAAAAATCAAAACACGAGACCAACATCCGTTAGCTAACCAATGCATGTAGTGAGAGGTAACCAATGTCGCCACTAGACCATGCCAATTAATGTGAAGAAATGGTAGATTTGAAAACTTGGGCAAAAGATGAAAAATCAAGTGAACTTGGACTCTGAAAATGATACCAAAGACTCAAAAATGTGATGAAGTGATGAATAAGTCACATAAAATGTTTGTTTGTGAATTAAACATTGTTTTGGGAGAAATAACCAAAACAACAGGGAACTGGTGACGGTCATTAAACCAATGCCGGTATGAAGAGGTAATCAATATCGGTCGCTGACTAATACCAATTACTATGAAATTTGAGAGGAGATGAAAATTTGAATTTTTGGTAATTAAGTCAAATAAAAATACCAACCCAACAATTGAGTATGGCAATGATGAGTCCTAACACACCCAAAATAACCGAATACACCAGTTGTGATGGTGGGGAGTGAAGGATAAGAAAAAAAGATGATACAGCCTCACACCTCAAAACACAATCAGTCAAAAGCTAACAAAACACACAATCCTATGTTGTAGATTTTATGTTGTGTGGCTTATGCCATTTAAAATTGACTATGAGTAGAATAGAGTTTTTGGTCAATGAAGGTGCCCTATAAGTAGTCTATGGCTGGTTTCAGGTTTGTTTTGGATAAAGGGACCCGATATACCTTTTAGTACATGTGGTACAACTCTGATATGATGACTGGCTAGAACACCAACTGGATCCGCTACTAATCCGATTATTAGTCGTTAATGGTAATTGCCGAGAAGGAAGATGTTTAAGAAGTGTGTAATTTGTTCAAATGATTTGGTTTGGGGTGTGTGTGTAAGAAGTGAGCTACGCTTAATTCCCACCAACCATCAACTGGTCATGACCTCCAGTATATAGGTTACAAATAAATTTAAGTGATTTAAATGCAACATACACAAGGATGAAATGCAGAGATTTTAAAGCCCAAATTGAAAGTGAAATTCAATGAGAGCAATAATGAATAGGCAGAGAGTATGTCTTTCACTAATGCAATACAGAATAAAAAGAAGTGTTATTTTTAACCCAAAATATGAATTTCACTTAGACAAGTAGAAGAAGAAGAATGTTCCTAGGGAGAAAGTTTAATGTGAACTCTTTTGAAAGGAAATAGACACACAAAGATTCCCTAAGAATGAACAATGCAAAAGAACCCAAATGATAGGGTCCCACCAGCATGCCAAAATGTTTCACCTCAAAGTAATGTGATAAAACAAATAAGGTAATGGGCATAGGAGGAATACTTGTGATTATGTAGACGGAAGAAGGCATTGCACGTGTTGTAGACGTTGAATCATCGTCAGTTGTAGAGAGATTCCATTTTCCTAGGGAATGACCAGATAAGAAACACAAAAAGACCACCAAATAGTATTAAATATCAAGAGTCAAAGGACTTCCTAGCAAGGCTAGATCCGAGAAGTGTGACGCTTCCTCGAATGGTTTTCAATCCTCTGTTTAATATAACTTAATGTAAGAAATAATAGTTCCTATTGTAGTTGATAAGATTTAGGTATCTCCTATTAACATACAACAAGTGAATTTAACTCAATAGGTAATGGTTAGAATTAAATCCAGATGATTAATGGGTTGGTTTGGGTTTGCAGGTGTAGTAGAGGCTATAGGTGAGGTCTGGGTGAAATTAGGCAAGGTTTTGAGCTGTTTTGGGGAATTTGTTAACTCATTGTTATAGGTGAAATTGCCAATCTCGAGACCAAGTATCGCTTGTCCACCAATGCCGTATAGGAGATAGACCAATGTCGGTTAGCTAACCGGTGTTGGTAGGGAAATTTGGTTAAAATATTAAAAAAGAGTTTAGGCCTCTCTTCGTGATTGCATAAAGAGAGCCGAGGAAGTTTGGGGAAGGATGGAAAGGTGTTGATTAAGACTTAGCAAGGTACAAATGGTGATGGGATGGGTGAAATGGCTTTGGTTGGTAGGAAAGCTGATAAATGGGTAGAAGGTGGTAATGAGACAAAGAGAAATTAAATGAAAGCAATAAATGAAATGATTAAGATAAAACACATAAACTTAACAAGTAAGAATGATTTACTTATCTGATAAAATTTATAGATCCGAATGTGGTAGAAATGGTTGATCATTTGGAGGAGAAGCATATTGTGTCCAGTGCAATGGTAGCAGTGCTTGTGTGCTCTATCGTGTCAATCTAGAGTTGTGGAAGTGATGATCGGTTGTTGGTGGAAATGTGATGTGCTTTGGTTCGTCATCGGAAATCCTATTGTTGGAGACTCGAATGCCAAAGATGTGTGTGTCAATGAATTTGGTGTACCCGAAAAGAGTTAGAAACTCATATTTAAGGGTAACTAATGGCGGTTAGGAAACCTACGGCCGACCGAGGGAAAACTGACGTCGGCTAAGGAGAATTAGTCCAAGTTACCAAAAATAGCCCGATCTTTACTATTTTTGGTCGTGATCTTGATTGCTAATCCGAGTCTCAAGTGAGGGTTGCACTTAGATAAGTGGGAGTGTTGTTGGAGAAGGAATAGGACTTTAATTTTAGGGTTTGAAAGAGTCCCAGTTGGTTAAGATAAGTAGAGACTCGCTTTGTTAATCAATATACTAGGAATAAGTCCATGGTGAGGTGTTTAGGTGATGTGGTCATGAGGTGTAAATCAACTTAATTAAAGTAATTAAATTAATTAATAATGTGAGGATGAATATTAATTTAATTAAAGGTGATTAAATTAATATCAATGTGGGGAAGGGGATAAAGGGGTTGTGACCCAATTTTGGTGTCTCGCATTATTAGAATACATTGGTTGAGAGTAATATTGTTGTGTGTAAAAACAACAGTACACATATAGGTTTGGCATGATTAAGGGTATTCTTAGGGGATTTGGTTGAGATATTAAAGCATATATGAGCTCCATGAATATAGGAATGACTTTCCTATATATGTGTGTAATGTTCGAATGAATATGTAATAGAGAATATACTATTATATTGTGTGTTTGATTATTATCCTTTCTACTCTCAAAGGTGTCTGGATTTTCCATTAAATTGTATGAATTAAATCCATGATAAGCTATGCTAAAACTGATCGCTGGTATCAAAACATGCATTCAGAGTTGTGAAAATGGTTTTATGAGATATTAATGTGGCATAGTCACTATATTTTGAGATTGCCCTTGTTGATGCAAGATGTTTGATATGATAAGAGTTATATATTAGTGATAACATACTTAAAATTCTATCCCTTATCTCAAAAGGATAAATTTATTCTTAAACACCCACAATCTTATTGTTGATTAAAGAGATAATAAGAAACATTCAAAGATTAAAAAATCTGCCAACTCAATCTTCTATCTCAACTTGTGTCATTGTGAATTCTTTCTCGAGAATTTGTCTTAAGAATTTTTTCAAAATTAAAATTGGTCCTTAAGGACCTTTGGTTGATGTTTCCAACCATTTCCAACACCTATAAGTCCTCTCCTATCATTGTACCTACAAACACCTTTAATCACACCATGAGTATCATATGATGTTTTAAGCTACTTTGTTAGATCTTTAAACTGACATCTCCATAGTCATACTCTTGCATATTATAACCTTTCTTCAACCAAACTTTATCTTAAAATCTAGATATTCATCATGAATATTCTACCTTGAAACTAATTATATCTTCTATAAGATTTGATTGTATGGGTCTAATGTTGTTGACTATCAAAGAGTTGTGTTTCCATCTTTATCCACAATAGATCATTCAATAATGAACGCTTCTTACCAGCTATCAAGATGAACTTACATGCATGCATTTAAACATACACCAATCCTATTTATTCATTCCTCACACAATCATATTCTTTTGGTTATTTCTTTCTAAATTGTTTCAAGACTGTAATATTATTGTCTTATTGATCGTGTTTCTCTTGATAGTAAGATGATTCATCATTTGTTTCACAAAAATGTATTAGTATTCAAATTGATATTCATATGCACCGATAGAGATTTGGTTATGACCTACAAATATGTCTACAACCTAATCCTTTCTTTAACCATTGTTAGTTCAACAAAAGATCCTTCCTTCACTATCTCAGTTCATTGATGAGGCAACCAAGTTAAAAACATGACAATCTAAAATTTTGAGACTTACAATAGTCATATTCACTCCATCTTAGACATACCATCATGCATATTCTTATAAGAACCAATTCCCAACTTGTTTCTCCAAAATCTTCCTTTTATATATAGTACCCTATTTTTGTCTTAGCTTATAGCCCTTTTTAGGTCATTTTAAAATGCAGTTTTCAATAAAATCACTTCTAAACCTCATTGATAAACTTTTTAAGTACCATGTATCTTGTTTAAGTGTCTCTCAAAATGTTAAAACTCAATTCTTTATAAAATTTACACATTTCACTATTATTTGTTTAAAATTAGGCCTCAAACGATTCCAAAGTTACTCCTAACAAATTTCATGGAGATCTCACACATGTAGTTAAAAATAACCTCAAACCTTTTTCAACTTTAACTAGACTCTTTGTAGATGATAACTTCCAATTTTACCTCTTAGTTCCCAATAATAATAAAGATATGAACACTTTACCTTAAAACCCTAGATGAGGGCTCAGTAACAATCCAATAGGGTAAAAACACACTTATCTCTAGTTTGGAACCTCTTCAAAGTCTAATTCTTGCTAGAAAAGCACTATGGATCCTTCATGCAAATTCCTCTTTTGTAATTTTGTTTTGGAACTACTTCCATGCACTTGTATAATAAGATTTTCCTTGAAAATGCAACACAATCAAAGGAAAGAGAACATTTGTAGATCATTTGTAAGAAATTATATGTTATCATCAAAATTTCAACTTTTACTTCCTTAATACACCTCATACACTATTAATGTAATAAAAAATAGTAAGTATTAACAAATTTCAACCATTCTTCTTGAAAATAACAAAACACAATCTTCTATATACAAACATTTACACACTAGAAGCTTATTACACTCGTAAATATCCTACTCCACTACAAAGACCTGCTCAAAACACTTTATCACCTCCATTTATTGTGATTCTACTCTACTAATCCTAATGGGTTTGAACTCCTCTACATGATGAAGAAATTTCTAAGCTTGGAGTTTGATGAAAAAACCTCCCATTTCTCTAAATTTTCCAACTTCCTTTGACTTGGACTTAATGGAACATGTTCCTTTCCATTTAACATTTTATTTACACCCAGTTAACCAAGAAATCTATAGGCCCTAGAATTTTCACACCCTTTAACCACATCAAATTTGGAAGACTCAAATTTGCCACACTTTTCGGAGGAGGGATTTAACAATAGATTCTTCCCACTCGTGTGACTCCATAAAATATAAACTAAATTAATAAATTAAATTTTAACAAAGATTATTCCCCCCCCCACGTGACTCCATAAAATATAAACTAATCCTTGTGCAACCAACAAGAAGAAAAGAGGGGGCTTCAAATTTTTCCTTAAATCCTTATCTTTTACTACACCCAACATAGAATAGAGGAGGAGTTTAAATGTTTTTAAATCATATTATTTTACTACACCCAACACGGAGAACAAAGGAGTTTAATACCAAGACTTCAAAATAATTTATTCCATTCATCCCAACGTTATCACTATCACAACACCAACACTTCACCAAAAATCAAAGGTAATTTGGGTAAAATATGATTTAAAACCCATTTTGTTTTATATTACTTTGTGTACATCTATGAATTTGGATCAGTAATTAGTGTCAATTAATTTGTATCAGTAATTTTTATTAGTAATTACATTGTGGGGATTCAATATCAGGAATTTGTATAAACAATTCTTTAAAAAAATTATAGGTTACATCTATGTTGTTCATAGATGTCCACTTCTTCACATTCCTATTTTTTTAATTTCTAGCGGGTCTCATTGAAAAAAAAACCATCTGCATCAAGATATATTATGAATATGTTTTTTGTATGCAATATTATTTTAATGTTTTGTAGATGGATGCTTGGAAACAACAAATGTGGTCACTATTATGTTGCATCCCAACCATGGAAGCCGATGAGCTGCACAATGCAAGCATTACACTAACAAATTTGTGGGTTTCTCACCACCCTTCTTAGTTGGACCTAATAGAGAAAAAATGGTTAACATTGCAAATTTTTGGGGCTAATGGTCATGAAGAAACATGGAAGTAACAAACATGATTGTTACATCTAGGGATGGTAGTGCTCCTTATCATGGATTCACATCTCACACGTACAGATGAGGTTACAAGAAGATGGATCGAAGAAAATCTCCCTACAATTCCATGGAGAGATTACCTTGGAACATACCATCAATTTACCTTGGTTGTACACCCACCTCTAGATGGCAGATGGCCTGGTTTGTCTGAAAACGTTCTTGCATGGTGGGACGATGTTGACCGCCAACTAGAAGAACTTGAAAAGTGGAGGTATGATGAGTGGAAAGCAACTCATCGCGACTTTGATGAGTGTGACAATGATTGTAGTGGGGATGCCTACACCAGCCTTTGTCATTCCTACCATGAGTCCATATATTTTGTGTACAAGTGGAAGAAAATGCATTGGAAAATGTATTCCCCACTTTTGATAGATATATTTTGTACAACTGAATATCTTTATAATGTTAGTAGTAGTAGCTAATTCATCGTTATCATTTCTATGTATCTTGGCTTGTACCTACTAATGTTTTTTATAGAATCAATGCAAATAGAAACAATGAATTCAATGGGTATATTGTTTTTTGTATTTGTGATTATAAGAGGATACAATGTACCATCATAGACTGTCAATTGGCATGAAGGAAAATTAAATTTATAATCACATTACATTGTTAATGGATAACTGTGTTTGTTTGGTATGAATAGGATTTAGGCCTTGTTTAACATATGTGATAATGAGGTAAGATTGTTTTGTAGAGAATAGGAAAATTTAGGGTGTCTAGAGTCAAATTAGGCCTACTTTTGGGTCTGTTTTGGAATAACAAGGGAAAAATGGATGAAATACACTTTGAAACCACTCCTCACACCTAGTAAATGCATTCATCTTTCATCCCTATCAATCTCATATCATGAAATATTGAATTCACCAAGAAAATGGATAAAATATAGTTATAAGACCTTTTTAATCATGCATATTGAGGGCTTAGTGGTTTGGATACCTACACATGTGATATGGACCTGAAACTTTGTACACTCTAAACTCTCCCTATGATCATCAAGATTCCAAAGTTTTGAGGAATTTTACTAGATAGATTATATTTTAAACCTATGCCCTAGTTTGATGCCGAGAACACACATTTGAAGATAAAAACCACAAAACACAATGTGATGCAGAGCCTTATCAACCTCAAACCACTCACTTTGTTAGAATTTATTCAAAATACAAACTATGCTCTCTAGGCCTTGAAACTAGCTTACTTGACAAGTTCTCAATTGCCTTAATCATGCAAATTCTTCATTTTTTTCAAATTATGGTACTAACCCAACTAGTTCAACATTTCTATACCCTCAACTATACTAATCCCACCTTTCAAATGGTTTATAAAACATCAAAATGTCAACATTACCTTTATTGTGCAAAATTGCCCTTGAATGGCTTCTCAACACATTGCTCTTGATGCTTTCATAGTTAGGAACTTCTACAATGCTTCACAACAAATTAATATTATATTATAATACCTTTTTCCATTTTTGTTGTGTGCAAATTTTTGTGACACAATTCAATGTTTAAGTTCCTTCCCTTTACTACTTCTCTCCTAGCTTCCCACTCTTCACTAGACCTGAATAGATTGATAAACCCCTTTAATTTTTATTCTAATGACTCAAATATCATACTATTAATAGTTCTAAATACCCATTTAGCTTTACTCTTTGTATGCAAAATATCTTCATGAAATTATTTACAAAATTTCAACCTACATCACCCTTTTAGCCTTTAAATTAGGTCAATTTACTATGTGACAAGGCTTGAATATACAACTATCATGTTCCATGCAAATTATGTGATGAATTGAGCTTTAAAATCTTCAAATTATCTAAGGTGATTTTTTCAAAATGATAATTTCAAACCTACTCTCCTTGATTCCTCCTCTTTGCACCTTTGTCTTGTTGACCTTACTTTCTTAGCAACTTTGTATGGTCTCATTCCTCTTAGCATAGTCACTATTATCAATGACTCAAGAAAAATAAATCCCTTGACCCTTTCAATCATTCAATGCATGCTTTCCAAATGATTTCAAAACACTCCCTATGAATTCAAAACTTCATTTCCTTCATAAGACCCTTTGTATATTCTCAACCACTTCACTCTTGTATCCCAACATAGTCACATACAAGTTACTTTTCCTATTGTCACGTTTTTCTTCTAGCTATGATAGTTTCAAAGCCTCTATTCACTTCATTTATTCACTTTAGGACTTCACAGGACTAGCTAGAAGATTTCAGGGTTTTCACACTCTCCAACTCTCTCAAAACATCTTCCCTCACAAAACCCTAGTGAGGGTTTATCAGTGAACCATTGAAGGTATATTTGGTTGTAGAAACCTCTAAACTTAGTTTCAAAGCTTAATGTTCTTCCTTAGGGTATGCATGGACATTCTAAAGCATCAAAACTTACCATTCAATCTTGATATACCCCTCAAATCCATGAACAACCTCAAAAATATCCCACTTTCCCCTTGAGAATGGGGTCTTTGGAAAATAACAATTTGGTCAAACAAGATAACCCTTTTCTCACCATATAGAGCATGGTTAACATAAAATAGACTTGTGCACTTCACTAATCCTCTTCTGACTATAGACATCAATATTTATATAAGACACTTCCTCAACTATAATGGAAAGTTTAGTCTTGTAAGTTTTGCCTCTTGATGATACTTATGGCATAAAATTTTTCAAGCATAGACTCCCACCGCTATAATCACATTTTAGCCTATACTTTTATTGTACATATTTCATTTTCAAGCTTTATACTCACACACCTTTTACCACTTTTATACTCACACATACCTTTTCAATTTTACTATCAACTTTTACCTTGTAAATTTTTTCCTACTATTGTCAACTTTTACCTTGTTTTTTGTCATATTTGCATATACAACAATCACAGTTTCAACATTTTGTTGTTCATAGATGTCCATTTTTTTTCTCTAAATTGAATTTATGATTAACGAGGTTGGTTTTATTATGTGTGATCTTTATATTCAGCAATAACAACTAATTCATCGTTATCATTCATATGTATCTAAATTGAATTTATGAGTAATGCATGTATCTATGTTGTTTTCTTATCATAATAGTTTCAACATTTTTGTTGTTCATAGATGTCCATTTTTTTTCTAAATTGAATTTATGATTATTGAGGTTGGATGTATTACACCATATTTGATTACATTTTTACTAATGTAATGATACTTTTTTCTAGTAGGTACGAGTAAGCATGTGGGATACCATTCTACATCTCCCAATTGAGAACCCAACCAAGGGTTTATTTACATGCAATGCTTTACATTGAAAAAAACTTTCTCACATCAATGAAGATGATATGTGGGTTGCGTGGATTGAGATTGATAGAGTGGAGGACTTTGAAAGGAGAATCAAATAGAAAATTTGTACCAAACCAAATTTCATATTTCCCATCGGAAAAAAATTCCATCACCTATTCTCGAAAAGAAGACAAGAATCAATAGCACTTTGGAATATGTGATGTGCATGGGCTCTCATTTTAAATATTGTGTACATGGATGCTTTTGTATTTCATGTTTCAGTGTGAATGTGCTAATAAGTTTCATATTAATGTGTAGATATTGGTGTTCGTATGGGCTTGAGGACTACCGAAAAATTGATGCCTTACCACAAGACAAGTCCTTATTATCAAAGAAGGGAAAAGGAAGACGACCAGGAAGAAATCATATTAGATGTGGTTATCAATGTCATTTCAGCACTCAAAGAATGGTCAATAGACATGATCAAATATTTCTCACCTAAAATCATGTAGAACATGTTGATAGTGAAGGAAATCATTTCCATCATCAGTAATATGAATAGTTTAAAGGGAAAAAAATGTTTTTTCCCCTTTTATTAGCCCATGGCTTAATGAGTGGATTCATAGGTTTTTTTTGTTAGGAATGTCTTCTAATGCTATCCACCTTAAGCACCATGAGATGGTGCATGAGAAGATCACATTTTGAATGGTGAAATAGAAAAAATGATTTCCTAAGAAGAGATGACATATTTAATAGAGAATTTCAATTAAGGAGCTGCAATATGTGTTTAACCCCAATGATGTAGAAAGTGTTCGAGTGGACTCTAGAAAATCCTGAAAAGTGGTTTTTCTATTAAGAGATATAATAATGAAGGTACTGATGAGGATGGGAAAATCCCATTCATATTGGGCATCCAACTCCCACTTTAGTTGGATTGGTTGTTGAGATATGGAAATGATAGTTTAGTAGCCATGGATTCAACATTTGGAACAAATGGAATGAAGGTATTATTTAAATACTAGCAATACTACTAGTTGATGCTTCATTTATTGAACATAAAATTTGAATTTTGTAATATATTTTCATGTAGTTTCAATTGTACATATTGCTGGTGTTTGATTCCAAACACCAAGGGCTTCATGTGGCATGGGTAATTATGTCTAGTTCATGTGCTAGTGACATCACCCAATGGATGCAATTACTTTGGCAAAGAGTACACTTGAAAAATATTGAATGGAAAATAAATTCCTTCATGGTAGATGATGCTAGCATGGAGATCAAAGAAATAAAGTATTTGTTCATTATGTTGCATATATGCACAACACAATTATAATGATTATGTTGCAAAGTCTTACTAGCTTGTCTATGCAGGGAAAATTTTGACTATGAGGTGTACTTATGTAGCTGACATGTATGACGTGCATGGTTAAATAATTTGATATCCAAAGTAAGAGAATATGATGTGAGGTGAGAGATGTTCAAGTGAACTTGGATACATTATGCACAAATGTATTGATGAAGAGATGGCTAATAGGGAGGCCATAAAGTTCATAGAGAAGTATCATTACACACAACCCAAATTTGTTGAATATTGGGAGGAGTGTTGGCTCCACAAGGTTGCAATGTGGTTGAGGTGTTTCATACCCTCAAACATATTGGGAAAGAAAAAAATGAAGCCATAAAATCATATCATTCACATCTAAAAAATAGTTTCTTGTGTACAATTTGCATTGTTGCACATCGAAGGGTGGATTGGTTAGTACACCAACTAACCACAAGTGTTTACATATACTACTAGTGGCTAAACATGAAAAAATAAAATGGGTTTTATATGAACCTTAAAGTTGAAAAATTAAAATATATCATGGGTTAAGGATTTACAAATTCCAGACTATCATGTCACCTTTCACATGACGGACAGTCGTATTGCATGGGTGAAAATCCAGAAAGATGATACATTTTACTATTAGGTGTAGAGCACAACACCACTAATGATGTCAATGTGTAGTTATCCATTTTCAGTCCAAGCCTACACATGTAAACATGTAATTAATGTGGGGATGATGCGAGAGAGATGAGGAGTCAATGGCATTCATGAAACAGGGGATGGTGTTAGCTACTCCATCGACAACAACAATTTAGATGTGAATGTATAGTATTTTCACTCTTCAATTTTATTAATTTTTTTTAATTCCCAATCTCAAATGGTTGATTTTTTTCAATACACATGCTTTTCATAGTGGTCAAAAAATTAAAATGAATTTGATGATGGTATGGATAGTGGAGGCTTCACTTGATGCTAATAATGTAAGGCAAAACTCTAGTCACAAGTAGTTTCATTTATACTTTGATCATTATTACTAGAATATGACATCCTTTATTTTAATAACACATATCATGGAAAATTGACCGGAAAATGTGAATGAAATCAAAGCTTGAATAGATATTGGAGACTCACTAGATTTACATATAGATGATAATGTAAGTCATCATTCCACTTGTAATCATTTTCCATTTTACTTGTGATAGCATTTGTAACATGATATTTTTCTTTTATTAATAGATCATGCTTGATGGGATAGAGGATGAACTAGAAGCATGTAGAAGGAGATCTCATGAGGTATTTGAAAATTTCCTCACAATAACAAACAACAACAAGACACTATATTTCTTGGAGAAGTGTATGAAAGATGTTTACAACAAGGTCAAGAGTATGGAATTATCAAATACACTTGGGTTGCAACACCCAATGGCTCAACCTTTCCAACAAGTGAAAGATGTCCATAGAAACACCCTTTGTAGAGAAAATGACTTCATATAGAATTGATGAATCAAGAAGACAACATACCATGTCACAAGAGAAAACCTTGTTTCCAAATCCCCCTAAGAATCACATATGACAAATGTGGAATGAGGATCTATATAGGGCAGCCAAATGTGACATAGGCAAAAATAATAATTATTCATAAGATGTATTTCAATGTCTAACTATATTTTAAATATTTCCATAGCAACAAGTTCCAACCTTCTTGTTTACACGGTGGAATATGCTCTTTGAAATACCCTAATTTTTGAAACTGAAGTTTAGCATATATCAAAGTTTTAAATTTAATGCTTGAAAATTTACAAATGCCATTATTTGTTTTTGAATTTAACCTTGATCATGTGTCCTAATCACCATCTTTCATTATATAATAAAATATGATCAAACTACAGACTGAAGTCAATTTGAAGAAAATTGTATTTACACAATTAAGCTCTAACGAGAAAATGGATTTCATATAAAGTTATGAATATGTTTATGGTTTAAAAGGAACTGTGATGACTTAAATAATTTATATGGGGTATTAAGGATTATGTTTGTTATGGAAGTGAGAAGTGGTGATCTAATATGCATTGGTCACTCTCGAGACATTGTCTCAGATCCCAGACTTGAGTGAGTCAAAAAAATAGTATAATAGTGTCATGCAACTTGTCCAATTGACTAGAGAAGAACCTATAGTTATTTTTAAAGGTGTATGTATTATTTTTAGGGAAAGGAAGAGTTTAGGATAGAGAAATAAATTCAATATATGGTGAGTAATAACAAGAAATTTGACACAGTCAGCATTATCCCAGATCTAAGAGGTTTTTTTGAAGGGACTTTTTCTTGAGCAACATAAAGAAATTTTAAATTTAGTAATAGTAAGGGTAATGTAATGGTAAATTGGTATGCTCAGGGTAATTTTTAGGGTTTAATACTTTTGGAAGGTGTTCTCCTATACAACTTTGAGAAATTGTGCATACTTAGCTTGAAACCCCTTAATGATTATATGACCATATCATTCATTATATAGGAAAATCTTGGATGGTATTTGATCATTTTATCAGGTGAAGGTGAACATGAAATTATAAGGGGTAATGACTCAAATTTTTAGTTTTAAGAAGAAGGGAATCTACAAGATACAATCTATACAAATGGAAAAATTCTAGATTTAGAGCATAATGAGGTAAGATATAAGACTTATGCAGTCTTGGTGAATAGGAAGAATCTATATACAAGTTTTAAGAAGAATTTAAGGTAATGAGACCATCAAAGAAACTAACAAAATGTAACTTTATAGGTGTAGAATACATGTAAATTTTTAATTATAAAAAATGCAAAAAAAGGTCTTTTTCTTAATTTTATTCATAACGTTGTTTTTTATGTGAAAAGAGGAATGACTGTCCCGGGTAAATTATACTTTTAAATGAAAATCTATTTTTCAATGAAATTTTAGATATATGTTCAAGATTTAACAATTTTGTCCATTTAAAATTTTCAAATATCACTTTGATCCCTTATATACATATAACTTTAATTAATAGATTTAATAAAAATATTATCAAATAAATGGCAAAAAATGTTTATGCCAAAGTAAATTTTAATATTTATATCGAAATTGAATTTTGTTTTCATGAATGAAGATGACTTCAACAAATTAATTTTATTTTTTAAATTTGGATTTTTGATATGTTGAACTTTTCTACTTTTTCAAATTGGGTTGATTGTCATGATCGATTGTCCTAAAATCCATATGTTAAAATATAAAAAAATAAATAGTATGTGATGTAATTTTAAAAAATGAAAATATTTTTTTAGAAATGTATTTTGTAACTAATAAAATTCTTCTAGTACACTAATGCCAAGCAATTGTGTTTTAAGGTCATTGTAAATATTCCCATTCAATTCATTAACCCTAATTACGGACACCTAAGTACACATTTTTAATAAAATTTCCTCCAATTATTTCTCAAATTTACATCATATGGGGGTTTGAAATGTGAGGAACCTGAACCCCTAAACCCTAAATATTTTGCCCAAAACTATATAAACATCTATTCTATAATCTTTCCACCAAAAATTGTTTCTTCCTAAAGCTTCTCATTCCTTTTTGGGTTAAAATTTCCCATTAGCTTGTATATCAATGTAATAGATTACGTGAGTTCTATGAAGGGGTTCATGGCAAAGAATGCAAAGTGAATCCCCAATTTCCTTATTTTGCCCAACCTCTTACTCATGTTTTTGGGACACGAATGGACAATGCATTGTGCTTTAACGGATGATAGTTACTCAAATCAATGATTGAAGAGAGCCTTTAATTTCCAATCTCTCCACATTTGAAAAAATAATTATAGAGGATATTGAAATAAACATGTGTGACAAATATTAGGTCTTATTAATACCATTTATTGTCTTTTCTCATAATTTTGTCTTTGTTAAATAATTTGAAGATAGATTAGATAGAATCCATATCTAAAAACTCAAAAAGGGCTCATAGGGGGATTCACCTTTGTTAGCTCTTTACAACAAATACTTGACTAACCTTTGATTGTATTTGATAAATTTATTTATAAGACATATATTACATATATATAATTATCAACACTTATATATATATACATTATCATTATCATATATATATATATATACCACTTCAATTTTCCCAATACTATATTGCTATTTTACACATTTTTATCCATTTGTATAATCAAATTGTGGCTCAAATCGCACCATAGAAATTCCATATCGCCCCAATTGTACTAAACTAGTCTAATGACTTTATTCTCCAAACTCTAAACTTTTCAATCAATATTTTGATCTCCAAAATTTAAACTTTTTCTACATGCTAACTATTCCAAAACCCTAATATTAGAATGCTAGTATTAAAATAAATTATTATGAAAGAGAGATAGAAGCATACAACAAATTCAAGCCAAACTTTATAAAATTCATATCATGTCTTCATTTTAAATTTTTATTGATTTATAGGTATATGTATTTATGATGTATGTAAGTGAATGTCATGGTGGTTACAATTCAAATTCTGAAAAATATTAAAAAAATTTGTGCAACACGGGTGAATTAAAACTATTTACTAACAAATTTCATAAATAGTCTTAGTTTACATATCTCGGGTAAAGACCATTTTCAGGCAAAAAAAATGAGGCTTCCATTGTCTCATATCACAGAGATGTTTCTTAAGACTATTTTAATCTAAAAATAAGTGACTTTGATATTCCTACTTCTTCCAATTTAAAAGCTCAAAAATATTGGGTTCCATTTATCTACCACCTTCAAGTAAAGGATGAGATCATTACTAAGAATCATATTGTCATATTTTGTATAAATGTTTGATTGCAAAATTTGAAGCAAACAAATGCATAACACTATTTTTTTAGATCAAGAATATTGTTTAAATATCATCTTTCGAACATTTCTACAAGTCCTTTTTGACAACATATGTAGATACATTTTGAATGCTTCAGAAGAGATCAAGAAAAAATTAAAGATATTAATTATGTAATCCATAGAAAATCATTTGAAAAATGCTAACAATAAAGAAAGAGATCATATTCATAATAAACAAACTAATTCAAAGAAAATTGTCAGCCAATGTCATTAGAATATTGATCAAATGCTTGGTGCAAATAAAAATGTGTTTTGCATTGAACAATTTAACAGATTTTAATTGATTTGTTAACAAAGTAAATTACAAGTACTAAATGCGTGTGAAACCTATGAATTAAAAAAAGGGTGTACAATCTCTTAGTTTCCTCGCCAAGCCTGTAGGTGTACAACTTAGATCAAATATTCAATGCTTCTTTAAAAATCACACAAAACATCAAGTTCTTTATGGACATATGACATTTCCAGGTTAAGATCATTATCTACAATGGTTTGAGTCAAGACCTAGTTCCTTAGAAGCCTCTTTACACAACTACCATGGTAATATCTTGCACAGTCCCATACTTAACACCTGTGATTAGCAATCTGCAAAAATAAATAACATGAAGACAAACTCAAGACTCCTCTATGTCATGTTCTAATGTTTCATGCACATCTATACACCAACTCCATTACTCTAAATTCTTTATAAAGGATTTGACAGTCATAGTACTCCCTAGTCTCATTTTAGACATGACAAGTTTTGAGGAAACCACAGTCATACAAGACATTTTACTACTAAACTAGAATAATACACCCATTCTCATAGGTTGGTAATTTCTTACAAATAGCTTCATGCATCATGGTATTTATCTATTATATGTTTAAGGATTATACAAGGTTTAGCAGTCCTATGAGACTCATACACAACCATGCTTTCTTCATAACTCCCAACAAAGTACTACTCTTCAAGTTCACAAATCTAATACATATGTCATAATACACTACATGGAACATTTCATGCATTCAAGCACATGCATCAAACTTCATAAGAGATTATGAACTATTCCATCACAAAAAAGAGTCTTATTACTTTTGTAACTATAACTTTATGCATGTAAAGGAGAATTCATGAAGGACATCTCTTTTATTCATCTTGCAAGCAATCAACAATCAAGTAAATGCAGCAATCAAGTAACCCATAATAAGGCAAACTAGTAACCGGAAAAAATGACAATAACAAAGAAATACAACAAACATTTAGTCCACACTTTATTTTTTATTGAAAATAGAAGCAAAACACATATAAGTATAGAAAATTGTGTTACGTTTTATATTACATGCTTTCATAAAATCATATATACTTTATTATGATCCAAAAATATAAAATTGTTTTATTTTGTATATCCCAATACATTTTTGGTTTCATTTCAACCAACTAAACAATTAAATTTTTTACTAAACATGGTGTGTCCTCTCAGAAATGCCACAACCACCCATAGTCACCGTCGGACTTGCCCACTTAGCTTCTCAAATTTTTTTCCATGTTGAGCTATTCTTCATAGACACCACTCATGCCATTATACTTAACATTTAGGGCCTTCACTATGTCTCCCTACAGTCACAGAGTGCTTTTGTGTACACATTGGAAGTTTGTAGGGAAACATACTTCTTTTCAAGTTCCAATTTCTCACCCCTAAGTGCACAAATTTTATTTTGTAAGTCATTGTTCTCCAAAGTGAGAGTCTCCAAGACACTTTCTTCTCAACTATGACACTTTCCATCTATCATAAGTTTTCCTTATAATTTCAATAATGTTGGAAAAAAACTCCTTCTCCCTAGTGAGTGACCCAATTTGTACATGTGCCAATGAGAGTCTCAAAGACAAATGTTCCACCTATGGCACATTGTGATCAAATCTCATCTTCATAAGAAGCTCTTCCATTTCACACATGCTTTCACCAATTTCTTTCTCATCAACATCCACAACCATCCCTAAAAATATAAAAGGAAACATGAATTAAGATACAATGAACTATTGCATGATCCATGCATTCAAATGAAAAAACTCTATGTACATCATGTAAAATATATGTGTCACATAATTGATCAATATATCTTAACACTTGTAGCTATAAAGTTTTAATACTCCATTGAAGCTCTTATCAATGATTTTGCAATATTTTTAGTTACAACTTTATTTGGGTTGTAGATGAAATAAAAATCATGGTGAATGAATTGAGCTCATCACCGATCTTGAAAACATAATTGCTTTTCATTTCAGACTTGAGTGAGAGAGTCTTAACTTATTCATGATCTAATAACTCATAAGGAATAGTGTTGAATCATCTTAGAAATTGAGAAATTCAACCAATAAAGAGTTGTATCTAAAAGGATTAAAAACTAGTCTTGAGAACATAGTAGGGCAGCGTATATGTTTATGGATGAAAATATTTATGTCATTTGATTTTGCATGAAGGATATGAAGTCATGTGATTGTGAAATTGGTGTTTGGATTGGTTAGTTAGGGAAGTATAATCTCTTTTATGTTATAGTCTAGTGAAGAGTAGAGTTTCTTTATGAGAAGGCTATAGTCTTTGAAGAGGGTAAAATTGTATATGGTTGGCCAAGTAATGGTTTGTAAGGATATGATTTGTAGTGAAGAGAACTCATAAGTGTGTGAAGTAGGAGATACATAAATGTTTCTAAGATACCATATAAGAAGAGTATCAATAAAATGGTAGATAAACATATAAGGAGAAACTATTTAGAAGAATGAAGGTAAGGTCTTATCATTAATGGATTAGAATGAGACTAGACCAAGGACATAGAATGAATGGTGTGAATGAGACTAGACAAGTTAGGTAAGTGAATGAATCTAAGATTGGATCTTGAGGAAGTTGTATGTACCTTAGGAAAGTTATATTTACTTATGAATTACCTAAAGTGTACAACATTGGGAAAGTAATCAAAATCAAGCTAATCTAATGTTTTCATTCTAGAGTCTCCAAGACATTGTTTCAAGACTTTCCAATCTATCACCGGTTTCCTTGTAATTTAAACAATGTTGGACAAAAATATATGCATAATAGAGATTGACACAAGAGAGAGATGTTGGATGCATGTATAGATACATTTTATGATCAAATTCTTTTTTTCAACAAATGAAGGGGTGGTTCCTTAATTTCACTTTGAAATGAGCTTTCATCATATGTATTTAGTTATCCACATATCACCTTGAAAATTGATCACCTAAAGTAATAATGTGAGATTAAGAGACTAGTCAACAAACATCCAAAATCCATCGCATTCAAAAAAGTCAACAAAAACACAATGGAAAGTTACATCATGTTGCACTACTAATTTTAACAAATAAGATGACTCACCCTACCTCCATCATTCTCCATTGGGTTTGTGGAATTGTTGCAACCCTCCTCGTCTGACCCTCTTTTTTTCTCAACGAATGGTCAGTAGTCATCATTGATCATTTGAAGTGAAGAGTGAGCTTCCTAAATACATAGAGATAAAAAATGAGAGAAGTGGAGGAAAAACAAACCAATCACATGATGCACCATTCCCCACGAAATATTATCACAAAAAAGGAACATGTGAACACGATCACTACAAATCTATAATATGCAATAAATAAAAACTTAAATATGTCAACATAAGTGATTGCATGTGGAAACCATTACATGACATCATAACATCTCATAGATTGCATCATGAAAAATACATACATGTCAACATCTATGCATCATGTAATCATCAAAATCATAAAGTCAACCTCATTAATTGCAAGGGATTGAACACACAACATTACTTACAATGTGCATAAATAAAATAATTGTTAGGAATACATGTAAATGAAGCACATACATGGGAACATCAATGTACAAGTTATCATTACACAAGTATATATTAAACCATCATGTGCGACTAATTTGTATCATTACATATAATAAAAATACAATGTTTCATTTTATATCAAAAATACAATGCCCGACTACATATTGTAATATCCATGTTCAAGCATGGCAAGGAAACTCCTTATGAAGGAGAAAAACATGAATTTGACTAAGAATGAGCCTGGGCATTCCTTGATATCCCATGAAGACATTTGCATTTGAAAATTTTCAATGTCAATAAAGTGGTCAAACAATAAAATTATGACACATACATCAATAAAGTATGTTTTACTTCACAACATACAAAGTACCTCATACCACCAAGAAATAGGTCACACTAATTTTGATGTCACCTCTTGTTCATCCCGATCCTAAAAGGAAATTACAAGATATATAACATAATCAGATGAAAATACACAAGTGTTTACGAAATACAAAGCTACACTAAAAATGATAAGCACACCTTTGTTGAGTCGTGTACATTGGTTGCGGAGGAATCTATGCTCATATACTCCATGAACCAGAATGTATCTTTATTTAATTTTTTTTTAAGTATATCTTTCTTATTCTTGCTTTGAAGGGAAGCCTCTCTGAAAATTTGGATACATATCCCTCTGAATGTTCATGACACAACAATTCTTTGGGGTTGGCTCACCCTGGAAAATGTATCCCCACTCGGTAGAGACAATGCATCCTTTGGCAGCCATATAACCATCGGTATAGACAACCATTGTTGTCACCAACATGAAAATCATAGGCATGTGTGGATTGAGAAAATAATTGTTGTTAGACACCAGTGTAGATGAACCATCACCATCATTTCCAGCATCATCATCAACTCTACAACAATTGACTAGTGTGGTGCTTCATGCACAACATTCCCCTACATAGGAACGATAACCAATATTAAAACCATGTAAGTGCTAATTAGAAGTAAATTAGTAATATGCATGGGAAAATTAATTAAGCTTGCTTACCTAAAGCATCTCATCCCCACTTTTGTTTCCCCATGACAACCCCTATTCCCTTTCCATGAAAGGTACTCCTTCAATGTGAGGTTTTCATCCTCATTACAATGGATGTTTGGATCGGTATATCAGTTTCCAATGAGGCTTTATGTGGATAAAATTAAGTTAGTCATTAAAAAATCACCTTATATTTAAGGACATGTAAAAATTCAATAGTTTGCATCTCACCTGATGTTCATAGTTTCCTATACCACCTCCTTCCACCCTCCTCCTTTCTTCCTCCATTTTTCGGCAATATGCTCGCCTCTTTATTGACAATTCCCTTCTCTGGACAATATTTTGAGGTGAATCATATGCATGCATCTATTGATTGATAGCCTTTAAGGCTTTCTTACTCAGTTTAGAAACTTCCGAGACATTTTCTTTGGCCATCCATGTTGCTTCTAGCCTATGCCTCTTGTTAAAACTTTGATTTTTTACAAGCCGGTCTATTGACCTCTGTTGTGTTTTCTTCAATGTGTAGGCCCTTCCTCTTGGCTTTATTTTCCCACTACCTAGATGACCTAGAGGTCTCCTTGGAATAGGTTGTCTACCATGAATCTTATGTCGGTGAGCATTGAGCCTGTCTAGTGACCCAAATAGATGGCTACCATCATCAAAAAATGTGGTGCATGGGTAAAGCAAATAGTTGTGGGTATCTTGTTTACCAATACCCATGTTGACAATCTTGTACTCACCAAAAAAATGTCATCAAAGAAGGAATCACGTGGTTATAATCCTTACAAATGTTATTAAATCAACTAGAATACACAATCATCCTTGAAAATATCAAAGTGTGCTTACTAGTTTTGGTACCTCCTCCTCGGGATCGAATGTGAGGAATGTGGAAGCCAATCAACATCATCTTCATCATCCATGTCAACGTCAACATCATTAGCAAGATTGTTAACATCTTCCTCATCCTTTTCCTCATCTTGACCAACATTACCACCCTCCTCAACCTTTTTGGCTCTTCCACATCCTACCAAAGTGGTCATCAAATACATGACAACCAAAAACAAATATAAAAAAATACAAATAATGAGTTTTTCTGAAGCTTACTTGTGTTTCCCCCTCACCTTGATTACCATGTTTGGGAAATAATCAAATGCCCACCCACATTCCTTTATGGGATGTCGGGAAATTAATGGTGGCACAATAGAGCATTTTTATCCTAAAAAAATCAATGTAAGCAAGCATAAGTAGTTTGTAGACACATTCAAAATAATATATAAACATATTTGTAAGATATTGAGTTTGGAAGTAAATGTCATCTTGTGTGAAGGTGAAGGATTAAGACCTATGTGGATAAAATATTAAGACACCTAGAAATGGTGATCTCGATATGACATGGTTTTGAAACAAGGATAGATGAATTATAACTTGTTTCATCAAGGAGAAAAAGAGATACATTTTCTACAATCCATGAAGGTGAGTTTTTAATCACTAATTAGCCTTCTAGAGGTCCAAATCAAGGGAATGCATGATCAAGAACTCAAAAAAATGGAAACTTTCTTTAAAATCTATGTGTAAGGACTAATTTTTTTGAAATGGGAGCTTTTGAGTAATCTTATGGTTTGATCATGTTGTTAGAGGCTTGAAATGGTATGAGATTCCATATAAGTGGTTTATATGGATAGGATAGAACCTAGCACAAGTCACCATAGTTACAAATCTGTGGAGTCACCATAGTGATGAAACTCAGTCAAGTCACGTTTACATAGTCCTCAACCTGATATGCTGACAGTCATGAATAGATTAGTATGAAAGTGAATCTAAGAATTCCAAGGTATAATAACTTGTGTTAAACTTATGGAATAAAGTTAATGAAGTGTTAGAAAGGACTTTAGAACCATTTAAAGAGAGGACATCATGGACTATATTATCATAATCAATGATAAGGACCTTAAAGAAGAGCACACAAATGATGTGATAAGAATCTTGAAGGGAATAAAGGAGTGTTCAAGGTGGTATCCAAGAGGTGTAGTAGAATGAGGGAATGGTGAATGTGAAAAAACTTTGAAAGATTCAAAGAAAGAAGTCAAAACAAAGTACAAGGATTGATTAGTGCTAGAGAACAAGACTCAAGAAAGCATAGTTCGTGTTATCATAGGACTGATTAGTGCTAGAGAACAAGACTCAAGAAGCATAGGAATGATTAGTGTTATTATAGTGTGATGAGAGTGAGAAACATGAGAAAGGTCAAATAAAAGTTCAAGTGCCAGTTGGAGATGGTGAGATACTTGTGAGAAGCCAAGAAGGCCAAAGGTTGGAAAATGGGAAAGATAGTGATGGGGAGGTGAATGAGTGTTGACAAAGTCCCACAATAACATTACCTGTCTGGAACCAATGTGAATCCCACCCCACTAGTGGATGCACCTTTTGATAGCCTCTTAGGACCTTGGTTATGCCCGATGAACACATCGAAACTCAAGGCACGCATGTAATGATGATTGGCTACCAATTTCTTTCTCCTATACAAATTGAAAAAAAAACATTAGTAATAAAAAAAATTGAATCAATCTATGAAATTAATATTGCCAAAAAATTGATATTGCTTACAATGTGCTCCGACTCAGCAAATATTTCTTCTAAGACTCCTTCTGGGTCATCCATCATAAATCTGAAAAAAAAAAACATGTTACTGGTAGAAAGAAAAACATGTTACTAGTGTTATATGTGTAGCAGATGTAAATGAATCTCCCAGAGTTACAAGTACTGGTTTTGTCATTGGATAGCTTGTTCAGCCAATGGATAACATCAAGTTCATTTTTTTGTATGTAAATGAATGTGAAAATACTAAGCAAGGAAGCTACCTTTATTTTTCATGGTAGGGTGGAGATAGATGTAAGATACCTTTGGATGTGTTTCATGTTTGAAAATTATGATTTTTGGTTAGACTTTAACTTTAGCTTAAGGAAAAGGACCTTGTAGAAAATTCCATGATATATCTAGATAAAAGTGTAGGTTAGGAAGATTGACATCCTCTTGTGGTATGCTTCCCTACAGTCTATTATGAGATAAGTCAAGAAGCTCCAAATTCTTGCAATCCCCTAAATTGGAAGGTATGGCTCATGATAAACGATTTTTCTGAAGATAAATCCTTCTTAGTTGTGGGAGGTGACAAAGAGAAACTGGAATTTTTCCAGAAAACAAAGAGAAATTCATATTTCAAATTGAAATGCAAGTAGCTCAGGGGCAGCAAGGTATTGTTGGATAGTTTCAGGCACAATAATTCTCACGTTCACATATAATATATGTACACTAATTTTCACAAGATACCTATAATGTATGTACAAGCCAAAAATAAAAAAACAAATAAATCATTCAATTGAATTGAAAGTCTACTAATTTTTTATGTGGGTTCATTTGGATGGCTATTGGTACTACGAATTTATTTATTCCAAACTGTGTGACAGGGGATAAAATCCTAACGAATCCGCCATGTTTTTATGAAAGTCCATCAAACCAAGAAAATAAAAATTGTCTTTCTAAGCAAGACGATTCCAATACACATAATTATTTAAAAATTGTAGGAGTCAATTGACAACAACAACACAAAATCAATTATTTTCATTGATGAAGTCATGTAAGAATTTTAGGGGGCATATTTCACATTCTAATTGGCTTGGTCTACCTACTTTGTATTTTCTTTGAGATCTCTTAAAGTACATAGATTTCATATGCCAAATATGCTCTTGTGTCACTTGTTATTTCAAAGAACATAATTAAGGAGACAAAGAAATCCTCATATAATTAACAGAGGAAATGGTATTAAACTCAAACTAATCTTCAAGTAACATAGAATATAAGGAGTGAAAAATAGAATGATGTAATATTCAAACCAATGCTTTAAAAAAATTGTATTGTCTAGTATATATATTCAAGGCCAACCCAAATGATTGCAATATGAAGCCATGGATCATTAATTATAGACAAATCATTGTAAACTATATGAGCGAACAAATCAATAATTATAGACAAATCTGTTGTAAATTGAATATTGATAACAAAACAATTTACTATTGTTTTCTTTTTTTCTTTTCAATAATTTTTCCATTCCCTTAGAGAATCTTAAGTTCTAGCATTTTGATTACATCATACTAAATATTCCCTTTGAGAATATGGTGTAGGTGGATAGTTATGGTCATGTTCATTTCCAAGTTTGATCAAACAATATATAAAATAAATAGAAATCCATCACAAAAATTGGGGTCTCGTATACTTAATTAGTGTTTCCCTTCATCTGACATTAAAATGATGTAACATTTTAAAATATTTCAAATCTAAAACATGGAATATTGCATGTCATTTAGAAGTTCATGTTTAAATGAAATCAAATCTAAAAATATATAATTACACTGAAATCAATATAAAAAAATGCATATAATTGTACCTGAAATCATTATATAACATCATGTAAAAATAAAATATGTTTGAAGGCACACAATATTGAGATATTTTTTATTGGTATTGTGTTTGAAGAAACAAGATATATGTAGAAGGCAATTCTTGGTCAGTGAGTATGAAGTACATTCTAGCATGTAACTCTCTGACACTCCTAATAACACCACAATTCCATGATTTCTTCATACAAGGACTTGTTCCCAAACACCATTAGTGGCCTATAAGATCATATAAGAAGTGTAAAGCCATCAATTTTGTTGTCAACTGGGAAAAAACCACACAGAAGAGGTGGGTGTCATTCTTTCTAGTTGTTTTACAACTTGTATTTTCTTGTAGCACATATTATCCTCCTTTTACTTGTTTCAAAACAATTTTAAACATTCATGTGTTTGCAGGAAATGGCAATTAGTAAGGAAGGGAGTGATTTCATTCTAAATGAGTTGAAGATGAATTATGTTAATGACTACATGCTCCATGCTTTAAGGGAGTATGCCAAGCTAATGAAATATAAGCCTACTAACACCAAAAAGGCAGTGGAGTATTGTTTAGAGATTATTGTGCTTTGAAAATGATGCAGAGAAAATGTATATGAAGGAATTAATGGTCATGGGTTTAAGTCCTTTTCCCCCATGTAAATAGGTCAAATGCAGAAAAACATAGGTAAATGTTAGATTTCAATTCAATGATACTAGAATTCATTTGTTATTCCAATATTTACAGATTATGGATTTTCGGCACCTTTTTGAAGCTCATTGTAGGTGCAGTATTTTTTTTTGAAGAAAGATGTGAAACTTCCAGTCCATGATTAGAAAGAAGGCTTTTGGGAAATAATTGTGTAAAACATTATTTGAATTGATGTTTCAAACCACTCAAGTGGTCCATCATCGAAGATTTAAAGCATTTTTTTTTGGAGTCCATGTAGTTTTATATATATATATATATATATATATATTGTTTGTGAGTTTAGGATAAGGATTGGATATACACTTCATTGTTTGAGTAAAGATACTTTTATGTCCCTTGGCTTTGTTTGTTAGCATTATCACTTGGGGATTTTTTCTTCTGCTTTACTCTTTGCTAGCCAAAACAAATGTTTATGGACTTTGATTGTGCGGGAAAACAACTGTGAAGTATGATAGTATTGTCTTACCATATGGCTGACAACATTAATATGGGTTTAGGTCCCCTGATGTATCCCAAATCAGAGAAAAGATGGTTTATGCCACCACTAAGGACAGACTAGGAAGGGAACTTGATGGTATTTATGAGGTTCAAGCCATTATGAGGTTCAAGCCATCTATTTATCCCTTAAGATAGTAGATGGATATCGTGTTGTTGCTTCTCATGCAAAGATTATTTGATGAGAGAATCGTGCAAATTTCACATCCATCCTAAATCAATTAATTCCCCTTCCTCATTTGCCATCTAAATTAATCAAATATAATTTGATTAATTATCCATTTTCAAAATCTAAAAATAACCCAATCCTCACCACATGTCCTCATAATCATTTTTCCCATCTAGTGCAAAGTAAGAGGATCGTTGTTGCAGGAAGGCCTTGTTCGTCTTGAAGAAAAGCACCTACATATCACACAATCAGGGCTCAATCCAAGTTTCCTAGCCCATTATGAGGTTTGCTACGGAACGCGAAGGAGGAGGTATGATTATTGGTATTTTACTTCCTTGTTAGTATTTTATTTTTCCTAGCTTACATTCTGGCACGCCTGGTTACTTTCGATCTATTACCATTAATTTCCCAATTAGTGGTTTTATCTATTTTTTGTTTATTATTGTTCGTTATTATTTCCTTTTCTGTTCCTTATGACCTTCTTTGGTTAACTTTCACACTTTGGGTAGTGTTTTTGTTGTGTGGTGTCTTGTGGTGTATCTCGGTTATAACATAATGAAACTATGAAGCTCATCCTGTCTTGATCTCCTCGGTGCTTGGTGTTTAGTTCCCAATTCTGATTTTGCTATTCACTCATAATCTATAGAAACACATGAACTAGTCATTAGTTTATCATCTTACTGTCATGGGACAACCAATCCGGAAAATACATTTATTTATTTACTTTTGCTAAAATAACTGCTTTGTAGGAAGTTAATCATTTTTTTCTTTTATTTTAGTCAATCATTTTGTGATCTAACTCTTTATTTCTGTTTATTGTTCTTTTTTAACCTTGCTGTCAAAATTTTAGCTCCTCAGGTGAAGTACAGAAGTCAGAAAATAAAAAAACTAGCTCCCAGGACGTTTTTGGGTAAGTGCAGGAAGTTGATGGACAAATATAGGGTCATCCGTGGACGTCATATTGCAAAAAACAGTGAAATCTCAACTTGTAGGGATTATTAGCTATACATGCACTCTAAATTAGAAAAATTTATATAAATATGAATCGTAGCATTCGGAATGTAGTTTCTAAAATACTAATTTTTGTAAAAAACGGACAAGTTTAGCTATATTAAACACTTAAAATTATATGACTTACTTTTTTTTTTCGAAAAAACTTATAAGATTATAGTCCGTTTGCCCGCATTTTGGATGACCAAATCTTGTTATTTTTTTTTTCCTTTGGTGAAAAGTTAGATGTAGTTGTCTATCTTGGGATGGATTTTATTTTGTATTTTTTTAGCAATATTTTTTTTATGATTTTTTCCGTGAAAGTGGTCTGAAAATATTTAGAAAATGGAGCGCTTTCCGTTTGCCCGCCATAACTATATCAAAAAATATCGAAATCAAATTTTTTTTTTTTTAAGGTGCATAGAATTTGTCCACGCTTGGGATGGTATAATTTTTATCATATTTTGATAAGCGAAACAAAATTTACAGTCTTAAACGTAGACATGAACATTCACGGGAAAAAATGTCTTAAGGACCTATTGTTAGTAATAAATTATAAAATGATATTTATCTTATTCTATTCACTTTAAAAACAATATTTTTACAAAGCTAAGAGTCTACCCTACGTGATGGCACCATTTTTGTGAAATGTTTTCAGTTTTTTAGCATGGTTCAAGTCTTTGGAAGAGCAGATTTGAGGTTTTTTGATCTTTTGCACTTCATAATGACCTTCCATAGCTTTGGTTGGGGAAAAACAAAGATTTTCCGAGGCTAAGGTTCGGCAAATAGCTCCGCGATCGCGGTTTTTTGTAAAAATACCGCGAACGCGGTTTATAAAGCGCGCTCGCGGTTTATAAAGCGCTCGCGGTTTATAAAGCGCGCTCGCGCTTTATAAAACATATTTACACACATCCCAACGTCCGAATTACCATGTGATTTTTACTGTCTGACCTTACCGTATGAATTACTGCGAAATTCTGTCTTTTTCCAGGCACGTTTTTTTATCACCGAAAGCAAAACATCATGGGAGACAAAAAACGAAGTCAAAAAAGGAAGTCATTAAGTAAAAAACACCGGGATTTAATTAGAGGCCAACAAAATTGAAAATCTTTGAGTGAATGCGGAAACTTCGTGAATCTAGAAGAGGTTCATCTTCAATCTCAACTACAAGCAATGAAGAACTAGGTAATGTTTCTACTCGTCAATGTTGAAGTTGAATTGAATACTCGTGATGAAGAAGTTTTTACCGTCGATGTTGAAGAAGAATTAAATACTCATGATGTAGCAAATGTTGAAATTGAAGGAGACTATTTCGCGCGTTTGCAAACATTAGGACAGCGAGAGCACCGAAATGAGAAGGAAAAAAATGAGAGAGGCTATTGTAGAGGGTTCGTATGCCGAGGTGTCGGATCAGACGAGGCCTCTCTAGGTGCCACGGAGTCCGAGTAGTCACCCGTCGAATTTGAACGATATTTTGGTCTCAGGGCTCTTAAGGGACTAAGCCCGAACGAAGTAGCCCGGAAGCAACGACCCTTTTGCGCACCGAAACACCGCCTCCTCTAGCATTCACCTGCCACCCGGATGTGCCGGCGTAGGTGGTTCGGTGCCACGGCCCACCGTTTGCAAAATACAACATTTGACAACCTTACACTGGCTCCAACTGCACTATTTCGCGCGTTTGCAAACATTAGGACAGCGAGAGCACCGAAATGAGAAGAAAAAAAAATGAGAGAGGCTATTGTAGAGGGTCCGTATGCCGAGGTGTCGGATCAGATGAGGCCTCTCTAGGTGCCACGGAGTCCAAGTAGTCACCCGTCGAATTTGAACGATATTTTGGTCTCAGGGCTCTTAAGGGACTAAGCCCGAACGAAGTAGCCCGGAAGCAATGACCCTTTCGCGCACCGAAACACCACCTCCTCTAGCGTTCACTTGGCCACCCGGATGTGCCGGCGTAGGCGGTTCGGTGCCACGGCCCACCGTTTGCAAAATACAACGTTTGACAACCTTACACTGGCTCCAACTGCACTATTTCGCGCGTTTGCAAACATTAGGACAGCGAGAGCACCCGAAATGAGAAGGAAAAAATGAGAGGCTATTGTAGAGGGTCTCATGCCGAGGTTTCGGATCATACGAGACCTCTCTAGGTGCCACGGAGTCCGAGTAGTCACCCGTCGAATTTGAACGATATTTTGGTCTCAGGGCTCTTAAGGGACTAAGCCCAAACGAAGTAGCCCGGAAGCAACGACCCTTTCCCGCACTGAAACACCACCTCCTCTAGCATTCACCTGGCCACACGGACATGCCGGCGCAGGTGGTTCGGTGCCACGGCCCACCCTTTGCAAAATACAGCGTTTGACAACCTTACACTGGCTCCAACTGCACTATTCTGCGCGTTTGCAAACATTAGGACAGCGAGAGCACCGAAATCAGAAAGAAAAAAATGAGAGAGGCTATTGTAGAGGGTCCGTATGCGGAGGTGCCGGATCAGACGAGGCCTCTCTAGGTGGCACGGAGTCCGAGTAGTCACCCGTCGAATTTGAACGATATTTTGGTCTCAGGGCTCTTAAGGGACTACGCCCGAATGAACCTCTGACTCTTCCATTTATTCGTCCTCTTCACCTTAAGTCACATGAAAACCTCTTACTTTTCTAGTTGACGAATTTTCAGGGCATTCATAAGACCTATGAGTTACATATTTATTGCATCTAAAACACTTACCCAAGAATTTTCCTCTTACTCTTTGATAAGGTCTTATAGTCTATAATGCCCTGGAACTTTCACCCCCTCAAATAATGACATATCATTTTCAACCATGGATATTATAAAAAACTAAGATTACAAATAATAGATTAATAAAATTAAAATTAATTTAATGGGGGAAGTAATTGTGTACAGTTTGGTGCGTGGTTGAAATGGAAGAGGAAAATAATGGCTCGGGAAGTGGAGTGTGGCAGGTCTATGGTAGGGGTTGGTATGGGGTAGTGTGAAGGCATGGGATTTCCTGGAAATCATATGAGAATCCTCCCATCATTTCTGACATGGCATTTTCCTTGCATAATAATACAAATAATTCATTCGAGATAAAGAGGCGTTAACCATGGAAAAACCTAAGTTAATGTTGTAGATTTAACAATAATTGGATAGTTGCAACAAGTACAAAAGAAGAGCACTATTTTATTAAAAATGGTAAAGTAGGGGTTCTGTGCTCCCATAATTTAATAAATATTTTTTGTATGTGGAAAATAAGTAGAAGATTTAGAATTAGGGGGTGTACAATGTCCAACTATATTGAGTTTTCTTCGTCCACGCACTTATGTTGCATGCACTGTAATATTTGCAACATCATTCTTAGGGAGGACAACTACAACCTCATTTCATGTTATTTATATTTCAATTCAAGTAGTTGTTGTATTGATTAATACAATGAAATTTCCCTTTCCTGTTATCCCACATATGTCTCTGCAAGATTTGTCTCTTTCGCCTTTTCCTACGCCAAGTGGGAGATTGAAACTGCTATGGAATTCACGCAATGGAGAAATATTGTTGAAGACATGGGTATCCTCATAAAGATGGCCCTTGATTCTTCACCAAATATAACCAACAGGTTCCCATGGGACCGTTTCACCTTCGATAGCATATTGATTCGATACCACTTTTTTGTTAACATAGTAATATATAATTGGTTCATTGAGCATCCAATATTATAAATAAGGTGTGGAAGTTATGGAATCAATATAATAATTCATATTTTTAGAAGTGACATGTAAACAAAATAAAAAACTAGAGAAAAATAATGAGAAAAATAAAAAGTAATCAACCTACAAAAAATATCCATCTTTCTCACTCCCAAATTCTAAGTCCGCCATTTCATTACTTTTTCTTCATGTAAATTGGTACCTCAAGAATCAATGCACGTTATACATAGCACATCTCTAGTTACTAATACTTAAGTTGGCTTGATATAGAGCTAACAATATTGTTTTAGTTTGAAAAATAAAAATTCAAAATGCCCATGGCACGAAATATACCACAAATAATAATCAGAAAGATACTAGAAAATATATAACTAGAAGTAATACACTAAATCCACCGAACAAAGATCAAAACCCACTTTCTCAGAGTTAGCAATAATACCAAAATAACCAAATTTATAGCCTTATTTAACCAACACACATGGATATATATATATATATAAGAATCAAATAAAGTGTGCTCCAGACGCGCACGTCTCTGAAAATATATATGTACATGTATAAGTTCATAATGTATGTATACAGATCTCGAACTAAGCACGTGCCATAATGTACATATGGGACCACATGCGGTCGCAAAAGGCTAGATATATATACAATGGACTGTGAATAGATGTACTCATGACCACATATATGTGGCATCCAAGTGGACTATAAATCTACTCATGAAACATCTTCCCTCTCTTCGCCCTGCTAGAAGTAGCACGTCCACGACCTGGGGATGTAGTGGAGGGAGATGCCACTACGGATTTCATCCGTGTGGTCCTAGGTGTCTCCAAGCATGCCTGCAACCTAACCTGCACATTCATAAACAACAAGTTTTTAACACCCAAAATTTTAAAATACCTTCAAAATTTAGAAACTTGTACAATTTAGTTAAAATGCATGTGCAATCTTACCGCAATGTCATGATCCCTATCGATTTGTTGTTGACGCGTCGCAGGGACAACAATAGACTCACGAGGGGTAAGCTACATACAAATAATTAATTTTCAAATTAAATATTTCACACATATATATATACCTACAAATTTTGATATTGTAGATTTAAGTTTAATAAGAAATAATGAACCTCCAAAATTTAACAAATTTAAAAAATTGTGTACCTCGGTTAGTGGATTTGCAGAATCTTGTAGCGGTATCTACAAAGCCTCCACAGTGCATATGTGGAGGAGTCTCTCATACAAGTCATAAGCTATACAAAAACATGTACAAATCAATATTTAGTTACTCAAAAAAGAATAAAAATACATTATTAAATTTTATCTTCTATTTAGGCTAAATACATAGGATCTAAGTTATTAGGGTTTCTACTTTACTGTTGATCATTACAGGTCATCTCGATGTTGTGTGAAAAAGAGCAACACAATGATCACACAATTTCTAAACAAGCAAAGCACTAGAAAGTTGAGAGCTCAACTACCTTATGATCTAAGACTGTAAATTCCTTGTATTAGACTGTACAACTACTACATAGACCATACATATCATGTATGGTCTTGAACCTACATGTTTTCCAGTTCTATAATCTTCTTTGTAGAATCTAAAGTCTTATCTTCTCCTGCTCCGCTACCTGTCACATCTAGCTCATCCCAGAATCTTCCTAAACAAGCTAAGTTTCTCTCCCCTCTTGTATATTGATAAAGTTATTGTTTATCACTTAGTCCATTTCAAGTTGGAATGAATTATTTTTGTCATGCTTAATTGATGTTGGAAGTTAATTAGATAATAATTGTCTACCTGTTTATAATCCTTGTACCTTTTTCAGTAGAAATTTTAAATAAGGGTATAAATATGACCAATACATTATAGCTCCTCAAACCCATTATGAGGTGTGGCATAATATATAATAGAATACAAGCCCTTGATTCATCCCTCACACATGGAAACATGCACAAATTTAGCTCATGTTTGATCTATGGGAAGAAACATGGATAACTTCAAACTGGTAGTTTGTTGTTGTTATGGGTACTCTTAAGGAATCAAATGGTCCAATGTTTCTTCTTAATTTTATTAGAGTGAGAATAGAGGATCCTTGAATTTTCCAAGGTCACCCTACTAGGTTTTAGTGAATGAATATTTATATATGACCAATCGTTAGATTTCTTACTCAACAAACCTAAAAGTACTACCTAGGTTGACTAAGCCAAGTAACCCTTTTGAAAAAGTTAATATTAGAAGTGTATGGGATAGGTTCGTAGGGGGTGGATAGGTTGGATTTTAACTTATCCTAAACCTACAAACATGTCCATGATGTCTAATAAATTAGGTCTGAGACACATGGAGGATTATGCATATGTTCAATAACATGTGCAGTGATTTGTGAGGGGTTGGGATGGAGAATACTTGTTATCTAGTAGAAGCGAAGTGGATATAGAGTGAGACATTTCCTTAAGTTGTTCAAGTTATGTGTGAATGAGATATATATCATTATAGTTGTAACACGTCATGTTTCCAAGTGTTGGGAATACATTTAGGTACTACAAATTACCCCCATTTCAATATAGTATTGATAAATGTTGGATTAATAGATAAGAAACAAGTAAATACAAACCTCACTTCTTGATCATACAATGATGTTGTAAATTCTTAAATCTCAGTACACCAATCCATATAAAACTTATAATCATATGGAAAGGACGCATAGATTTTTTTAGATAAAGGGTACAAGAGGATTTAACCTTTTTTACATTTCTTCATCACTCTTATCATTCATTAAAGAGATTTGTAACTAACCTGCGTAAAACTCATGCGAGGCATGCCAGTAGCTTCAGTTCCCTGAGCAGATGATGACCATGGGGCTCAAAGCTGTATATAAAAAGAAAAATATTAATACATGTACAACATACACATGAAACAAATTATAATAATAATCTAGTGCAATTAAATGATTTATTAAAAATGTAAGTTTGTACAACTTGAAACTTACGTTTGAAACACGCCCAAATCATGCAAAGAGCTAAGATGTCAACACCGGATGTTTCCTTCACTAGCTCTTGCTATTTAAAATAAAATAAAAATTAATTTTTACATGTATGTACATGACGTACAATCATATATATATATTAATATCTCAAACATGTGAATTAAACTATTGTACATATATATATTATTTAAATTTATTTAAAATTTACCCCGTGAAAGACCAATATCGGTGGCTCCAGCCCAAAAACATTCCCGATCTCATCTATAGAAAAAAAATCCTGTGAACCAGCAAATGATGTCTCGCCTGCAGTGCATACGGCACCACATGATCCACAGTGGTGTGGTGCACTAGAACTGGCACCTCCACCAACATCACCGGATGCAATCTGGGTGCTATCTTTGGGTGAGTGTCGATGAGCTCCTCAATGCATGCGCAATGTATCAATCTCCACAACCTCCTTCACTGTAGGAGGGATAATTGAAGGCAGTGGGGGTTTTGGGGCATGGGGGATCCTAGGCTGACCTACGCGTGCACCAGGTCTGCTCTGTGCAGAGCCACCTCCTCGACCAAAAAAGTCTGAAAAGTCAAAATAATTCGGGACCTCATTGAGCACAAACTCACAATATAATTTCTTCAAAAAATAAAGAGGAACCTCATTGTTGTTGCATGGTGGATAATCAAAAACCATCCACCATCGGTCCCAAAAAAATTTGATTCTATCATCATGGCACCAATGGATTGGGAACCGTTTGCAAGTAACTGCAGGGGGGCATTGGTTCTAGGGTCGGTAAATAATGCACAAATGAGGTCTTTTCCAATTTTTTTGTCTTTGATGGCGCATGAGATAGTTTATCCGCATACCACCGCCTGCCTACGGTCACTTCTAAAGGTGTTCCATTTATGTATTTGGTTGGTTGCGGACTCAACTTCGCCAATCAATGTTTGCAATGTATTGGATAAAGTCATGCGGGATGGATTTGTAGCATGGTTTTGTCTTATAGTTTGAATTAGGTTCTCAATGACAATTTTATTTTCTTGGATTCTTCCAATGATATTATCTTACGTTCTGTTGGCTCGGTGGGGACGTAGAAGGAGCCACGGGGGCGGATCTATGTTTGGAGGAGGGTTTTGAGGAATGTTCGGAGGGTTTTGAGGAATGTTCGGTGGGTTTTGAGGAATGTTTTGACGGTTTGCACGAGCCCGAGCTTGCACGACCAACCGATAAAACAATAAAATTGTATACATAAACAAACAATTCACAAAACCCATGAAAATGCCAAAAAAACCTAAAATGCAAAAAAAAACCTAAAATGCAAAAAAATGATTACAATCGGGACTTACCTCCTCGTCTTGGCGTATGGTTGAATCTATCGCTATCCAGAAGTCCGATGAGCAATTTTGAGATAGTATTGAAAGTGCGAGTGAAAAACGTTTAGGAAAAGTCGCGGTTCGAATTGAAAATTAGGAAAATAACGAGTCGCGGGACTGTTAAATTTTGTCTCAGAGTTCCGCGATCGCGGAACTAGGTTCGGTAATTACCGAACCTAGAATTCAATAACCGCGATCGCGGTTTTAGGACCGCGCTCGCGGTTTTAAAACCGCGATCGCGGTACCTTTATTTCAGGTTTTTATGTCCACGGAATTGTCCACCAACTTCGTGCACTTACCCTTCTCACGTTTAAAATTTTCATTCAAAGTGCTACCGTAGCCCATCTTCCTGAAGCCATAACTTTTGCTCCCGAACTCGGAATGACTTCATTTTTTTAACGGAAAGGTATCAAAAAGATATATGCAATGGAAAAATAATTTTTTGATTTAGACTTACAAAAAAATTGGTTTCATTTCTTCTAACACCTGTCTTTTTAACAAAAAACAACAAAATTATAGTTTTTTTAAAATTATTTTTTTATTTTATTTCACGTAACAACCTCACACGTATGCTCTTTCCTCGCACTTCAAAAGTGATCTTGGAAATTAGAAACGTGAGGCCACTTGGGCTCTGTAAAACAATTTTTTTATTTTTTTATTTTTTGCCTTACATTTCAATTTTCCACGACAACACTTCTAGGTAACGTTTTCACACTCTGCTTTCGTCATTTTTCTTTTTTAAATAATATTTATCGCTTTTTCGCAATCATGATTAATTGCAATAAGTATTAGTATTTTAAAAAATTAAAAAATCTATTCCAATTATATTCGTGTATGCTCTTTTCTTACGCCTTTGAGCTATCTCGGAAAATCAAAAATGCAGTCCACAATTTTTTTAGTTTCTTGTTCTAACATTGCAGGATCCTCTAGCTTTATTTTCTAATTGTCATTTCAATCATTATTTTCCTTTGTCATATTATTAATATTTGTTTGGTCGTTGGTTGTGTATGCTCTTTTCTTGCGCCTTCGAGCGATCTGGAAAATAAAAAATAGCCACGATCACTTTTCTAACATTTCGTTTGCAGGATAACTACTAAGTTGTTTTCTGTAGAACCACGTCACTGGAATATTGTCAAAAACAAAAACAAAACAAAAAAACAAAAATCCCAAAAATACCACCATTCAAAGAAAATTGTTGAAACCAAAAAAAAAAATACGCTTAGGTACGTAATTATTTTCTACTAGTGATTTATTTCAAGTTGGAAAGAACCTTGCATTTAATCACTTTATCATTTTGTTTTTGCACGTAGACGAGGTGGATTTCATCACCACCAAAGCTACACCGGTGACGTGGACTTGACTACCACGCACCAATAGCATTTCACATCTGCATTGCACTTTGAGACCTAGTCTCATCACAGCGTTTGGTATTTACCTTGCCCCTGCTCTTCACTTACAGGTAATGTTGTCATGTAACGCATGCGAGTCATGCCTAAATAGCTATAACAACGAAGCTCTGGGCATTGTCCTTGTAAATCTTCAAGGAGTTATAAGGACACCATACACATTCATTCCTCCATCACCTTCCACCTTTTCACAAAACTTATTCTAGACGTGGTGATTCACTCTGAAACAGAGCAAGTAAGAATTGGTGAGTCTCCTCCAGTGCTCTAAGGGTTCCCCGTACCAATTATGTCCCCGTACAGAATTAGGTATATCAAGACTAGGGTATATCGAAGGACACATCTTCTTAGAGTAATAAGAGCCTGCATCCATCATTCCATGACATATTTGTATGATTGCATTAAACAAAGATCATTCCCGAATGATCTACCTCTTCAGCCAAAACAATTTGATACACATGACTACTTGTTGTTTGTAAACAAAATATTTTAGCATTATTTTTATTATAAAACTTGGCTAATATCAATGTGTTTATTGTAAAATTCAAATCCTAATCGTGTTCCACAACACCATTTCTTGACCGATTCAATACCAAGTAAAACATTCAAGCAATCCCACAACGAAGATCAATACGTCCACACCGATTTCATTGGCCTACTTTAGCCAACAACAACTCCACCATAGCTTGTCTTCAGCTATATCCAATAGATATTGAGTGACTTGCGTTTACTCCTTATCTCATCAATTGTCGAACATCCTTTAAAGCTTGTTTCAAGCTATATCAAACTGACATTAGGTGACTTGTTTGAGTTCACTTATTATTTCATCAGCTGTCGAGTTTAACAAAATCTCATCCGACACAAATCCTTTTTTGAGTTCACAACTATGTTGAGTCACTTGTTTGAGTTACTCTTCCTATCAAAAATCCAGAGCTTGTTTAAGCCAAACCAATCAACATATTCATCATAGCTTGTTTGAGCTATATCCCACTTGTATTGAGTACCTTGTTTGAGTGTACTCCTTACATTTTCGTCTGCTAAGCTTGTTTAATCCAAACCAATCAACATATTCGTCATAGCTTGTTTGAGTTATATCCCACTTGTATCCCGAGTAGCTTGTTTGAGCTTACTCCTTATAGCCTTGTTAAAACTTGATTGAGCGAAAACAAAGATCACAATCAATAGGTTGAGTTCTTCATCACACATTTCTTCATTCTCCCTCTCTTTCAAACATGATGAATTCACGAAAAATGTCACGCAATGAGCTATTAGAACAAATTAATAAGATGAAAACACAACTCTCTCATATGGCTACCCAAATCAGTGAACGATCACCCAAGAAGCCAATCATACAACCTAACGAAGACATCACTTCACGTAAAGTCGAACGTCAGTTTACGCCCCTTGGAGAAACTCTCTCTAGTGTTTTTCATCAACTAAAAGAGGCTAAACTGATAAGATATCCAATTACAAAACCCTTTGTCGAAGGGGAATCTAAGCCATGTTGGTACAAACCTAACACATATTGTGATTTTCATCACATTGATGGTCATCACACAGATAAATGTGTGCGATTTAAGAATTACGTCCAAGACTTAATTGATGACGACATCATCTCTGTAGAACTTAATAACAATGCTCTTACAACCAACGACACATCCAATACCACAACTTTCAATGAAGAGCTAACTACTATCGAAATTCCCTTACATACTGAAATTCCACGAGATCACGATGACAAAAGTCAAGACTCTCTACTTCCAAACCAATCCATATCTTCTTCAAAAAAAATTCCATTCGTTCAAACATACATTGAACCTATTTTGGACAACAACATTCTTCCAACATCTACTGAGCACTTGAACTTATTTCAAGACTCTCTTTCAACCCAAACATACATTGAACCTGTTTTGGGCAACAATATTCTTCCAACGTCTAACGAGATCTTGACCTCGCTTAAAGACTCCCTTTCAACCCTTGATATAACTGTAGACACTACAAAAGAGGGTCCATCATCACACATCGTTGAGCTTGATTCCATCATTCCTATGCCTAACATCTCTAGCCTTTCACAAACACAACCACATCAAGTTTGGACACTTGCGACAATACAACCTGTCATGTCCATTATGCTTTCAACGATCGATCTTGTAGGCATATCATCACCAATGATTCCCACCTATCAAGAATTCTACATGCATACATTCTATGAGGTACGTATACCCAGGAATATCCTTATGCAACCTTTTCCATCTTTAATTGTGAATCTATCCTCAAATCAATTAATTAATGGACAAACAAAAACAACCAACCAAATAATACATACCATCATGGAAAATATTGTCAACACACATGGAAGCTATTGGCTTAACCAAATCTATCCCACTCTTTGGGCTTACCACACATCTTATCACACACCTACTGGAGCCACTCCCTTCTCCTTTGTTTATGGTTGGGAAGCTATTTTCCATGTCAAGATTGAATTTCCATCCTTCAGAATATCCCTCAAAGACGTAATCAATAAAGATTATTATCAACACTCACGCCTTAATGAACTTGAGCTTCTTGATGAAAAACAACTTAATGCCCTAGATCATCTTCCATTCTATCAAAATCAGCTATGGCATAGCTACCATAAAAAATTCAAACCTAGAAAATTTAAGGTCAATGATCTCATTCTCAAAGAAAATCGAAAGAACACACCAAAAGAACGAGACAAAGAAGACAAATTTGATCCCAACAAAACCATAGATAATTTTAGGTTTGGAAGCTTATAAATTGGCCATTGACACGTAAAGCCCTTGACAAACCCATGAATACATTCCATTCAAATAAATTCTATTCTTGAAAGCACTCTATATTCCGGGAAACAACAACGTGTACATTGTTCCTTCTGTCGTGCTTATCTCTCGAATAAATTTATTCATTTCCATTGGTAGACATTTTCATTATCAAAATCACATCTTCATATTTATCATCATGAGACAAGTGCTAATATAAATCCTATTAAGTTTGTGAGCATCATACTTCTTATCATATCTTCCATTTTCAGTCACTTTCATCTATGGTCATACCTAGAAGCTTACTGATGGTAATATATTCCCTTCAAAAACATTCTCTCTTTCATAACAAAGCTCTAAACTTCTTTACCTAGTTCATTTGGTTGTCCATCTCAGTCTTTGGTGTTGAACCCTCACATCCTACTAGTCGTGTGGGGCTGAGATTGGGGGTAGACGTTCCTTCCCAAATAAAAAGCACTATTGTAAAATTCAACAAATTCAATAATCCACTATCGCACCTTTCGTCCTTCTTCATAGTAGTTTTTGGTGTTGAGCCCACACTTCTTATCGGTAGTGTGAGACTCGAGAATGGAGGAAGGTGCCCTTACTCATCTACGTCTTGTCTTCGGTGATAAACCCTTGCCTCTTACAAGTGGCATGGGGCAAAGCGTAGAGGGTCATTCTCATAAAAACATAAAAAAATATTGCAAAAACATTCAAAAATCCAAAAAAAAAAAAAAATCAAAAATAAAAAAAAAAAAAAGACAAAAAGGGAATTCACTCGCCTATGTTTTGCCTTCGGTGATGAGCCCTTGCTTCTCACTAGTAGCATGGGGCAAGGCATAGGGAGTCATTTCAAAAATATAAAATCTTATAGTGCTTGCAAATTATAGAATCCCCAAATCCGTAATTTAGATGCCTAAGTGAAGAGAGAACTATCTCTTAACCTCATATCTTACCAATCAAGAGGGCCACATAACCGTCTAAGTCTAGCACATGACGCATAAAGTGAAAGCCATTTTTACAACTGGTTCAAGATCATTATGAAGAATGGAGTCACAATTTCCCAAAGGGATTGTTGTTAGCATTTGTCTCTATATTCATTATCTACCTCTTGCGTCCTTCTTGATTCTCGGTGATGAGCCCACGCATCTTACTAGTTGTGTGGAGTTAAGAATAGAGCTAGACTTCTTTTCATCATATCATCACCACCATATCCTACCAATGGAAAGAGAATTTGTGTTATTCTGAGCATAAGTTACCAAATGGAACATGGTACATACGGATAATATCCTGGTTTATCGCCTCTCAAAATAAGTCTCGCACTCGTCGATAAATTCCAATAACAATGTAAAAATCAAAAACAACTCCAAAATTGTCAAAATCTAAAAACAATGTAAAAATCTAAAAATCCAAAAAGATTAGAAAAAATCGTCAAAAATCTAAAACATTAGAAACACTCGTCAAAAATAAAAAACTCAAATTTGAAAAATTGTCAAAAATCCAAAGAACATTAGCAAGAATCGTCAAAAATCCAAAAATATTTGAAAATCGTCAAAAAAAAAAAACATTTGAAAATCGTCAAAAAACAAAAATCCACAAAATTGCAAAAACTCTAAAATAACCAACACAATTCAACCTTTGAACTATTATCCCCAATGAATGATCCAATCACCTTATGACTACCAAATTCAAACCACTTCTCCTCACGTGAATCCTCGCTTGGGCAAATCCGGCTTTCATTGTTTCCTTGTTTGAGGACAATGACCCAATACTTTACTATGTCCTCGCACCCCGCTTGGGGGCACATCCAATCAATCCTCACTGTGGAACACATTAGGGACATGTTTATTGGTTCTTGTGTTGCATTATTAGTTATAAATTATTAATTACTTTCTTGCATCTTGATATATTACAGGGGGCATCTTGATTTTATGTATCATGGTGTTCTCTCTAATATTCTTATGTTATCTGATTGCATGTCGTATTAGGGCATCATATTTTCTTAATGGCCTCTGTCTATGCTCTCTTCCATTTGCATATCATATTGGGGCATCAAACCTTTTTACGGTCTCTGTCTATGCTATCATGCATATTACAGTCTAGTCATCCTGATCTTTTATATCACGATGCATCATGTTATGTGCTATATTAAAATTAAGATGTTTTTCATCACGTGAGTATCTTCCTGCATGATCAACATCTTACTTTGCACCCCATCCATTCACCCATACTAATACATTCCCCAGTTTGGGAATCCTACTTGATCACCGTTGCAGTTTGCGAATCCTACTTGACGATATTTCTCAAGTAGCATTCACTATCCAGCAGCTCCTCCTCCCCACCATGCTCACCATGTATTTGATCCATTCATCCTCGCTCCTCATTTTTACTCCTCCACCACTTATCCCCATATTACCCTTCTCACCATTCATGTCCCCTCTCACCCATTTGTATTCTTTCCTTTCACCCTTTTGCTTCCCGCTTGACAATCTTACTTAATAACCCCTTCTATATGGAATCCTCAGTGGAGGTTTACCCTCTCCCTAAGATCTTCCCACTGTAGAAGCTTCTTCACCACCTCCCCTCTCATCAAACAACAATCACCACCAAACACATCTTCCCATTCCACCTCTTCTGCTTCTCATTCTCGCATCATTACTCTCACCACGCGAGCATCCCAATTAAGGATTCCCCTCACACTCTCTGCCCTCCACTACATATATTCCTTCATCCATTCATGTTACACTCCTTTGTTTCCTTTTTTCTTGTTATCACCTCATCTCATATAATATACCACTCTGTGCATACCTCACTCACTCTTTTCTCATCCTTCCCAAACCATTTTTATGCCTAGTCATCCTACTTACACTTCTCGTAGTATGAAAAATTCACTTGAGGTTCCCCTTCACCATTTTGTCATACCCTATTCCCACCAACTATATCATCATCCTTCTTCTCCTTCAGCTTGGCGATCTTATTTAACCATTCCGGCCGCATGGTAATCTTACTTAAGACTTCCACTTAAGGTTGATCTACCCTATGGCCTTCCCCCATCCCATCTTATTTCTCCCATCTTATTTCTCCCACCTCTCGTCATGATCATCTTCTTCAACCTACCATTCCACCCATGTCCCCAATATCATCTTGTCTTTCTCCTTGCATATCATCCCTGTCGATTAGGTGATCCTACGAAACCTCTCCAACAGCATGACGATCTTACTTAAGAGATTCTCTTAAGCATGACATGTCATCTTACACTCACCCATCACTCTACAATCTCACCATCCATATTTCCTCTTCATTCCCCATCATCACATCTTTTTACCACCACTATCACCCTCCTCTGCTTGCAATCTTACTTAACCACTCACTCGGCATGGCGATCTCACTTAAGAGTCCCTCTTAAGGATGATTTGTCTCCTTGCCTTTCCCCATCACTACACACCCTTCACCCTTCACTTTTTCTCGACATTCCCCATTATCACATCCTTTCACCTCCTTTTCGATTCTCGCAAACACCACTTCTCACTTGACCACTTGTCATCTCCAATTTCGCTCGCTTGAAATCTTACTTAACCACTTCCGTCACATGACAATCTTATGTCAAGGTCCTCCCTACACTTAACTTGTCATCGTGAACTTCTCCCCGCCTCATTCTTCGTTCACTTTGTTGATCGCTTCTTCCACCTGGTATCTCCTACTACCCACTTTTTCCTCCTACTATTATCCTTTCTCCACATATCCTCTTACAACATACATCTAATCTCTTCCACCTACAATCATGTTCTTTTCCCCCATTTTCCCCTTCTTGATCCATCATCCTTCATACCGTTTCTTCCCATTATTTTCATGTCTTGGTTCTTCATCCTCACCTCGTTCATCCTCATCACCCACATCCTCTCCTTTCTTTCACCTAGTCCCAACTCATCCCTCCCATTTTCTTTACTCTTTCCACTTCATCTTCTCAAATCCCCCCACATTTCTACCCACACACACATTCACCATTATTGTTCACATTCCTCTATCATTCTTTCATCATCATCTTCTATTCCCGCGCTAATAATTGTAAATGGGCTTTCCCTAAAAATCATCAATCCTCATTCCGCACGACCTCATTCACTCCCTTGAACCTTCTAGAGTTTCCCTTCATTCCTTCCCTCCTCTAAGCCCACCACTCATTGTAAAAGGGCTTTCCCTAACATCCCTTTGTTGGCGTTACCCTTTCCAATCCTCATTAGCTTTCTCATTTTCTTCATTTTTTCTCTCACCCTTCCCCACCACTCATCAGTAAGGGGATTTCCTAATGTCCCCTCATTGGCATTGCTTCTTCTATCCCCCATTCTCTTTTCTCTCCTCCTTATTTTTCCTCAATCCCACCCTTTCTTGTCGCTTCTTACCCATCTCTCCATCTCCTCTTTGCCCTCTTCAATATCTTTATTGTCTTCATCATACATCATTTTTCTATTTTCTCGTCATCCTAGTATCCTCATTTCATGCATCTCCACATCTTTTCCAATCGATGTCATTCCTCCCCTCTTTCTTCTCTGAACATTCCTTATACTGTCCCTTTCCACTTATTACCCCCTTTCTGTATTCCCTTCCTTCTACATCATTTTCTTTGTTATCCTCTTCTCTCTCCCACCCCTCATCTTATTTCCCTTCCCCTGTATCATCTTCTTCCCCTTTTTCCATCACGTTTCCTCCTTACTTCCCCATCGATAACCTAGTTGTTCAACGTTGTCCTATCTTTTTTATCATACCACCCTCCACATGCATCTCCATACGGTCTGTTCCATATTCTTTGCCTTGGTCTTCCTCGCAATGACATGATTCCTTCAATCTTCTCCTTGTATTCGCTCTATCTTCCTTTCCTCTCCCCTAATTTTCACGTTTCTTCTGACCACTTCTCCTTTTCTCTACCACCCCTACCTTTTCGTTCATTCTATATATGTTTCTCTTCTTTTCTCTCTCTTTTTCACACTTTCCTCGCCCCTCATAGTTTCTTTTTTTTCTCCGTTCTACTTCTTCTTTCATCCTCTTTCCATTTTCATCCATTTCACCCCCTACTCCCACCTCGTTTTCTCCTTATTTATCCTTTCCCATTTCCTTTTTTTCTCATCTCTATCATTTATTTCACTTTCACGCATCCCTCTTTACTATCTCTGTTTTTCCTTCATTTTACATCTCTCTATTTCATCCCTTCACCCTCTACTCTATCATTTTCCTATTTTTGCCTTGTTTTTCCTTCATCATTCTCTTCTTCCCCTATCATCCATCTCTCTTATTTCTACCTCTTCCATTATTTTTTTCCCCTCCCCTATCTCCCTTACTCTTCTCGTAATCAACCCCAATCCTATCCATTCCCTTTTCTCTTTCCCACACACCCTCACACCTAGCATTCAAGGTCGATTGAATCCTTTCTCCATTTGCGCATGCGGTCATTCCAGCCTCTTCCACTCCATTATCGTCCTCTTCTCCGTAGAATTCATTTCTCTTCTTTTCGAGAGTTCTGTCGTATATTCCATTCTCGCCAACCTCTCGAGGGGGCATCACCACATCTATCCATAATCACATCTTCTCATGACATTTTTGTCTTGAGGATACTATGACATCCGTCACTCACCACTTTCTATTCTCCCCAACAAACATTCGCTCTACCTTTTGCTTAAAAAAGTAGATTGAATTATTCCCCCATACCGTCTACTTTCTTTAAAAGGACACTACTTTCATAATACCCTTCCAAAGAGGGGCAAATGTAGACACCCTATTTTCACATATGTCCTAAATCAATTAATTCCCCTTCCTCATTTCCCACAAAAATACACTTCAAATTAATGAAATATAATTTGATTAATTATCCATTTTCAAAATCCAAAAATAACCCAATCCTCACCACATGTCATTATTCTCCATGTTTTTCTACTATTGAATTAAAAATTTAAATTCAAATCCTCACCCACCCTTCGTGGTTCCCACTCACCTAAAATCCTCCACTTATGAATTAAAAATATAATTCAAATCCTCACCCATTCTTCAGGCCCCCACTCATCTAATCTTGCCCACATTTTCAAACCACTCACCTAATCTTGACCACATTTTCAAACCACTTGCTTAATCTTGCCCACATTTTCAAACCATGATTACTTAAATTACTCTAAGTTAATCACTCCCCAGTTATAAATACAACCTTACCCTCCCTCTAAACACACGGAGAATAAGCTTGAATGGCATATCTAAGTTCTTACATCCTTTGAGCAAAGAACATTCTTTTACCTCGTCCTTAATGCCCAAATAGCGTCATAATCATTTTTCCCATCTAGTGCAAAGTAAGAGGATCGTTGTTGCAGGAAGGGATTGCTCCGTCTTGAAGAAAAGCACCTACATATCACACAATCAGGGCTCAATCCAAGTTTCCTAGCCCATTCTGAGGTTTGCTACGGAATGCGAAGGAGGAGGTATGATTATTGGTATTTTACTTCCTTGTTAGTAGTGTATTTTTCCTAGCTTACGTAATCAACTATAATTTATACTTATTAGACTCGTGTGATTTCTTATGTGATGCAAAGAAAACATTTACAATCGCAATATACTTATTTGGGAATAGATGGAAATTGGATTAAATTTGGTGCTCAATATAATATTTATATGGGTGTGTCTAGAATTTGCAAAGTATAGCAATTGTGATAGTCTAGAGGCCAAGATTTACTCCCGTCGATTATAACCTTATTACCAGAGTTGCAGGGGTTTTTACTTGCTACTAAATTATATACATATATATTTACTTATTAAAGATCAATGCTACGTAGAAATATTATCATTTCAGTTCCGATAATGCCGCCATCGGTGGTAGACAAAATATCAAATACCCGAAGTCAGGTTGTATGCTTTGTATGGATGTTCATTTTCAGAATTTTAATTGCTCAAAATATATCTGGTTTACAAACAAAATGCTTGGTAGGGAAATGGCAACTAGAAACAAGACTAATGAAAGTTTAAATATTGAAATTCTCAAAGAGCATATCATTGTTTTCAAATACAGTGCGTGATAGGGAAAAGGCACACAAAAACTAAACTAACAAAAATTAAAATGTTGATGTCTCAACGAACAAAACCATGTTAATTGAGCTAGTAGAACAAGGAGCCTTCAAATGTCTTCCGAAGCTTGTAAGAATTAGCAGCAACAAAAGAAACAAGACTACCAAAAATTGGAGTTTTGATGTTCTCAATAAACAAAACAAAGAGAAGTATTCTCGCCATTTCCCAATAACCTATTGAGTGGTAGGGGAAAGGCTCATGGAAACAAAACTAATGAAAACTGGAAATTTGACGTCCTCTATAAATAAAACCATGTGCTTTGAACAAATAGAACAAGGAACACTTCAAAAAAATAGCAATATCCAAGGGGTAGCCGGGAAGGGAAATGATGTCCTCTATGAATAAAACCATGTGCTTTAAACAAATAGAACAAGACAAAATTCAAAAAAAGTAACAATATCCAAGAGGTAGCTGAAAGGGCAAGGTCCATGTAAATTTAAATAATAGGAGCAATACAACCTTGTAGATATTATTAATTAACGTGAATGAATTTTGAAGGGTGAATTCGGTCGAGGAAAGGTGTTGATCTATTTGAAACCAATTAATGGGGAATTCAGACATCTCTTAAGCCCCGCTTGAGTGAAGAAGGACCATTGTGATACTACAAACCCCCAAAAGGTGAAACATACTTTGTTTTCTGAGAGAAGAAGCACGAGTTCATTGGTTGAATGGGTCAATTAGGATATATTTAACATTATTGTCAATTTGTAAAGCTTTGGTAGGTCAACACAGATTGTGCAAGGTGTATAGAAGTTTTGAAAGCAAGCGAAAATGGTTTTGTGTTCATTTGACAACTCTCAAGCTCACTCAGAGCTTCAAACCCTGCAACTAGGGTTTAGGAAAGGAAAATTTCTATTTTCTCGAAAACCAACCAACAAAAACTCTTGAAATTTTGGGAAAACCGTTTAGAGGATTCCAAAGAAATTAGAGCAAATTATCCAATCACAATGAGATTTCTATGACAGCTTTCATTGAAACCTATGAGAAGGCATTTATAATTCAGAGTTAGAATTAACTTGGTCATGCACACAAAGATAATGTTTTGGTTGTTGAGATAATTAGAGTTATTGATTGAATGAAGTTCACCGTGCCCATGCATCAAGTCATCGGTTTCTAATCCTTGTTCAAAAAAATTGCATTGCCCCGAGTGCAACTCAAAAAATGTTTTCCGATAATCACAAAGTAAGAAAAAGACAAAAAAATCACATTTCAAAGAAGTTCCCGTCATCATTGTGGGATCAGAAAATGGTTATATTGATGGTCGCTTTACACATTTTTTTGTTATTCTAAACATAAAATACTTACAAATAATTTATAAAACCGTGGATGTGACTTGCATATTTAAAATGTGACCACCAATTTTTATATATATTTATGTGTAAATTATATTAGTATATATTAAGCATAGTTAAATAAATATGGAATAGTCAATGTCTATAAATTTTATAAGTAATGTATAAATATCATTGTTTTGTATTTTTGACCAACAACATTAAAAATTTACCATCACCGAAAAATTGTTTAATGATATATGGGCCAAATTTAACCCATGGATCGAGTACAATAGTTTATCCGTTGGCTAGAGGTAGTAATACTCTATAATAAGTGCAATTTCTTTTTAACTATTAATGAGACCGCCTGCTGAAAAATCCAAGTCATTTTTTTATAAAAGGTGAAAAAGGGTTGAGGGGTCCCTCCCGTACAAAGTCAAAGCTCCATAAGAGCAGATGAAAACATTACAAGCCAATCAAAAATATATTATAAAAGTCCATAATATCGGGCTCCACCAGGAGAAAAAGTAAAGAGTGACTAAACAACAACAAAAAAAAACACAAAGGAAACTAACAACATCGTAGAACTAACAACAAAAAGACACATGACAGTAAATAAACAACACCCCTCCCAAGATCACTTATTGGATTTTTCAAGCCCTTCCAGTACTTTTTCCCATTCCTTAGCCGAGAATATATGTTGCCAGCCAAAGACACCAAGTCGAGACCTTCGGGTGTCACCTTTCTTTTCTTGCCCTGATTGTCCACAACACTATAAGCATTTGCGAATGACCCAGAGTCTGGAGATGTTGCAGTGTTGATTTGATTGTGACCACACTCCACTCCATGTAGCTGTGAAGAATAGCATGAATATGGTCCAACTCATTGGTTATGAAACCATAGTTGGATTTTAGAATTTTGACCTCTCCACCATTCCCATTTTTAATAGCTTCCTCGACCTGCGCTTTCATCTTATGCCAATCATTGAACAAGAACTGCATATAGCTCTTGGTGAGCCTCATATCTCCCTTAAGTTCTTCAATGTCCGCCGCCATCTTGGCCAAATGATTCTCTCCTTTCACAGGTCCAACATGCCCCATAGCCTCAAACTATTGTTCCAATTGTACATTAACAGAGCTTGAACATCCTGTTTACTAGATTCCCCTTTGGTATTCACTAGGACACTAGGAACCTGCTTGGATTTCATCTCCCTTAGATTCTGGGCTGCAAAAATTTCAATAACATCTTTATCCTCCTCTGAGTCACCTTCCTGAGAGTCAAACTCATCACTCAAGTCTTCTTCCTCTCGAATCTGAGTCACCCCATCCACATAAGCTTCCAGGGCTTTAGTAAGGGAACTAGACTTATCAATATCCAAAGTTGCTCTTTTGACAAGAGTGAGAATGAAGCCCTGATGGAGCGGAATAGAGACTCTTCTACTTTTAAACTGAGAAATTGAGGCACTTAGAGAGCGAAAAAGAAAGTAGGGGAAGCTAAAATCATGGCCACATCGGAAGTGATTAAGCATAGGCAGGTGATAGGTGTAAATGCATTTGTGACAGCCCTCAAGAGTGATAAATTGTATAAGTGTGAGAACCACATCATCAAAAGGTTTAGGTAAAGACAAGCGAAGATAACCAACGAAAGTGGGGAGTGAGATTTTCGTTACCTTTGAGAAACAAGTTCAGTTCATCGGAGGCTTCTTTTTTGGGTTTGTAGACCTCCCTCCCAGTAGCAGGAAGACCCATCACTTTAGTGACCGAATCCACAGAGATATCTATGTGAATCCCTTTCATTTCAACAAACGCCCTTTTGTGGTCTTCCAAGCACTAGAAAAATCTTTACTTAGATTTTCAAAATGGCCTTCGAAAATTTTAAGGAAGGGTGAAAACCCTTTCTCTCAAACATCATCATGGCTTCAGGCATCACCCCTTCAAGGTTTGTAGGTTCGGTGCTTGGAAAAGAAAATCCAAGTCATGAATTTGTAAGGCAATTGGATGTTTTAGAGCTTTTGATTTTTTAATACTCATTCTACATTGTACATGTTTTTGCATTTAATAAACCTACCTATTCAATGCCGGTGTATTCTCAGTATCCAATAATATCAAATTTTGTATTTATAAAGAGCTCAATATCACCCATTAGTTCTAAAACACTCCCAGAATGGCTAGCATTTTAGTAGTATTGAATTGCTTGTATTTAGTAAATAGTGTTTAAATTAACTATGTAGGTTGCTTCTTTTTCTTCTATGTCTAGATGATTTATAATATAGTGGATTTTGCCTTTGTTTTTAACCTCTGCTCGTGCATGGCTCAGGCCAAACTATTATTAACAATCTTGTCCAAATCTACTATCTATAGTTAAATCTACATTGAAAGTAGTTGTCGCAAAAGAGCACAGGATTGGCGCATCAATCCTTTGACTTCACTTCTATGGTTGCTTTGTTCATGTAAGAACCATGAAACCATAGGTTTTCAATTTGTTCGAGCTAGGTTAACTGGTTTTTCGTACTCATTTATGTTCTAAAGTTATTTTATGTGTTTCCTGACGTTTATTTTATGCATATCTTGTTGCCATTGCATTTCAAGAGGACATATCTTGTTTAGGCATTTTTTCAAACAGTTCACCTGCCTTAGAAATACTTGTAAAAACTTCATGGTTGCTCATCTATCAAGACTAGAAAAAAGGATGGCTCATTTTGCTATGAGTTTTAGCATTCGAAGGCCTGTGAGAATCTACAACATTCCCACCTAAATCTCTGAGATATATAGTATCAAATTCATCATCTATAGGGGTAGGAAAATTTAGGTTCAGTAGCTCTAGCCCAGAAGGCCTCTCCTACTACACAAGGGCCTCCTTGGGGCTAGACATGGTATTGACGATGTCCAAATTTTATGTGTTATCCCAATGAAATATTTTGTGACCACTCAAATTCTTCCCTAAAGTAAACTTGCTATGAAAATTTAAACATTTGTTGATCCTAATCTTCTTAAAGAAGAAACAACAACAAACTGGATTTTTTTGTTTCACCACTTTCTTCTCTTGCTTCATCACAAGAAGCTTTGGCTTGTTCCTCATGAAAGGAATTTTGGGAATTGCTATGTAATTGAGAATTTGATGATCTGGTAATAATCACCTCATCAATAATCTCTTCTTCTATGCTTCCATTCTCATCTAGCACATCAATCCTTGAAAAATCCCCCGACCTTCTTGGGCCTCCTAGTGCCGAATAGGAATGAAAAGTCCTATTGCATACGATACAATCATACCTAGTTTTCTTTTCATTAGAGAGATCCACATTAGCATCCACTACCTTAGTTTTAGGCCTCTTTATGATAAATTTTGGAAGCTACAAATCATTGTTATTATTAGGTATCTCGAGGTCACTTGAGAAGACACAAGTCTCGTGCCCATCACCAAAAATGTAATGCCCCGTTCAATGTTCCTAGTCCCTGACCTGCCGACCCTGTTACTAATCCTGGGAGACTGGTGTGCGTGTGCTCTCGTTGACCGTTGTTGACCTTGTCCGGGTCGCAGTGAAGATTTTTCACCTTCCCCTCTCCTTCTTGCCCTTCGGGTCATTGTCGACACCCCAAACTGTGGACCCCGTAGCGTCATGGACGGTTATACGGGTAAAGGAAAATTTGGTTCTCGGCTCTTCGAGTTTGTCGGGTCGTCGACATTAATAGGATAAATAATTATTATTATTATTTTAAGCCGTAAAATCGTAATAATAATGTTGGTAATAATATTATAATTTTATGGTCGATCTGTGCTTATTAATTGTATTACTCCTCGTTGTCGGGTGATTTTTAGTAATACGGTTAATAAAATTGTGTTATTATTATTATTATTACTATTATTAAATTCGTGTTATCATTATTAATAATTTGCGATCGTTACTGTGTGTTTATTATCTTTTTCTTCATTTTAGGCTTGTTTGTGTTTTTATCTGTTAAAACAAACAAGCAAAAATAAAATAAAAGAACTAAAATTTAAATTAATCGTGTTTGTGGGGGCGGATTAGGGCAAGTGAAGAAGGGCGGAAAAAGCCCCAAAACTTTGCGCTAGGGTTTGGTCGCTGCTTTTGGAATGGGCGGCTGGCTTGGGGCGCAGGTTTCTGCACGCACAAAAAATGAGTTTGTTGAAACGGCCTTGGAAACTTTCATGCAAACACTTTGTTTCAGGTAAAGCCAAAGCCACAACTGTTCTCGGCCTCCTTCCTGGCTGCGCCACATGCATGCGTGGGAGAACAATGCAAAACAAAGGGGGTTTGGTGTCTCTGATGTGTATCTATGCCAGCGTACTCCACCACACCCAGACCTGCGTGGGCTTCCAGTAAATAAAAAAAACAAAGGGGCTTTGTCAGATGTTGCAGTTGCAAGCGCCCTAGTAGATTTACAAGGTAAAAATGTGGAAACGTGTGAACTGTTCATCTAAAAATGCGTGGAAAAAAAAATGCAGTTCCTTGGACTGCAATGATTTCGGATTTGCACAAAATGGTTTTGTTGAAACTGCATTGGAGCTTTTCCAAGCAAAATACGGTTGGCAGGTTGGAAGCCACACCCCACAACTTTTGCTGATAACCTCCCAGCTGCTGTCAAAATGGGAGCTTTAGAACAACGCGTGGACATACATCAAAGCATCATGGGAAGGCATACACAACGCACATGAACTGTCTGATAGAATGCCTCAAAGAAATGCAGTCTCATGGAGCGCCATGATTTGCAGGATCTGCACAAAATGGGTATGTTAGACATGGATGCAAGTTGTTGATTTACAAACAAGCTGGTGCTCATAAAGATCGGTTGAGCTTGGAATTCATTCGTGGAGATATGCGTGTTCATAACCTTTGCAAGCATCCTAACTCCTTGTGCCGAAATGTAAATCTTGGAGCATGATTGTTGTGTGGTGGACTTGTTGCTTGTATGCATTCTAACTAGCTTGGGGCACCTCGTACACTGCATCATCTATTAACAGGATTTGTACGAAGGGGGTATGTTAAAAAGCTCAGAAACTTTCAAGCAACTACTTATTCTATTTGAAAAATTCAAGTGATCGGGAAGTGGGTGTGACGTGGTGGAGGTTAGATCCAGCTTGTGAACCGGTTGGCGAAGTGCCCGAGCAAGAGACTGAACCCAAGCCTGCGGCTTCGACCGACTTCGTTCCCCAGGCATGGTCCTTCTTCCCTTACCTCTCATAATTCTCGTGTTTTAGTTCTCTTTTGCAATTAAATAGAATTTTAAATCATTAGGACTTTTAATATAGTTAAATGTCCCTTCAACTCATTGCAAAACAATCTAGTGTCGTGTCGCAACTCTCGAAGCCATTATAACTCGCCTACTTTAAACCACGAACTATCACCCTCGCTTCGAGATGATCTAGAAAACTCTTACTCTTTTGACCTATTCAATATCGTTTTATCGACCAAAAAAATTTGACTCTCCATTGATTAAGATGACCTTCTTCCTACTTAAAATAGTTAAATTTTGCAATTTTCAGAGACTCACTAAGTACCCTTCGCAACTCTGGAAACGAGATGTGAAGTTTCATTCGGTACCTTGGTATACGAGGAGTCGCCTTGATTTTTGGTTTGACCCAAACGATCATGTGACATCCTTTTGATGCCCTTATAGGAGCCCTGTAACACTGGTTTACAACAGTAGAAAGTTGTTAAAACTAGAAAGTTGGCTTTCGTTTTGGATCGCCATTTGAAACCTGGAAAGAGAAATCACTTCCTGTCTTCACAAACCTCTAGCGATTACACTAGACAAATGCATGGAACTTTCAGTATAGGAAAGAGAACTTTTCGGGATAGTTTGGCGAAGCCGTTTTGTAGGCCTCCGATCGCAGTTTGACGAGGTCAAACTGGTCCATTTTTGTCTTGTCGCTCCAGAAAGCTTGTCGCCGTTTGAACATGGTTTTCTAGTTCTCCTTTCCGTCGACTCTGACGAATTCTCCTTATATAGGGGAACTAGTAGGAAGAGTCTCGTTGTGTGCGCATCCGTCGAACGTCGTTTGGGACACGGTTTCTGGGCCATTCGAGCTAACTTTTGTCTCTTTACAACTGGGTGAACTACGACCAGTGGCCCCGGAAAACTAGCCAAACGCAAACCGTGCGCTCTTTTTCAATTCCGTCAGTTGCTATGAACTCTTGGTATATCCGGGAACACGTAGCAAGTTGATCGTGGAGGGCGTTCTCATTGGAAGGTAACTTTTGGAAGTAGTTTCTTAGCCTCCGAGCCTGTTTTGAATGTTTTTGTAATTAGTGAGAAAATGTAAAAGTAGAAAGCTGCGGACCCTCGTAGGGTTGCCAAATCCCCTTTGGAAACTTTCAACACACGTAAATAACTGTTTAAAACACTAGAATGAAACTTGTTGTGTGTATTGGAACTTTAGACAAAATGATATTTTCTCTCTCTTCCTTTCTCTCTCTCTTCTGAGTTTATAAAATGAAGAAAAAATGAAATGCAATGATTACATGTTTCTAGATTTTATTTTTATTTCGATTGCATATTGTAGTTATTGTCAGATGTAAATGGGAACTGAAAAATGATAATTATGATTGTTTTAGGGTGGATGCCATGCCAGTGATTTATCGTTGATATCATGCTCACGTGGGTTTTGCAGGATGGAAGAATGACGACGCAAAGGGTGATGTGTAATTTAATTATTATTATTGTAATTTTTATAGGTCATTGTAAAATGAATAACTGTGTAATGTAGTCTCTTGTTACTGAAAAGTTATAAATGAAATTTGTTAATATGTATGATATGCCAGTTTTAGGGATACTTAGGAAATGTGCCTCTAATCACCAGTTCAATTTGATTTTAGTTGTGTATAAAAAAAGAGGTTTGATTTATATAAAGCAATTTTGAAATTGAAGTTAAGATATTGTGGTACCTTCTCAGTATTCAATAAACGATTAAATTAATTATTGGGTTACCTTCTTACATTGCAGACACATTAAAGAGTTTTAATGGGAACACTCAACCCTAATAAAATATTCATGCATAACTTGCCTGTATGTGTGATCCCGTTCTACCAAATAAGAAAATTAAAACCGAAGAACGACCTTAAACTTTGCACTTGATGAGACCTCATAGGTTAGGTAAATAAAACCCCTCGTTGGAGTATACCGTCATAGTCATTAGGTTTAGCGACATTGTCGTGAACCCATATTTTAGGAATAACATGGTCCAACCTTATCCAGAGTATGCGGTTTCCTTCTAGTTTTGGTAATCGCGAGAAGAATGTCCTCTCTTCAGGTCCAACACCATGCTGAGTGTTGAAGATCGCCTTAGAAGTCACCTTATGAGTCCTTGTTCGAAGGAACGACTAAGCGGTGCAACCCTGGATTCTATCAAAATAACACCTTGGTATGTCCTTGAATGTGGTTTAGTATAATTTTGTCCACCTGCCTTAAACTCTTATATAGTTGAGGCGTAGGTCATTGAGTGCATAATGGAAGAAACCAAACCTCAGCTGATTAGGAGGTGTCACTTGTGGTTCGTGTATGGTTTACAATTCTTCCGACCATATACCCCTTTCCTGATGGTAGTCAAATACTTCTGTAACTCCTGATTACACAACAATGCTATGAACGAGACCATAGTGCGATGTATAAGCATATCCTAAGATGAGAACGAGATTTAAGATTAGGATGGAGGTCACTCATGAAGTCCTTAAAACTTAATTAAACATAATCAAGTGTTTCAAAGAATATAAGTCACCTTGGTGTGACCAAACTATGAGAAAACAAAAGATATGTATATATAGATATATATAAATCTTATAGGAATTCAATAAGTTTTCAAATTATAATAACAATGGTAGAGAAATAAATTCAGTGTGAATCGAGAATCATTTTGGTGCAAAGCTGCCCTGTATCTAATATCTCCGTCAAATCCTTTGATTGCGTTTTGGGCATCAAGTCACTTTCGCTTTGAGTTGTAAGGGTAAAACTGTAGACATCAAATAAACGTTGGAGAAGAATATTTTTACATAATAATAGGATAATTAAGTACTTTGTATGCAATTTGATTTATGCCAAATATGTATGTCAGTTATGGAAATTTATATAAAGTATAAGAAGCCAACTTGAGAAGGTGGAATTGTTTTTTTTTAACCGCGGAACAAACTTAAGAAAATTTAGGTGGACAAACGAGGAAATTTATCCTTGCTCGAAATGTCCTTGGAATGTTAACTTTAACCAAAAATACAGTTAAAGTAATGATATGTCGTGGGTTCGCCGTTCCTATAGTCACATTTCTTGTGGTTGGGTCTTTCCTAGTATTCGTTCGTTGGGAAGAGTGTGGTATCGACATGTCGATGTCGCCTGCATGTGTCTATGTGAGTCGATGACTTATGTGATTGTCGCATGTGTGTCGAGTTTTGTACTTGGAGCCCTTACTGTGTTGTGTGTCGTGAGCAATGTAAGTCAAAAAAATTATCCTGGTATTTTTCTGTTGTATTTGGGTGTGTAAAATGTGGGCACTACACAAAATTATAGCTTTTGGTGGCAATGTTTACTCCACTAACAAACATTACAAGGCATATTGTCATGTCCTCTTCATTAGTGTTTTAACATGCTCTTGATTCAATGGCACTCATTTTGGATCACATACTTGGGTCTCTTGGATCTCTTTCCCTTCATCCACATATCAAAGCTCCTTGAACTTCCATTTGGGTAGTCTTTAGAAATAGGGTGGTGTTCAATCTCATTGTCACTATCACCATCTCGTATAATCACCTTCATCTTGGGATTGGGTACTCATCATGAAGGTATAGTCCTAATCTGCAAACCGCCATGTCCTCTTAGGATTCCTTCGTAGAATATATATTTGATCACCATCCAATGCTTCTTCGTCATTATCCTTCTTTATTTACTTAATAGGAATCCACTTTTTCTCACTAGGATTTTCCATGGCCAATGGACCATGAGCTCTCATATGACCACCAAGGGCTCTTCCAAACACAAATATCTTTCCACAAATCTTGCATAAGTAGCTGAAATTCTTAAGTGGGACTAGTGTAGATGCAACACTTCTTTTCCGTCTTGTTGTTTGTTTGTCACCTCCATGGAAATTGACTTAAATGTAATCACTATAAGTTGAATAATCTAAGTTGTAGCCAACGATCTTTTAGAATTAAATGCACATGGTAGAATTAAATATGTGATGACTTATCATTGAAATAAACTCAAAATGAATGCATGTTATTCTAATAATTCGTTACAAAACTCTTTATCATTTTTAGACCTGAGTTGAATAGGAGGTCAAAATTTTGTTTGGGAAAGTTGAAACAATATTCTTTAAGGTAAGATATGCACTTATTTTCATTTCTTCAAAGTTAGTTCATTTTGCATTAATTGTTTAGTTTAATTTATATTAGTTTGATGAATGGGAGCAATGTGGTTGTTTATAATGTGTATAAGATCCCATTTTGAAAGTTCACAAGGGAATTATTTTTCCATTTAGCTTAGATGTTGTCCAATGATGTTTATAATCCAATCCCCTCTAGATCTAAATGTGTCCCTCCTCTATAGGGTACTTACACCTTGACTATCAAGGCCATGCAAGTTGAAGGAAGTTAAAATACATACAAATACTTTGTATGTTAATATAAATATGTTTAAATCAATTCATGTCGTGTTGTCATAGAACTCGATGACCCATTTGAAAACTACATGTACTAGTACTAGTTTTTATGGTGATATAGTACTAGTTTTTAATGGAGTGTGGTTGGAGTGTATACGTGAAGAGTATTTCATGACACATATTTTCTTGGTCCCTCACAAGGAAGCAATCACATGGTGTTTTCTCCAAGACATACATATCATAGTGTTTTTTAAAAGACATACATAACAAACTTGAATGTGGTTCTCCCACCTAGTGGAAGTTTAATTATGAATAATATAAGATCTATGTCCCCCTATAATAACTAATACAATATAAATAGTAGAAGTGTGTTGCACACTTTAGCTCTACATGTTAGAATATTGTGTGCTTGAAATATTTCAACTAGCATAATTCCCTTGTTATCCCTTTTATTGGCCTAGTTTCTCTTTTCTTGTGGATGTGTTAGACCTATTAGTGAATCTATGTATATAGGATTCTCTTTATTTGAAATTGAAACCTAGTGGCATGCAAAATCTAACCCATAGACTTGAAAAATTTGTAAAAACAATTACGAAAGTACCAAAACCCAAAAATGGTGAAAATGGGCCTAAGATAGAATCATCCTATAGTGGTCGATCATGTGTTGAGGGATAGAAAAGTTTAAAATCCTCAACAAACTTCCAAATATCTTTATGACTAAGAAAAATAAGATGACTAGAATCTAGCATTAAATTTTAAGATTCAGACCATATGACATAAAAAGGACTAGACATTGCACCAGTAAATGGCATTTCATTATTTGACCTCCTACACACAAGTCAATAAAAGTGTCATGTGAATTGGTAGTTGTGCACATTTTAGGTGTCTAAAGTAATGCAATAATTTGACGTGTGATGGATAGGGCTTGATTAGTGGAAACGGGCCAAACAATCCTTTATACACATCAAATTATTGCATTTTTGTAGCCACGAAGGAGGAGAGGGGAAGCTCACGCATGAAAACATACTCATCTTGCAACTAATCAACCATTATGTTAGTAATATGAACACTTCTATTGTGGTGTCACCTCTATTGGTATAAGAGCAATGATATATTAGATTTTATATGTTACCGTGAATCAAAACAACCAACCAATGTGGGATTAATTTTTATGGAGTATTTTTAGACTCATAGAAGCATTTCGAGAAGCACTTAAGAGGTGTGTGCAACTTCGATAGAAAGGAATGTATTTAGAGATAATTGTACAAGATTTTTTTTGAGACTTTGAAACTCATAGAGGAGGAGAGGGGAGTGTCAATCAAGAAAACATGTACTCATTCTGAAACCAATCAACGGTTCTGTTAGTAAGAGGGTCACTTCCATTGTGGCATCACCTCTATTAGCATAAGGATAATGTTATTCATATTGTAGACACCGAATGAAGTAACTTATCATTTGGTAGTGAAAAGATTTGTTTTGTTCATATACTATGACCTATGTTCACATTCTAAGCCCAATTTGTGTAGTGCCCACACTTTCTTTAGCTCAGTAGCTTGTTGTTTATTTGCTCATAGACATGTTTTGACAGTGATTGGAGATATCTTGGACATTATTTTTAGATGTTTGATTATATTAGACATGTGTGACATTCAGGCGTATAGCGCCAATTTAGCATAAGTTCTTATTGTCGCATTTTTCTTGTTATAACATGGAAACTAATGAATATGATGTGCTTGGAAATCTAATTATAGTGATGGATAATTGTTGCATGGTGAGATTATATGTCACTTTATTCATCTTGTCTAACTTTTGGAATGTGGAATATAATTGTGCACGTGGTCGCCTCTTGATTTCAGTAGGATGTTAGGTTAGTTTAGCATGCATTGATATCTTACTATGTCATTTATATTGTATTGGACAGGTGCAGTTAATGTGTGCAATGAGTGTGCAGGTGACAGGTTTACAGGAGAACGTGGGATTCAGGCCAGTTACTCAAAACTTGCACAAGCAGCCCACGGGCTGAGTCCTAGCCATGTTCACTGTGTGAAGCCCTAGGATAGATGATTGTTAATTTTGGGCACTTTGAGTGACCCCAATGTATGTAAAGTATTTTGCTTTAATTTATTAATTTTTGTTTAGGGTTGTTAGTAGAGTTGTAAACTTGCTTAGGGAGTAAATAATTTCACTTTCTTTTAAATTGTTGATTTTGTTAATTAGTCTCTTAATCACAAGGGTTTAGGGTCACATGTGAGACCCTTGGGTGGTCCCCACACCCTCTACCCTTGTGCCAAAATGCAAAACCCGAAATTAGGGTATTTTGGGCATTTTTGGGGACCCCTTTGTAGCTTGGGAGTCCCCCTTTCACTAAAATGAGCCCTTGGACCCTACCTAATGGGTAGGGGGGCTTGTTTTCAAGGCTAGAGGGAGTTTTCCCTCCCTTTCTACCCTTGTTTTGTCACATCCATGTAAGGGATGTGGATTTGTGTGTTTTTCAAAAATGCAACTAGTTTTGTCTTGCTAACATTTGAGGAAATTTGGGAGAAGAGGGTAAAAAGATAATTTTACCCTTTCTCTCTTTTGTCTTAGCATCTTTGACCATGAGGAGGGAGAGGGGTGACACATGTCACCCCCTCATTTGTGAGGATGCTTGGTCCCTCCTCTTCATATTCTCATTCATGGAGAAAAAAAGGGACTTTTTGCTTGGATTTTCTTGCTTGGATGCTTGGGTGAATTGGAGCTTGGAATTTGCTTGGAGCTAGGGGTGGAAATCTTGAAGTTAGGAAGCTTTTTGGAGAGCTTTCCTTGAGGTAGGCTCTTGGATCTTGTAGTTGTGTTGCTTTATTTTAGTTGTTAGATTGATTGTGGGAAATTGTTATTTTTGAATAAAATTTTAGTGTTGTTTGTGTGTGTTTTTACTCCCTCCATCATATGGCATGATGGAGTTTGGAGTGTGGGGGAAGAGGGAGGGAATTTTCCCTCTCAACCCTCAAGGCTTGATGGCCAAGCCTTGTAGGGTCTTCTTATTTTTCCCCTCAATGGTTGAGGTGGGGAAGTGGATTCATTTGGCTTGAATCTCCTTCCCCATCCTTGGTAAGGAAACCCCCTTTTTGGGGTTTGAAAATCCTTCCAAGGAGGACATGGAGAAAGGGGGAGGAATAAGGAGGGTTTGTTTTTTTACTAAGGAGCAATAAGGAGGTTAAGAAGATGTGTTATGTGCATATAATATTGTTGTATTTTGGAGAACTTTCTCCTCTCTTCCCCATTTTTGGGGGATGAACATGGGTTCTCCTCCTTGTGGTTTTCTTTTGGAGTCTTGTTTGCTTGTGTCTTATTTTTCTTTGCATGTTTGTATTATTGTTAGTGCATCCTTTCCCTTGTGCAAGTTTTGGCAGCTATCCTCTTTCCCATGGGCTTGGGGGAGGCTAGCATGCATCCCAACCTTGGGATAGGCATGTGATGATGCCTAAAGGTTGGGTGGTTAAACAAGCCCTTTCTCATTGTGTTGGCCTTGAAAAGATTTTGGAGTTGGAAAGTCTTTGGAAGATGCATGAAGACCCTTGTCTACTTGGATTTTCCTCTTGTCTCCTTCACCATTTCATGGATTTCTCTTTCTTTGTATAAAAAAAAAGGCTTGTGTGAGCTTTCATTGTCTTGTAAGACACTCTTTTGCATTTGGAGTTACATGCAAATCTTGTATTAAAACTGATGATAAATCTTCTCTTAGCATTAGTATGTTATTTTGTATAGCTTTCCTTGAATATTTGAAATGTTATGGGGTTATGTTAGACCTTCTTGGAAACTTAAATCTTGAAAAGAATGCTTGTGAAAATAGTCTGGTATTTTATGGATTGATGGAACCTCCTTCTTGAAGAAGGGTTGAGTCATTAGATGTGTAGTGTTCTTGTTTTGGACTTCATTGTAATTTTTGTTTAACATTATAGAAAGAGAAATAAATTACCTTTTTGTGAAATACATCTCTTTGTAACATTGCAAATCAGTGATTAAAATAAAACTAGTATCAATCCCTTTTCTATCTAACTTGTCTATGGCTTTAATAATAAGGCAAATGCGATTGTTCATCATCCTTCACTAAGTGTAAAACTTGTTCTCCAAGCATTTTCTCTTAACTGAAATAGGTTGCTATAATAGTGTGCTTTTGTTAAAAGAATATATATCTGTTTATACAGCTGTTATCAAGTTAAATTTTATAAGTTATTTGGTATTGTGTATGCTGTTTGTTTGCAAGATCACCTGCACATTACCAAAAAAAAAAAAAAAAAAAAACAACTGAATAGAATATATATATATATATATATATATAAACATGGTCTATTTTTAAAAAAACAAAAGATTTGCCATTTACTGTTTTAACAAAACAAAAAAATATTAATGGGGGAGGTTCGGCCCCTCCCCACAAATGACCTATATTAATAAAAATATATATATATAACAGGCGGGGCCGAACCCCCGCACCCTGCTGAGCAGTAGTGGGGGCGCCGCCCCACGGACCCCCTCCTCGCCACCACCAAGCGCCTCGCCATCCCCCTCAAACCTCGGCCGCCCCTTCCATTACCGCCGCCGCCGCTTCCTCCACGCTCTCGCCCCGATCCCCGTGGCCGCGCCTCCCGCATCACGCTCCCCATCCGACGGCCCGCCTCCCCAACCCCCAAGGACCACGCCACGCGCCATTGAAACCCCATCCGTCCCTCTCCCTCCCGTCCATTTGGCTCCTCGCCCGCGCCTTCTCTCTCTCTCCGCCCGCCGCCGACCCTTCTCCACCTGCGGCCTTCATTTAACCTACTACATATTATAAACTACAAGTATAAAACTAACCCAATATATATAGCTACAATCTTAAAACTAACCATATATGTGTGTGTGTGTGTGTGTGTGTGTGTGTGTGTGTGTGTGTGTGTGTGTGTGTGTAAATATGTACTCTAAAACAAAGAAATAAATTTAGTGAGGGTATGCAAAATAATTATAGTAATAATAGTAATAGATAACCAAATAAACAAAAACATAAACCTAACTAGGTGTAATAAAACGAAACAAAATAAATGAGTGTAAATATATAGGTATTTTATATAAGGAAAAATAAACAAGAAAAAAATAGGTATGGAAGAACGTAAAATGAAGGAATGAGGTTTTAAAAATATATATATATAAATAAATAAATTAAAAAAAAAAAAAAATGGTATATCCTTAGTAGTCACCAGGAAAAGATATAAAAGAGGTATTAGCTTTTAATTTAAACACTTTCAAAAAAAAAAATTCCTTAAAATCTTACCCTGTCTAGCGCGTTTCTCGGTGTCCCAGATGGGGCGTTACAATTTGTTTTTAATTGTGCACTATCTATAATAGGATTAATACTTTATTTTGGAATTTATCTTTATTTTCCTTATATCTTGTAGTAGATCTACTTTAATTACTTACAATATATATAGATTTTACTTTTAAAAAAATAACATTTTAAAAACTAAATATTGGTGTGAGTCTTTTTGTTTTACAAGGTTATGTTTTATTTTTCTCACCGTATTCTTTTATTGTTCATTAATTTAAAGAAAAATGACATTCTTATTTGGAGAACATTATTAGGATATTTTCAATTATTTCACCTCCAACATTGAAAGTTTCTTAAATAAATCAACACTCTTATTTCTTTTTCTCTAGCCAAATTATTAAAACATTGTAATTTATTATTGTAAGTTTCCATATTTTTGCCACCACTACTCACAAATCACCTTAGAATATCTTAGATTTGACATACAAACGGTTGTGTTGCTTAGAAAAGGCCCATAATGAATCCTAAACTTGAGTAGAGGTCGATAAACGCATGAGACGATACAATTTATCAATACTTAATTAGGACTTTAGTCCCACATTTGCAACCATAAAATTAACTATGAAAGTTTTGTATAGAAAAACATACATCATATAACAAAATACATGGCTACGCTAGCACACTGGAATGTGTTTGGGCTATCCCAACCCCAAATAGGCAAATACTTGAATAAGATGTAAAAAACATAGAATAAAACACAAAAGTCCAATAGGGACCAAAATCTAGCCTAGTTTTTACTACAATGAACACTATTGTGTACAAACGACCAAATAATTATGAAAAAATATTGTATTCTTTTTTAAATCTTATAGATATGCAAATTATCACAATGTAAAGTTACACACTTAATTATTATCACCAAATGACATTGCTTCATTGGTAGTGGAGGTTATGTGACATTATGCCTCTTGCTACTGTGAGGAGTATGCAAGAACAAACTTTTCATCATCATTGTTATGTCACTCAACAAATTGATGCCTTGTAATGAGGTGGCATAGCTATGCAATCAAGATGATAATGGACAACTAGATAATGTTGCTTACCTACGGTCACATTGGCCTGCGGGCATTGTAGCAACACATGTTTCAATCTTTTTACCTTAGCCATTACCCACATAATTCCACCTCTCCTCAATGATACACTTTAATCTCTCAAGAATGCCTCCACACACAGATAAAGAAACATAAAAATGCATTACTTAGTTCATAATATAAAATCAATTGAATTAAAACATGCATGACATATATATAAAAAACAGCAACATAACTATAAATCAAATATCCTCCATTGATAATAAAATCAAACTAGTGATTATTGTTTTAAACCTAAAACATAACTTTCCAGTATTCTTATAGCCATTTATTTCTTTGAAGAGATATCTAAGCTTAACAGAGATTTTATATAGTACTTTGTTTATATTTCTCTAGTCCGAACACCTGCAAGAATAAATATTAGAAATATTATTAGAAAAGAAAAAAAAAAAAAAACTAAAGGGGTAGAAACATTAATATATGGTTCTTCAAAAACATGGCTTGTGAAAATATGCATGAGGATGACTACCATTTTACATCTCAAGAATATCATCATATAACCGGTGTTGACGTTGCTGGTGGACTGCAATAAATGATTCACCTGCAAAGGAAACATGTTGATAACAAAGTAGTGCAAAAAGATCCATGCAGGTCCTTATCTCTAAAGTGGACGTGTGTAAATCTTAGCATTAATATCATCTGTGCGCATATGATTTGGCCAGATGTAGGAAATGTGACGCTTGCAGGGTTACTACAGACATTTCCCGTGCATATCAACTAAGTGCAGAGCCGTATCAGATTTAAATCTCAAATCCTTCATTATTGTCTCTCTGTCATATGAAAATATCTGTAGATTTCTTGAATGTAGTTCTTCTTTGACAAAGCAGGATCTGATCATGCATCCATCTTAACAACATCGTTGTCTTCCTTTCAGCGTAAGTTTATTATTGATTGGTATAATTACGTTTTTATACAGCTATTTAGTTTCAAGTCATGAAGGCATTTTCATGGAGAGCAAGTGTGTAAAATTTCAAGGGATTTTAGGAATGGGAGCTCAAGATATGAGAAAAGGTAGTTTCAACATACCTAGGACACGGGGCTGATTTTCATGGAGGAATGAGAGGATAAATGAATTTTCCATGGATTTTACAACATGCACTTTATCTATTTTGTATTTTTGGTTTTTGAGGGAAAACATAACACCCAAAACATGACTTAAGTGGAGGTGGGGTTTTGGCTTTGCCCAAACAAACATGAAAATGCCGCTACTTTGCATCCCCCACTCCCAAAGTGCACTTCAATCATCTTGAAGTGCACTTATGGAGTGCATTCAACATTGAAAAGTGTTCCAATGCAAGGAGGGGATCAAAAATGTGCCTAGGCCTTTGGGGTATGCATTTTTCATTCTTTGCAAACCAAAAATTCTAGTTTCGAGTTACTTTATGGGTTTGGGGTGGACCAATCAACATGAGGTGCACTTATGAGGGTGGGGAATCATTAAAAACAATGAAAATTTTGTTTTACACTTCCCAATATTTCTTCATGCTCCATAAGTGTGCCTAAGTCACTTAAGTTGCTAACATCAACAACTCAATGAGGAATTAGAACACGAAAAGTACTTGGATCCAAGACCAAAAATTAACATTTCTGGGGGTACAATATATCATATTGACTGGAAATGGGCCAAAAATCCAATGGAACCACTTAGAAAACTTGAAAATGAATTCTTTTTTTTAACCCAACTTACCTTTTTAGTGGACAAAGGAGTAACAATAAGTTGAGTTGTCATGGGAGCTTGAGATGAGTAGGAACAAAACCGATAGTTGGACTTTGAAGAGTACTCAATTATCTTCAATTTTACCATTTTATGGGCTTTTGATTCCACCCTAGGTTCTTGAAACTTTTCATGCAATCTCTCTCTTTCATAAAGACTAAGGCGCCTCAGTGTTTGAAAGGGATCTATTTTTTGTGCTTCTAAAACCTTATCTTGAATATACTAGCATGTAGTAGACTTTGAAACCATTCTAATGGTTTTGATATGGGATTCCAAAACCACTTGAGGCTCCCAAATCCTTTGGCACAAGATGACCCTTCTTTGATGACCAAAAACAGTGTTTCACGAAAAGTGTCGGATATGAATGTGTTCCCAAAACTAGTATGAAGCTCTTGGAATCTTCCCTAAACCATACTAGCATGAAGTAAACTCGGATACCTTTTTGATAATTGCGATCTAGACTTTTGAGACCACCCAAAGCTTTTGAAACCTTTCACACAAGTTGATACTTGCAAAGAGACCAATTTGACATTTTGACCGACTTTCCTAAGAAGTGACAAAAAAATAATGGGGTTGTCAAATATAATGCCTAGACATTTTACATGCCAGCACATTGTTATTCAAAAAAATGATGTTCTTAGTAAAAATAATAACATTTTAATATATATTTAAGTGTCACACACACACACACAATGCCTATATAGTTATGTATATATAATAGTTGTATATTAAAAATAAAAATGCATCTATAATCGGTATTATATATTTAATATACCTATATACATAGGTATATACTTATATATAATATTTAAAAACATGAGTGTGACGCAATGTGGCACAATTTTGCATCACACTTGCACCACAAGACAACCTAAATATATAAAAATAAAAATTCAAAATAAATATACTTTGTGGGGGTAATATGAACCAATATTCCATTTCCATTTTGTGCCAAATCGGCTAAAGTCAAGGAAACTTCCGTGGTAGTGGCGCTTTCCTATGTTGTTATAGATCAAGTGACATCAATCAATAACAATGGATACATTTGAGAACATTGTGTTCTTGTGTGATGTAATGTGATACTTTTCCGGTGTGAGCTATTCCTATGTAACCTCTTGATGTAAAAATATAGTAGAGAGAAAAAGCACCAATGTATGTAGTTCATGGATCTTGAAAAGGTTTGTGGAGATCCATAAAACCACATGAGGTGAATAGTCCATGGGACTTGTTCACGTATAGGTTTGTGGTAAACTTGTTGAAAACCATGGAAGGTTGAACAAAGCTCTCTTCGTTTATATCAAGGTCATGAGCCACAAAGATGGGCATGCCACATAGAGGTGAGCATACTGCAGTTGGAAGTGTGAATGTTTTTCTACCATGTTCACACTAAGGGGGATGTTAAGAAATTAGTGTTCTCGTGATAATTGATGAGTTATGGTATAGTAAAAAAGTACTTCGGTTATGTTTTATTTGGGTTAGTTATTAGAATATATTAGTTAAGAGTAATATTGTTGTGTGTAGAAACAATAATACACATATAGGTTTGATATGGTTAAGGGTATTTTTCCTATATATGTGTGTAATGTTTGAATGAATATGTAATAGAGAATATAGTATTATATTGTGTGTTTGATTATTATCCTTTCTACTCTCCATGTATTTGTCTTTGCCATTGACTTGTATGAATTAAATATTTGATGAGCTCTCCCAAAACTAATCACGTAGACACGAATCGGTGAACGATTTCTATGATTTGAATAATGATGTGTGCATGGTAAATTTGGTCTAATTGACATGTGAATTGAAGGAGAGCATATAGTGGGGCTACCATAGCAAATGATCATGTCGTTATAATGAATGGCCAAGTTTCTATAGCGACCCGCCATATTTTTGGAATATCGAATTACTATAGCTTGTGAGGGATATTAAGATTGGTTTTGGGTGGGGAAATTTGATTTACGTGAATTTGAGGATAGTGATAGGTTTGTGGTGAGTAGTTTTGACTAGGGTTAAGGATTGGATTTTGTTAGTAGATTTTACTAGAGTTTAAGATAAACCCAAGGTTTTAATTTATAATGCATTTTTTACAATTATAGAGAAAAATGTATGATTTAAATAGAAAATGAACTCACCTCTCTGTCCTCGGTCATTTGTAAAGAGGTGCCACATATTCTTCTTCTTCCTCTTCCCCCTCCTCTGTTGTTGTTGGGTCCATATGGTATATTGGGATTTTTTCTTTCCCTCCTCTTTTACCTGCCTTTGTCATACTTCTATTTTACTCACAAATTTTAAGCAAATCCTCTAAATCAGTCCTCCTTTCAAGTGTTATTTTACCTCCTCTTCCCATCGGTTTCTCTCTTGTTGCTCTCAAAAGGAAAAAGAAATGAAATGCATTCGAGGTTTAGGAGGTTGAATTTTTATTTTTATATATTTAGGTTGTCATGTGGCGCAAATGTGATGCAAAATTGTACCACATTTGTGTCACACCCATGTTTTTAAAATATTAATTATATATATATATAGGTATATTAAATATATAATACCTATTATAAAGGCATTTTTATTTTTAATATATAACTATTATATATACATAACTATATCGGTATTGTGTGTGTGTAACACTTAAATATATATTAAAATGTTATTATTTTTACTAACATTTTTTTGAATAACAATGTGTTGGCATGTAAAATGTCTAGGCATTTTACTTGACAACCCCATGATTTTTTTGTCACTTCTTAGGGAAGTCGGTCAAAAATGTCAAATTGGTCTCTTTGCAAATATCAACTTGTGTGAAAGGTTTCAAAAGCTTTGGGTGGTCTCAAAAGTCTAGATCGCAATGATCAAAAAGGTATCCGAGTTTACTTCATGCCAATATGGTTTAGGGAAGATTCTGAGAGCTTCATACTAGTTTTGGGAACACATTCATATCTCGACACTTTTTCAGAAAAGTTGTTTTTGGTCATCAAAAAGGGTCATCTTGTGCCAAAGGATTTGGGAGCCTCGGTGGTTTTGGAATCCCATACCAAAACCATTGGAACATTTCAAAGTCTACTACATGCTAGTATATTCAAGATAAGGTTTTAGAAGCACAAAAATAGATCCCTTTCGGACATTTGAGGCGCCTTAGTCTTTATGAAAGAGAGAGATTGCACAAAAAGTTTCAAGAACCTAGGGTGGAATCGAAGCCCATAAAATGGTAAAATTGAAGATAATTGAGTACTCTTCAAAGTCCAACTATCGCTTTGTTCCTACTCATCTCAAACTTCCATGACAAGTCAACTTATTGTTAGTCCTTTGTCCACTAAAAGGTAAGTTGGGTAAAAATAAAAAAGAACTCATTTTCAAGTTTTCTAAGTGGTTCCATTGGAGTTTTCGCCCATTTCAGTCAATATGATATATTATACCCCCATAAATGTTAATTTTTGGCCTTGGATCCAAGTACTTTTCATGCTATAATTCCTCGTTAAGTTGTTGATGTTAGCAACTTAAGCGACTTAGACACACTTATGGAACATGAAGAAATATTGGGAGGTGTAAAACAAAATTTTCATTGTTTTTATGAATCCCCACCCTCATAAGTGCACCTCATGTTGATTGGTCCACCCCAAACCCATAAAGTAACTCAAAACTAAATTTTTGGCTTCAAAAGAGTGAAAATGCAAACCCCAAAAGCCTAGGCACATTTTTTATCCCCTCCTTGCATTGGCACACTTTGCAATGTTGAATGCACTCCATAAGTGCGCTTCAAGATGATTGAAGTGCCCTTTGGGAGTTGAGGATGCAAATTAGCAGCATTTTCATGTTTGTTTGGGCAAAACCAAAACCCCACCTCCACTTAAGTCATGTTTTGAATGTTATGTTTTCCTCAAAACCAAAAATACAAAATAGATAAAGTGCATGTTGTAAAATCCATGGAAAATTCATTTATCCTCTCATTCCTCCATGAAAATCAGCCTTGTGTCCTAGGTATGTTGAAACTACCTTTTCTCATATCTTGAGCTCCCATTGCTAAAATCCCTTGAAATTTTACACACTTGCTCTCCATGAAAACACCTTCAAGATGATGTAAGACACAAGGGATGTAATATGATAGTTTTTTTCATCTTTTCATTTGATTTTTCTCTTTGAGAAACCCTCATTTACCATAGTTCTTACAAAAACTCAAATGCTCATAACTTGCAAACCCCAAGGCCAAATCCCATGAAACTTTGCCCATGAGTTCTCCTTCAAAATTCCTTCACATTGATCCATTTATCATTTTATGGAGTAAGAGGATTCATTTAATTTTATTTGATCCATTTTTTCTTACAGACACTTACCAACAACTCATTATGTAACCATAACTTGTTTTGTCATTTCCTACCATTTATGATGAGAGAACTTCATGAAAATTGGAGCATTTCTTCTTTTGGAAACATATTTCAAATGGATCAAGTCTCATGTGGATTGGATAAGTATTGATCTCATGATGATCTAATCAAAGTTGTAATTGAAAACCTCTATTTATGCCCAAAACAATTAAAAATTGTTTTGCTTTTTACCAAAAAATCTAATTCAAAGCCAAAAATTGAGAAAATATTCTTCTTAAAATCACATTTCATTTGATCCATCTCTTGCATGATGAGGTGGATTATTTTTGGAGATATGGATGACTAAGTTTAATTTAGTATTTCGCCTCTTCATTGTAGTTTGCACTTTCCCATAGAATAGGTCTTAAGAATCAAAACCTATGTGCACCCAAAAAGATATCACAACCACCTAATGAAAGCGCAACCAAATCTGATTTGAGCTTGTACTCACCCCATTAAAACCTAAACATTCCAATAATTTCACTTACAAGCCAATGTGGTTTCATTAACTACCATCACCTCAATTTTTTCGCAATGCAGTACACATAACAAACTACTTGTTTGGCCACCTCAAAGTTGACAAAGTTATAAGTTTCTCGCATCAATGAGAATGGTTAGGCATTGCCAATTGAAGTATCCCCTACTTTCATTGTTTTGGAGGTGGTAATCCTTGCTAGGGCATGGACCAAAATGTTAGAGGCAGAGACTTCATTCAACTTACTCGATTAGGTTACTCATCTTTTGAGTTGTTCTTTGAGTTGGACAATACGTCAAAAGTGGAAGGTGCCTCAACAACTTGTAGATATTGTTTATATTCAATACATTTATGGCATGGACCATATTTTTCATCACAATTATAACACAACCCTTTGACTCTACGAGTGGATATTTGCATGTGTACACATAACAAAGTGCTAGTTTGGCCACCCACAAGTTAATGAAGTTATGAGTGCTTCCCAAGTCGATTGGAATGGTTAGGCCATGCCCTTTTAAGTGTCTCACTACTTTCATCATTTTGGGGTGGTTATCCCAACTAGGGCATGTACCAAATTTTAAGGGTAGTCTTTATTCGATCACTATAATCAAGTTATTCTTCTAAGTTGTAATTTACGCCGAACAATATGTCAAATGTGGAAGGTGTCTCAATATCGAGCAAATAGAGTGTGTTCATACATTTATGACATGAGCCATATTTTTCATCACAATTATAGCACCATCTTTTAGCTCTACGAGCAACCATTTCCTTGTAAGTCGAGCGCTTGACCTTTGGTGGTTTGGTGCCTAGATTGGTGTCAATCAAGATGGTTGTGGATTCTTGACTTGTGGTAAGTTTATATGGGTGATGTTGGCTTGTATATTTGTCTTTGACTGATTTAGCCAACCCAATTGCTTCCATTGAGGTAGCAAGTTCAAACATTTTTACTTCAGCCCTAACATCTTCTCTTTCAATCCATTGATGAAACAACTTTTATAAGAGCCCTAGCCCTCCCCCAACCCCATTATTCGGTTGGCCAATTTTTTGAAATTGGTTTGGTAATAAGAGATAGAGAGAGCTCATCTCAAATTGAGCAATTGTGTGTGAAGCCCTCACCAGGTCAAATTGAGCTATCCCCGAATTGTTGGGTGTTGTGGATGTGGGGTCCTATGCTAGAGCTATGTCCACCATGGGGGAGTTGTACATGACATTTAGAATTGTCAATATATTGCCCAAGTGAATAATGATATCCAATTTGTTCGATTTTGATATTTTATCCACTATAGTGGAATGTTCGATCAACAAGTGTTTTCACGTCATCCATAAGTTCATCCATTTATTTGGATTAGGTCACAATGACATCATACGAGACCCAAGAATTTTGTCTTTTCTTCACCAAAATGATCAAGACAAATAGAAAATTGATCTGGAATATGTGGGAAAATAACTATCAAACTTCTTTTTCCCCAACCCGATTGATTACACTCGATGGTTTCGATAGTGGCTGAAATTTTTCGACCTTTTTACCTTCTATAACCATATTTGTAACTACCTTCCAAAAATTGGCAAGTGGACTTACCACAATTAGGGTTACAAGAAGGAGGATTTGCTACAAGGTGTGTATGGCTTGTGGGCTTGAAAATACATCGATCCCATTCGTAAATGGTGTCAACCAAATGTTTCGAGAACACCAACGAAGGATAATCGTTCTCATATCCCACTATTTTGTCTCCAAGGTACGATGCAAGTACCTTCTCAAGGCTAACTTGCTTACCATTGCACCACAACCGACAAATGGTCGACAACTTATTATGGCTAAGCTTATGGGGTCTTCGATATAGCCACAAGTACGTGGAAGCTCCATTTCTTGTACAACACCATTTAATGGCTTGGGTATGGGCGTAACCCACACTTTACAAAATCAAGTAAATTTGATCATTGTTATCCCAAAACAATAGCTTTATGTGAGTTTTAAAACTGCCAAAACACAATTTTTAACCTAAAGACATAAAATAAAACTTATAAAATTACACTAAATTGGGGCCAAAAATTGATACTGTCACTTTTGTTGCCACTTTTCTCCCCACTTTCTAATCACCAAGATCCATAATGGGTGAAGTAAGAGCATATGGTTTACACTCATTGTACTACTCGAAACTCAATGCAATTGTTGAAACGTAGCCTTGAAAAGAGCTCTAATACCACTTGTTATGTACTTGCCAAATATTAGGGAAAAGGAAAAGACATAATGCAAACAAACTAGAATGTTAAATTAACCCAAAAATAGCTTTGAACATGCTTCTATTCAAATATTGTACGCTTCTTCAAAGGGCAACCTCCTTTTGACTCTTAAAGCAAAACTTGTTTACAAGATCAAAAAGATCGTCTATTTTCCTTCCAATATCAATATATAGACATTACAACTCTAACCCTAAAGTTCAAGTGTTGGCCTACAACAAGTAGTCACCCGCCTTTCATTAGAAACCATAACCCCAATGCTCAAGGGTTAGCCCCACCCACACAATAAATGTCCAAGCCAAAAGATAACTACTAATCATTATAATGCAAAAAACAATAGATGGTTAGGCCGTGAGTCATAGAATTCACCAAATTTCATAGATAAAATTTAAAATTCAGCAAATTTCATGAAAAGCCATAAAATTTATTGAAATTCAACCAAAAATCTCGAGTTTTGATTTTTTCCAAATTTTTTGAGCACCTTTTATAAACATGAACATTTGGAGCATAAAATCGTGTTAGTGTTTTGAAAGATCTCACAAGAAGCAAAATCTAGTCCAAATTTTCAACTTACAAGTGCCACAAAAGTTTTTCGACTATACTATCGCAAGTCATGAGTTGTAAGATTCATTGAGTTCTTCATCCCAACTTTAGTATTTGAAACGAGAATAAAGGTACAATCTTAAACAACAAAACTGCTATGAGGTACCAAAAATCAATGAGATATTGATATCTAGTACTCCCACTAATCCCCATGGAGATCATTTGCAAGTGTTTCAAGTCAAAACGACATTCCAGTCAAGATTTACATATTAATTATTACATTCACTGGTTTATTTTAATTTATGAAGCGAATTCGTATAGCCCATAATTGCTCGTGTTTCAAAAATCATACAAAAGCATAACGTAACCTTTCGTTTTAGGGTTATGATTTTAGAGTTCAGATGGCAAAGGAAAAAATAAAAATATGACGGATTAAGATTAAAGGTAAATGAAGTTATAATTTTTTTATATTGAATAATTGAAGGCTTCCTGAGCATTGTAAATAGACTTAATTTTTGTGGGGTTTTTAGTGTGTTCACAGTAGTTATTATTAATTAATTATCAATTTTAATTATTTAACATTAATATTTAATTAAGTTTAAAAATATATTTATATTCAAGATATGTAAATATCTCTATAAATATTGAATATTAATAAATATTTTTAAATATTAAATTTTGATTATTGATAATATATCCTTGCCAAATACGAACACAAACCTTGTGCTTAGGTTAGGCCATTAAGGTCCAAACAAGAATAAACTCAAACATTGTGATGGATTTGCTGAAAGAATATTCAGTATACATTGGAACACTATTTGAAGAAACATTTTGTACTTGTACACACCATCTGCAAATGTCAACTGAAACCTGAATCTTAGACTGGATGATCAAAATATTGCATTAATGACATCACTATATAATGGCACATTGGCTGCCTATTGAAATGTTACTTTTATGTAGAGAAATTATATCATAGAATTTGATTGAAAATTTTGTAACTCACCAGCACAGACTTGAAGATTAACAATGATTTGGGAAACAAAATCATTGCATGTAATCCTTTTTATACACACGATGATGATACCTTCCTTTCAACTTTATGATGGACAACATTTAATTTGGAGATTTTTGTAGTGTAAAGCCCCTTTGATGATCTACAATGACATACGCATAAACACATTAGCTATGAACTTTTATCGAAATGCAATTGCAACAAAAATCCTACAGCGTCACATGTCGAACATTTGACAAACAAAGGGCCCACCAAAGCGGGGGAACAATCTCCTCATTTATTTACAACCTCCTCCCACTTTTGCTAGTAAAGTCAACACTGAATTGGGGAGCAAGACATTGGTTGATAGCATGTTATCAATCCGTACCTTGAGAAAAATTCAGGTTTCATAATATCTAGCTCGTAGTTCTACAGTAATCTTTGTTAGGCACTATAATAACTAGCAGTCTTTCTGTCGGTGCATTTCAATTTTTTTCTTTCATGATATGAATGAGCAAAGCGTTAGCTAGGAAATACACAATCAGTTTCTGAATTGCTTCCAAGACAAGCTCCCACTTATAGAAAATTCAACCTAAGGGCTGGAAATCAAAAGCAGTAGCCTTCAGCTTACTATAACATAATTAATTCAATGTATTAAGATACGCATCTGAAGAGACAGTCACCTGAAAGCCCATACATGATGTAACAGCTGAAATGGGTTTCTAAACTATTCGAGTGTTTGCCCATCCTGCAGACCTAGATGAAGGTAATACGGATGGAGACAAGCCTCCTTCCTTACTAAATAGCTAACATAGCACATAATTGTACAGCCAGATGTATACGGCCAGTGCAGAGGATGATGAAATTGACAAAGTAGAGAAGGGTCTCCTTCATTATTAAATGTTATACATGCCAGGCAAAACAATGACAACCATAAACATGATGTGTTGCAAGAATCGCACATATGAGACATAGGAATCAAGACCTTCTCGTTGATTTAAGTGAGAAAAGCAGCTTGGGCAAATAATGAGAAAGGAAAGGCAAAGGAAATTTATTGAAGATAAAAAGAGTGCACATAAGAATCATTCATCTAAGTTGAAAGACATCAGATTTTTGAACAGTCAATTGCAGTTCAGAGAAAATGTGATGCAAGTTGGGAGGTCGACCTTTGTCAAAGTTCAAAACCACCTAAAGCTGGATAAGAAAAGGCTTGATAGGGGTGAAATGGAGCATTAGCACGTTAACAATAGTAAGGAGAAAATCCAAAAAAATCAACAGCAAGGTGGGAACATCGGGAGAAAAAATAAGTATGTTTCCTGCTCACTTCATGCTAATAAACTCAAGAATCAGGGAAGGAAGTTAGACATGAAATAGAACAACTCAGAGAAAGAATCCCAATAAAAGTAGGCTGGAAGGACTGCGTAAAAGAGACCATAGTCCCCAATGGAGATATATGCAGCCACAGGACTAGAGTTGGAAAAGAAGCTCTGCCATGGAGGCTGCAGCAACTGTCCCTGTAGCTGTTTCTGATCCATGCGAATCTCTATACTTCAGACAAATTCAAAGCCAGCTGTAATGTCTCCCAGGGATGTTATGTGAGCCAAGCTCTACAAGCAATGATGAAGATGTCTAATCACGGAATAAAATGCACATAGCCAGCTGCCAAAGAACATTACTTTGGCAATTGCAAATTTTATGGTGTCTGGATTTCAACTATTTGGTGCAATTTCACTATCCCAAATTGGTTTCCACTCTCAGGAATGTTGTGTCAACACATTCTTTCAAAGTGTGGAGGAACTTGTATTTCTGGGCAAAACACACCATGGGTTCCAGTCCCAATTGAGCATATGGATGTCGCTAACCTATGCTCAAGCCCCATATGAATCTTTTGAGTTGCCAAACTGGCAGCAGGTTTCAGTCCAAGCAGAAGCGGCAGGAGAAGAATGACTGATCATTGCAGAAAACCAGGCAGAATGCCAAGGTCAGGAGGATGAGCAAGATGATAGGCATATAGCAGTCATGCTTTGCGGATACACCCAATAAAATATATTAGGAGTTGTAATCCATGACACAAATAGATTGCACAATTTCTGTTATGAAGGAGGATTCCCTTGGCTTTTGCATAGTAAAAATAAATTCATGCGGAAGCTGTCATGACCTTCAGAACATACTACTAAAGCACAAGGCCCTCCAGAACATTCGCAGAGGTTTGCCACTCGCAACAAAACAGTATCATGCTATCGCATCAATACCTGATAAGCTTCCAAAAGATTTAAATTCATGAGGAAGATCGTGCCTTAAATCCACATACTTTTTAAAGGTCTTTTAAAAGTGCATACTTGCAAATATAAACAAAAGAAAGAGAATCTCGAAATAAAAAGTAAAACAATCAATAAAGTACTTCAATGTTTATGATTATTATTGAAAAGCCTATTAATTAAACAGCTTCTCTGAATATCTTGAAGTATGAGATAATTTTTTAGGGAGCCATTTTACAATGAAATTCACATACTTTTAAGTTTTTTTACATTTTCACATACTGCAAAAATGTGTACAATTAAATCACATCTGCAATTGTATAAGTTTACAAACATGGTACAACTTACTGGAATATAAAGTTCAGATTTGAAAGCAAAGAATTGGACACCAACATAGCATGTAAACAAACATAATCTTTTAGACAATTGTCTTAAACTACTTGAAATTTATTTTTAAAAACTGCATTTATTAGAAATCATTGAAATGGCAACAAAAATCATTTATAGAGTACAAAAATTGAAATATATCTCTGGAGTTCAACATTTAACTTTCATATACCTGCACTATATACAGACGTTGAAGTTTCAAGCAAGCATTTAGCGTGAACTTGAAGCTTCAGAAAACAGCTAAAGATACAGACCTCTTCCGTTGCTATCGATGGCACAGAGAAAGTGGACATAATTGCTTTCCAAGATCATCTCATTCCATTGTTATTTCTCGGTGCTAACCAATTTGCAGCACAATCCATTACATCTGGAGTGGACAAATATGGTTGGTCCTGCAGTTTCAAATAGTTCACAGTTAACTGTTTCCATTGTGCAAGCAATCCCTAAAGCTGATGTATCCTGGTTTGTAAAACAATAGCCTCAAATCACTTTATTATATAGAATATGTCAGCTTTGAATTAGATTTTCAATGCCAAAAATAAGCTTGTAAACAAATCCATTCTCCAAAGTCAAACAATAGAAAGGGTTATGAAGCTTTGTCCTTGCACTAAAGCCACATCTTTCATTAGAAATCAAGACTGATACTATATTGTGTATTGCATTTTAAAGCAAGGAGCAACAAAGAACCAGACCTGCATCTTGACTCTTGATTCGCTCTCTCATCTATCTTAACTCAAAATCACCTGCCAGATATGATATGCAATTTGGTTTAATGATGTGGTTCTTTATCCTTCCCAAGGCATTCAGACCACGCTGTGACAAGGATAAAACCCAGTGTAAGATGGAAACTCAATCCAGGAAAAATATCTATTTACTTCATCTCAGAACTAGATTTATAAGAACCCTTGTTGAAAGGTGTTGGGCAGACCGATTGGTGTAATTTTCTTGATAGTAAGCAGCACAGATAATCAACATATGATCCACTTTGTATTTTGATCTACGCCTATAAGACACCAGAATCACTTGCCTGTACCTGGAATATTGTGCGCCACAAGCTGACATGGTGAGTGGATAATAATCTGTCCCACACGAAATTGATTATACAAACAACATATGATACCATTAAATAATTTGACCCGTGCAATTCTGTAAAACATGGCTTATCACTTGTCTTTGCCTTCCAGGTGCACAATCTGAATCAACGTGGTACTAGAAGCACTGTCTCAATTAATAGGAACCTGCTTGTGCCCAACAACCTTCTTGGATCTGTTCACTCTATCCATTAGCCTGTTATACATACCAAGGTCATTGATAAAATCCTTATCCAGCATCTCATTGACAAGGTCAGCCCCCTCATTCACCCTCCCTTGATTGCAGAAGCCATGCAATAATATATTGTATGTAACTGCATCGCATTCCCACCCTCTACTCACCGCCAAAAGCGTAAGTGCCTTGGCCTCATCCACTCTATCCTCATTGCACAACAAATCCAACACCGAATTCCAAGTAATTCCATCAGGAAGAATTCCACACTCCAACATTCTCTGCAACACAGTAAACGCCTCTGTGGCCTTGCAGCCTTACAAAGACCATCCAACAACCTCGTGCCAGCAACCACACTGGGTACACAGCCCTCATCCCACAATCCATTTACAACCTCCAAAGCGCTTTCCACCTCTCCAGCCCCACACAGAGCCTCCACAAGATTAAAGTAATCAAGCCCCAACGGTACAATGCCTCGCCTCAAAAACTCCTTCACCACCCCAACCGCGGCCCTCACCTCTCCTTCCTCAATCAGACACTCAAACATAATACCATATGTCGCAGTTGTCGGCACGCAACCTAACCTCGCCATCTCATAACACAATTCAATCCCTTCCTTCACTCTCTTCCCCTTACAAAGTCCCCTAACCAGGGTATTATAACTCACAACATTAGCCCTGCATCCTCTCGCCCTCATCTCCTCAAAACCCTAAACCCACCCTCCACTTCCCCAGTCCTACAAACCCCATTCATCAATATATTAAACGTATAAACATCCGGCTTTACCCTAGCCCTAGTCATACCCTCATAAAACCTCCTCGCTACCTGAATTTGCCCGAGTTTCACAAACCCATTTAAGATAATATTGTACGCAACCACTGGAGCCTTCCCATCGATTGATTTCTTCATTTTCTCAAAGGCCTGGATTGCTTCCTCCATTTTATAAACCCTAGAGTATGAATTTATCACAGAAATATAAATGGGCTCTATTCTGGGGCACGCAAAAATACCTGGGGAACATGGGCACGGCGAGGCGGCCATGTGGGCGAGAACTTGTTGCATTTGTGGGAATCGATCATGCGACGCCAGGGTCCTTATTGTCCACTCGTATGTTATGTGATCATGCCTGAAACCCTCCTTGTTGGTGGCCCAACTGAACACGTCTGGAATCAGAGTTTTGTAATGCGGATGAAACTGCATTTTTTTCAGGACTCTGAGGAGGTCGTTGGGTGTGAAATAGGGGCGCAGATGGGCTCTGAAGAATTTGAATAGGGCGTCGTTTTCATTCTGTGGTTCGGGAGGAGTTAAAAAGATTGTTTCGATGTTGGTATTGTAGAGAATGCAGAGGATGGAGAAATTTTGCAGAAGGGTAAGAGAAGAGATCGTTTTATGGCGATCATGTGGGAAATGCAGCAGGCTTGGATTGAATTATTCATGCAAATTGGCTTGAACCATGAGAATATTTTGCAAATTTAAATAAGTTATAGGGGGGAGCCATTCATGGTGCACCCAAACTTCGGGACAGTATATAACACATGATATTTTACCGGGTAATCCCAAAATTTGTCAACAGAAGCGCACGTGAATTCTCTACATCCTCATCTCCTTTGCCAGCAAAATAGACACGTAACCCGCCGTACAGTCCAGCTGGAGTGGGAGGTGTCCGATTTGGCACGTTTTCGGAGTGCGGACCAATGCATGTTACCGCCGAGCCCCACCTATCACCATTTTCGCTGCCACCCGTTGGTTTAAATGCCGCGAGTTACGAGGACAACCAAATCCCAGCGAACCGATATGGTATGGATACAGATCCAAAGGACCATGTCGTGGCAGCTTGTTGATGGATATTTGTGTGGCATTCAACTCGGTTTAATGCTGTTCAATGCGCCAACGACTCCACACTTGATGCACGCATATGGTTCTGCATTCCGTCACCACCGTCCACCGCTGGTTCGAGTTTCCCGCTCAACCCTCCGCCGAACGCTGCGGGACTGCGACTTCGTGCCGTGGATACAGAGATCGCCTGGTATATTTCTAGGATGTTTGTCGCCTGGCTATTCGTGTTAACAGCAAATGCATGTTGTGGAAGGTATGATCGCCTGGTATGATTTAGTTCTTCAGCAATAATATTGATTTCTTGCTACGTTCGTACATTGCTCTGCATACCACGATCGTTAGTTCTTTAAAACCAGTTTGTATTGTTTGGTGCTCGTATATGAAACGAACTGATAGTATTATGTGAACATGTGTTGCAGTGGTGGGGAGGAGCTTGTTAAATCGACCCGGTATGGAAGTGCGAGATGCGGAGCGTGATTTCAACTGTGTTTATCAACACATCAAACACGTTTGGAAATTGTTTGATTCTCTTTGAGCGAATACAGTCCTTAGGGTTCTAATAGGTGAGGTTTTTACCCTCACTGAGGCAGTGATAGAAACTATTGCATATTTCTCTGTTCGACTGGTAGATTGTGTTATGTCTTCCAAGTTACGTGATTCCTTTTTTCATATTTTTTTACTCCTGCTGTTTCCGAAAATTACATTACTCTGAACATTAAAAAAAACTAGGTATTCCCAAAAATCTGTCAAAAGAAGCTCGTGAAGTTTGTATCATTTTACTTGTTGAATTAATATAAGATCTCAAGCAGAAAGGGAAAAATACCAACAATTTGTAAACACTGTCCTTTACAATATTTGATCTATTTTGCATTATTCCGCGCATGTATTGTGAATAAGATTCGGTATTTTGTATGATTGTTGCTTCTCTAAGAATTGGTTTATTTGGTTTGCTACCTGGCCAGATTTTAATAGTCCTTTACTCCATTAATCTTCGGCGAGCTATGTAAACTGTGTACCCTTTTGGAGGAAGCAAGATATTTGTATATTGAACCTCTTTTTAGTTATAGCAGGGTCTCGACTTTCACCTGAAGGTACCTGTCGTTCTGCTGCAAATACCATTTCTATTCTATCAAAGGAAATTCTTTTACCCAAACGCCTTCATTCTTCGTGTGCTGATATTTGAGCTAATTTGATGATTATGTGTACAACCATGTGTGTCATAATCCATATTTGATGATTATGAGTGACTGTAGAGCTCCTAAGTGAGCACATGCTGAGAGCAAAGGTGCCACAAAGGGCGAGTCATCTTTCACACCTGCCACTTGAAGTTGATAAAAGAGTGTCAGAGCCTCACCACTGTGTCCATTTCGAACATAACCAGAAATCATTGCGTTCCATGACACCACATCTCATCTGGACATTTTCTCAAATAATTGGCGTGCAGTCTCTATATCCCCACATTGTGCATACATAGATAAAAGGGCAAGTCATGACAGATACGTCTAAATTAAATCCATTTTTTATAATGAAAACATGAAGAGCCTTACCCTCTTGCAGAACTTTTAGGTTGAACTCGGTTCTGTTAATCTCTTTTGATATTTCCTTGTATATGGACGTTTCCATTCTTGTATCTATGTAACGTTAAGGACGTACTGAGATCCAAAGTAACGTCACCGCCATATGAGTATTTATATATATTTCCGTTTAAACATCACAGAATAAGGTTAGTGTCCATTGCATGGGAGGGGAGACAAATATCATGGTGATACTCGAACGTTAAAAAAACCAGTAATCACAAATAATATGTCAAAAGAAGTGCGTGAGAACTCTCTACACTCCATCTCCTTTGCACAACAAAATTAACCTAGTCCTTGAATCTCGACGTCCTTAACCTTCACTGTTTTGGCCTCATAATTTTGTTCTCGGTCATTTATACAGACCACCTCTGCGTTGGGAGCTAGTGATACTTAGCAGTGTATTACCTGGCTACTCGTTATAACAGCACATGCAGAGAGGAGAAGGTACTTGTGATTTCTTTCTTCAGCAATAATATTGATTGCTTCCTTCCTTCTGTACACTGTTATGTTCTTGTTTTTTAGATAGATAAATTGTTTGATTCTCTTTCAATATCTACAGTCCATACAGTTCTAATAGGTGAGGTTTTTACCCTCATTGAGGCAGTGATAGAAACTATTGCATATTTCTCTTTTCTACTGGTAGATTGTGATATTGGCTTCGGTTATTACAAGAAATGTCATTTACTATTTTCTTACTCGGTGTAATTTTCGTAAACAATAGGAGTTTAAATCTTTGAAAAAGGGTATCACATAACTTGAAGACATATATTCATTCAAAACATTTCGATTGTCCATTACAAAAACAGGCCATACAATATACTTGGGCCATATAACTACTATTACTATATTGTAGTTTTTAAATCGAAAGGCCAATTGATTACATCAAAATTCAGCCCTCAAAATTAAATATTTACTTTCGATAATATCATTTCCAAAATCCGAGGAATGGCGGTGTTGAATCTGCAATGAAGTTGAAGTCAAGGGGTGTTACTTTGCAATTGCATGCTATGTTGACATCCCTCACAAAGCGTAGTTGGGAATGGATCGTAACTTGGAGAAGCACTCACCCAAATGCAATATTATGTGTTGAAATCGATAAAGGGCAATGTATGCCCATTAATTCTCTTAACATTGGGTCTTTGATCAGAAAAGGATTAATTGACTACTCAATCTCCTTTTCCTTTCTAACTCTCTTCTTGCTTTTTCGAACTCCTTCTCCTTTATCTCTTGATCCCTTTGAATCCTTTCCTGTTCCTTTCTCTGTTCCCTTTCTTGCCTTTCAATCAACTTTTGGTGCTCCTTTGTTTTCCTTCTATATTCTTTTTCAATCTTTTCCTGCTCCTTCCTTTCCCTTTCAACAATTCGTTCAGCCTTCTTCTCCTGGATTTGTTCCTTTTTTCTTTGCTTCAATTCATCTATCTCTTTTTTTCTTTTCTCTTTCTCAACCAGAAGCTCCATGTACTGATCTGCGGTGATTAGTAGAGATTCCCTACTCAATCTTATACCTGAAGCACTATTTGACCTTGATGATTCTCTAACCTTTTCCACAGGGAGTTTCAAGAATCTACCAAGAGTTTTTTGTCCTTGGTCTGCCTCACAAGTTTGGTTTGAATTTGCTCCTAATACCCCTGCTGCCTCTAACTGTGAATCTGCATCATTGTCTTCAGCTTGATTGCCAACATAGTAGTGCACCAAATCTGAGTCATGAAGCAGTGTTGGATGAGAGGGTAAAGAGAGGCTGACCTCTTCATTATTGAAGTTCAAGTTTACGCCAAGATTAAGAGCTGCTTCTTTCATCCAATCAGGAGGGCTATCTTCTGTGGGCAGAGATAGTGATTCATCGATTTGATTAATTCTGTTTGGAGTTTCCAATTGTTCAGCAACACATTCATTTATATTTATCTCCTTCTGCTGAGGTTCTGATTCTTTCTCCAATTGTGTGTTAGGCACCATCTGAACATCTTCACTTTGCTGTAAATCAACCCTAGATAGATGAAGCATATTTTCTGCTACACCAGCATCATCTTGAGAAGATGTGTCAAATGTTCTGCTTGGTGCCATGTCTTCATCCAAGGCATTGGGATTAAGAGGCCATATACCTGTTCTTTTGAATCCTGCTTTAATGTTGCTAGGTGTAAGAGCCCTTTTGAATGCTTTGCTCCCTAACTCGGCTAATTCAGCCCTTTTCACATCTATCCCATGGTTTGCAACTATCCATTTGCGCCTCTCCTCCTTGAAGTATGTTTTGAATGGAGCAAAGACACTCACATCCAATGGCTGTAATTTATGAGAGGTGTGTGCAGGCAATGTTAACAAATCAATCCCCAAACTCCTGGCTTCTTGAATTGTCCCCAAAGCAACATGTGAACCATGGCCATCAAAAATTAGTAAATGCCTATTGGTAGGAGAAACTCCGCCAGTACATGTATGATGCAAAGTGATGTAACCAGTTCATGAATAAATCCTTTGTCATCCATGCATGTGATTGTGTTGCCATGCAAGCTCCGTGCTCACAACCTCGCAATATAATTTTCTAAATCGCTCTTCCCTTAAAAAGATAGAATCCTGGAATGCTTTGTCAAAGCAAAGATTTACACAACACAATATGGTAATCCATTCTCTGCTTTTTGGGATGATATATGGCACACTCCTACTACCCCTTTTAGCAAGAACTCTCATACCGCAGTTCCTTCCAGCTTGTAATCCTGTTTCATCACAATTCCATATTCGGTTTGGTCCATATGGGTTGGCCTCATAAGCTTTAGACAAATTAATGTAGAAGGAACTCACAATTGATGGCCTCAAACACACTGCTCGATCCTTATCAAGCCCTTCAGCTGTCCTTAATGTTAGATCCGGGTGTCTTTTTTTAAAACCTGCCCACCATGACTTACCCGGAAAACCATCCGTGAATGGGTTAGACCTTGTTTCGCAGATTTGTGCCACACATGTTTTAAGTTGTATAATTTCTAACCCGTGTCCCATGTCAGCCATTTCATGACACCAACTCACTATCTCCATCTCTTCTTCATCTGTTAGAATTGTTGGTGGACCCTTTCTTTTAGTGGTGGTAATGCCCATCAGCCAAGAAGTAAGGGTGGTCGCTGGTATACCCCATTTTTTTGCAGCAGCACGTGTAGAGTATCCATAATCTTCAACATCTTTCATGGCATTATTCATATCAGACTTGTTCCAATCAGATCTTGGCTTTGACACTTTTAGTGTTGAAGGGCTCACGCTTATTGCTTGGACATTTACTTCTTCATGTGGTGTGTCATTGGCATCTTGAGGCGGGGCATTGATAGCCTCTTCTTCATGCTCTTCACTTGGCGGAAATCTTGCTCCCCTAATTTTGGCACATGCTGGTCTTACTCTTTTGGGAAGCTGCCTTCTCCTCATGATGTCAATAATAACCTGCTAAGATAGATAAATTTACCAAACACATGTAACTTACTACAATGAGATTTTTAGAATATTGAATCAACTAACGTAAAAGAAGTGCAGCCATTTGATATGAGTGCCTATGTTCTGAGCAATGTAAACTTCAAAGATCAAAGGTGAAAATGTGTCTAGTACAGAGGATGGCAATGTTATAGAAAGAAATACAAATTTGAAATTATGACCAAATGTACATCTACATGAAAAGGCAGCATGCAATATAGTTGAAAGCTTCCTTTTAGTGTAGATGAATATTCACAAGTAATTCCGAGCTAAATTAATGAAAGCTGTAGATGTATGTGTACATGTAGATTTATATTTACAAGTAATTCCAGGATAAATTGAAGAAAGATGTATATGTATACTTACAAGTAATTAGAGGAGGGGAGCCAGTCATGGTGCATTACCCAGTAGTGGTGAGGGTAGTTGACATATTTGACTCCAGTTTTTGCACAGTAAAATATTAATAATTGAATGAATACTATAATTACTATAATTTTATAAATCAATATACTACATGATAGGTGGGGCTCGGCGTTAACATGTATTGGTCCGCACTCCGAAGACGCGCCAAATCTGACACCTCCCACTCCAGCTGGACTGAACGGCGGGTTATGTGTCAAGTTTGTTGGCAAAGGAGATGAGGATGTAGAGAATTCACGTTAGCTTCTGTTGACAAATTTTGGGGATTACCCGGTAAAATATCATGTGTTATATACTGTCCCGAAGTTTGGTTCGTGCTGCCTTTTCATGTAGTTGTATTTTGTATGCTTCATTCTCATGTAACTATATATTTAATGCTGCTTTTTCCTGTCCTTGTATATTCTGTAGCTGTATTTTTACAAGTAGATGTATATTTCGTGCTGCCTTTTCACGTAGTTGTATATTTTATGCTTCATTCTCATGTAACTGTATATGTAATGCTGCTTTTTCCTGTCCTTGTATATTCTGTAGCTGTATTTTTACAAGTAGATGTATATTTCGTATATATCTATTTGTAAATATAGAGCCATTCCTTAATTTAGCTGGATTTTTTTGTAAATATACGTGTACAGAGCATACAGTTAGTTGTAAATATGAAATACAGATTTCATTAATATAGTCTAGAATTACTTGTTAATATACATCTACATGAAAAGGCAGCATAAAATATGAAATACAGATTTCATTAATATAGTCTGGAATTACTTGTTAATATACATCTACATGAAAAGGCAGCATAAAATATGAACTAGCAAGGGGAACATACATCTACTTGGAAATGTGAAATACAGATTTCATTAATATACTCTGGAATTACTTGTTAATATACATCTTACATGAAAACGCTGCATAAAGTATGCACGGTGGGTTACATGTCACATTTGTTTGCAAAAAGTAGATCAATGGGTATGTAAGAATTCTCAAGCGCTTCTTTTGACAGATTTTTGGGATTACAAGGATTTTTACAGGCTCCCCTCCCATATATAGATTGACAAAAAAATTAAAATAAATTGAATGTGCATCAATATAACAACAGAGGTAAGAACTTACTATGTAGCACTATGATGTGGAATACCAGTTGATTACTGCAGCTTGGCACTGTAATTGGCATGCACTAGCAAAATAACTCTTAACTGAATAAAATTTTAGAGCAGTTGAGGAACTGGATTTATAGGAGATATGAAAAGTGTTGTAGTTGAGTGATCCTTGTGCTTTTTTTTTATTGGGTAAAATTGGTTGATCCTTGTGATTGTTTTTGATTGGTTGAAACTGATAGGGGTGGATCAAGATTTATGATATTTTATTTCAATACTCATATTTGAAGTTCAATTTGATTTGATTTCTCATTTCAATTCAGTCTTTGTTTCTTGAGCCTCACATTTGTTAAAAAATGCAGGTATGTCATTAATGGGAGTAGCTGGTACAGAAAAGGGTGAGAAAGTTAATGCTTAAAAGACAACTTGTATTTGAAAATGGTGCACTTTGGACTTCTTGTTGTGAGAACCTGGGCCAAAGTGTGTGCATGACAAGACTTTTTATATTGTAAAATGGGAACTTAAATTATATGAATATTGACATCAAGTTGATATGATGATGTGCTATCAATTTTGTATAGGGATGAAATACAATTATATATCCTTGTATTAAATACATATTGACTTTAAATTTGGCAAACATGGGAGTACAATAAATGTTATTTTATGTTTAAAAATTATATTGACTAGTCTATTGTTGATATATTCATAGCTGTACATGAAAAGTGACAGACACATCAGTTTTGAAGATTGTTTGTACAATTATAGGATAGTATTCATTCTAGAGTTAATATTTTACTGTGCAAAAACTGGAGTCAAATATGTCAACTACCCTCACCACTACTGGGTAATGCACCATGACTGGCTCCCCTCCCTACTCATGCCAAAAGGCGGCTTTGGACTTTAATTTGAAGTTGCGCGGGACTAAGTAAATAACCTTAAACTAGCAATCAGTATATGAGTTGCAACTACGGAAGAGAATAATAGGGGAAAGTTCATTTTTTTGTCTAAAAATATATCAATCTCACTTTATTTTAGGGGTGTGTGAAGCGGAGGACCGTAAAATGTAATTCATTCTTTGTATTTTTAGTAATTTATGTAGCATTGTCTTAATATATGTGTCTTAATATATTAGGGAGATAACTAACATAAACTTAACAGAAAAGCATGTAAAATAGGTGATACACCAATTGTGTTGGGGATCTATGACTACACAAAACACACTAATTGACTCTTCAAGACATGAAAATAATCACTTCATCTGTTGTTTGATTGACTTCTACACTCACAAAAGGCATTAACAAGTTGTTGACAAAGGATGGGAGGGAAAATTTGAGGTCTATTCCACTTCCAAACTAGTCAATAAACTAACATGCACTTGAAATGATCTGCAAAAGCTTCAAAACCACTTAATGGAGGTGTTTAAGACTCATGAGCATGCAAAGGAAATAAAACATTCACTAACACATACCAATGAACTTGTTGTAACACACTTCAAATCAGCTGCAAATGGAGGAAATCAATCTTTTATTGCATCAAATAGGTGTTGGAGTACAAAATCTGGCATAGCCTAGGCATGTCAAAATCATAAACCCCCGCCTTTAAGCTTAAAAAACAAGGGTACATATAGCAAAAGAAAGAGGAGTTGACTTAACTCACTCTCACAAGTACATCACTTCAATTTCAGTTCAAGACTCCAATTGAGCTAGTTGGAGACAAATTCAATGTTAGCTATTTTTACACTCTCATGCATGGTTTGACCCCTTTGCAAATAAATACAATTTCTAATAATAATCATTGCAATTAACATATGCATAAGGTTTACAAAGTCTAAAATTGGGTTGCATGGTCTATTTCCCAACTTGTTGAGTTCGGTCAAACTCCTTGTTGACCTTAGTCAACATTCACCTTGCAAAAAGTAAGGTATTCTTGGGCATTCTTAGCAAATTTTAAGGTAATAATTTGGTCTTGGGCACATGCATTGAGCTAATTATGGTTATTTTGACTTTGGTATAAACATGCATAATTATCGCCCCCTACATGTAAATAATAATGATTAAAACAATGCAAAAATCCCACTCGTAGCATTTTGATCAAGCATGATTGGGTTTCAAAAAATAAGTGATTTTAACCATGGTTAAAATTACCTTGGTTTCCCCTTTTCACGAATTAGGGTTAAAACCCTAATCTTAATCATTTTGCACTTGAGTTTTCTCATTACGTCAATGGCGGAGGCTACACTTTGTGGGAAAACTCTATCATGGATGATGGGCGGTTCTGTTTCATTGTGTGCGAGTTCTACTTTTGTTTTCTCTGCTGAGTTGGTGTTGACCATTTTGGTTACCATTGGAAGGGGTACACAAAAAAATTATTGAGTTGCTTAGTTTTAACAGACAGAGGTATAGCATACGGGTTACCAATGACTTGAAGTGTTGTTCTACGATGCGATTCCACACATATGATGTCATTCCGGGATATCATCTTCACTAAGATGATGCATCAACCATGGACTATTGTTGTGGGACCTTGATGGAGATGGGAATGACATCACACCTTTAAAGTACATACTTGGAACAACAACTTAAGTTATAGATTTAGGGTGTTAAAGGAAAGTGCGCTTTCATCAGGTGTTATTACTTGTGTTCTTGATCATCAAATAAAGGTATAATCAATTCATTTTAATCCCTTGTGATTATATGAGGTTGTATTATGGTATTGAGTTTTAGAGGTTCATTTTAGATTATGTAACTAAAAATAAATGCAAAAGAAACACTATACAACTCATTACTTAAGGCAATTGCATATATTCATAAGGAATAATTGTACAAAGATCCCACACAAGCCATGGGATAAGGTGATAAAGCAAGAATGCATATAAATATGAAACTAGAAATATAAATGGGGAAAGAAAACTTGTCATTGCTATGTAGACGAGGCCATTTCCTTGCAAGTTGTTGCTTTCCAATTGTCTTCATCGGTATTCTTCATTGTACCTAAAAAAAGAAAGGAGAAAGGTCGAGCTCGGGGTTTTATTTGCCTCATTATATTTTCAACTTCAAAAATACATGCATTCTAAATTTCATAAATGAAAGGATGTCAAGATTCATGGAACTAAAAGGAAACATTCCAAGTACAAAACAAAATAGACATACTTTCGTGACAAAGGTTTGCATGGTTGCAATGTTCATCAAGGAATCAAGCACAAGATTGTTTCAAGTTTAAGCATATGATTCAATAAATATGAAGTACATGTGTTTATCATGTTACTGATCTAAACAACTATGAATTTGTAACATTCATCAAACTTTCAAGATATAGTTATAACCATGTGTATGCATGTGATTGAATTAATCTAAGCTAATGAAAGGAAACTAACACCAAGTAGAATCCTAACTTAGTTAATCAACAACATAAACATCATGATAAAGCTAAAAAGGAAAAGCTTAACTAATATGCATCAAACATTAAAACATTAAATGCAAACCAATCCTTTGATATTTGGATGTGCTTTGTAATTGTAGATACTCCTTTAGTGAGTCGAATGTAGCCATGTGCAATCAAAGGAAATTCTCCATGGAAGAGGAAGAGATCTCACCAATATGGCTTAATTGCCATGTTTGGTTCTTCTCTTACTACTCTTTGCCAAGTAGAAGATGGAAATGGTTGCTTGATCAATAAGCCTTCCAAGATTGAAATGCTCTTATCATATGCAAATGTCTTACAAGGACATGGTGTAAATTTGGACAAGGTGTACTAGGTTCTTTATATAGCTTTCCAATTTTGGAGAAACTTGCAACCTAGTGAATGTGGGATAAAGGTAAAGTAGAAATATAAATGGATAAATATGATTAGAAGATATTAATAAAGGATTAGCAACTCATGGGAGTTGGAGATGATTTAATTAATCAATTAGGATTAATTAATAGACCAAGATAAGCTTAAAATCCATTTGGAGGTGATTTAGAAGGAAAATAGTAGAATTTGAAGGGTTTGAAAGGGGATTTAACCAATAAGAGGGTTTATTGATTAAATAAAAGATTAAAATGCTTAATTAATTAATAATAGTTAATTAATTAATTAAAAGAGGATTATAACCAGAAAGTATCGTTACAGGATGGGGAAGGCTAGTTAATTAACGGAGTGTCGTTAATTGACCGAAATGAAGGGGAATGTTAGCTAATTAGCGAGAAATCACTAATTATAATGAAATGATAGAAAATAGGATAAGAAGTGCAATTTTAGTATTAAAATTGTGTAGTCGATTTAGGTGTCTACATTTCCCCTCTTTGATGTGGTGTAAGCAAAAGAATAAAACAAAGCTAACAATGAGTCTAGTTATTTTGCTTCTTGTAATTGGTCAAATAAATGCATGAGAATGGAAACCAAACCACACACACACACACAATAAACAATGCAACACAACTGTTAATAACAATATCAAACTATCACCCTAATGTGTTCCTATGGTTTTGGATTTTGGATGCTCTAATTAATCTCCAAACGAAGAAATGGTGATGCTACCAGTAAGTTTGGACACAAGGAAATATTTTTAATTTGTAGATCTCAAATGGAAAATTAGTAGATGTTTCATGCAAAATCTTCCAAGATCATTTGTGAAGGAGATGGACTATTATTTATAATTGTAGGAGAGGCCATGGAGTGGTTGAAGGTTGTTAATGAAGTCATGAATGCATATTCTTAAAATAACATTGGAGGAAGTTACAACAGTTCAAATGGATTGAATATCCATTGAGGGGCAGTAAATTTCTTTTTTTATTCAATGAGGTGGTTGTACGTGCAACTTTGTTGCCCCACCTTTGTAGGATTCTAGAAGTGGAGTTGAGTGGGGTGACTAGGATAGTGAAGTGGAGTCCAAGTGGAGGATGAGTAGGAAAATAACCATTTAAATTAAATTATCCAAGGGTCATAAGAGTATAGTGTAAGTGTAATTAGAATTAATTTAATTAATTCTAAAGAGATGTAAGCATGATATAACTAATTTAATTAATTCTAAAGGAATGTGATAGATTTAATTGTCCTAGATATCTCTTGTCATACATTACCTTGTTAGGGTAGGTCATTCTTTATTCTTTGGTGTCCTTAGGTTCATATTGATCCTTCGATTCGTGACCATTTATTGTTTGGTATTCTTTGTAACGATTTGACATCGTTACGCCACTTGGTTTGTCCTAGGGCCCATGTTTTCCAAATGTCTAGCTAGTTTCCGTTGTGCTACCCAAATCGACACAGGACTTCCTTCTAATTAAAGGAGTTCAATCGCACTATCTCGGTCTAGACATTTGTATCCCACAAATGCCAACAATGACCAACTATCGTGAGGTTCCTTATACGTATGACACTAAGGAATCAAAGTTTTGGCATTCCCATCAAAGGATGCCCATCACGGCTAAGCCTCATTTGGTTCTTCACGCTAGAGAACTCGATCGGGTACCTTGTTCCCCACCTTCATCTCATAGTCGATGGTATGGTTTGGATGCTTTTGATCCAAATTATTATTCAGTTCCCCCACTCTTCTTCTAATTCCAATCCAAACTATTCTTCTGATTCTTCGAATTCACCTCGGTCTTCTGAAGATTCTCATCAGAGCTATTCACCTCATTCGACTCTTAAGTCATAGTTCTCCCTCTCTTCGCAGACTCCCTTATCACCACCTAAATGGTATCTTCATTAAAGATTCATGCGGCTCCAAGATCCATCAATCAAACATCTAATTTGGTTCTTAAGTCACAATCCTCCCTTTCTTTGTAGGACCTCCCTTATTTGCCGCCTCGACAACCTCTTCCTCCATTGAAGATCTAGGTGAATCCAAATCCTTCTAAGTCGACTCCCATGCCGCAATCATCTTCTAAGTTGAATCCCATGTCGCAACCATTAAATTCGACACTTGATCCGTAAACTTCTACTTTGGAACTCTACGAAATCACACAATTATGTTGTTCTACTTTCAACTTTGGAAAATGACAGTTTTGATGAAGATTAGAGCTTTAGTGACTGATTAACTAGTGCTTAGGACATAATTGTAGAGAAATGCTAAAGAATTCTACACACAACACAAGAATTTTTATCCTGGAAACCCCCAATGAGGGAAAACCAATCGGGAAGGGAAACTGCTCTTTCTTCCCACTTGTATTGGCCAATTAATCAAATTTTACAGATTACAATAAGTATGAAAAGAAGCAACAATGTAAACCTTCTCTCCAATTACTTGCTTGCTCTATTTTCTTACACCTTTCTCCTATAATTCCACTCCAGCACTAAAGAATCTCTTCTCACTTTCTCACATATTAATACTTTGCTTCTCGATCTCTTTAGATCTTTGAATGATCAATTATCTTGCTCCTCCTTATATTTATAGCCTTCTCCCATGTCCTCCCATGCACTAGAGAATGGGAAAGGTCAGGGAGGGAAGAGACACATCGAGGCACTTCAAATTCACGTCCATTTGTACTCCATTCTTCTTTTTGTTTAGAAGTGTCAGGACTGTCGCCCGATCAAACCGGAGGTTTTGCAACCACCACTCTACACGCAAGCAACAGCCTTAAAGAACCTCTGTTTACCTTATTTTCTTAAGTTTCTTCATTCCTCCTTCTTAGTTATGATGAAAATGATGAAGTGGTGTGTTTTTTTGGATCCCTATGGATCGAGACACCTATGTCGCATTCTTCTAAGTCGACACTTACATCGCGATCATCTAATTCTACTCCTACATCACAATACCCTACCTAGATGACTGATCCTATTGCTCTACCCGCAATATGTCATCTTATAGGCAAACCTATACCAATCAATTCTAAATCTACATCTTCTTCTACTCGTGAGACATCTAGATCCAAATCTACTTCATCTCTTGAGTCATCATCTTCTCAATCTTCCACACCTATTGGACCCATTTCTTCTAGTCAACCTCCCATGGTCGAAGAACAAATACCCATACCAATCGATTCATTTCAAAATGAAGAAGTGATCACATAAATCATGGGGTCACACGATGACATTCCCTAGAGGATCACAATCAAGAATGTTATTTATACCTCGATATGTTTGCGTATTGTGGGGAAGAGGTTGATTATGTTGGTCAGACCATAGAGGAAGACCCTAGGATCATCGAACTTGATCCTCCTCTTATTCTTTTGTCTTCACATTCTTCATTATGTGATGAAATTCTTGGGTCTGGTATTGATCCATGACCTATCTTCTCATTACCCAATATTTCTTTATCTATCAAGATTCCTCCATCGCAATCTCACTTTGGGTTTTCTACCCAAGAGCCCATTGTGCGCTTCTATATATGGGGCACCTCCAAGTAGCCCTTCATCATCTAGTTGTGGCTCACCTTCTAGTAGCCCATTTTCATCTATCTCAGGGGGCCACATTCTAGTAGTCCCTCATCTTCTATGTTGGGGGAACATCTTATAACCCCCTCATCTTCGATTCTTGGCCACGTTCTATTAGTCCATCCTCTTCCATATATGGAACACCTTCAGGTAGCCCTTCATCTTCTCCCTGTCTATGGGACACCTCATAGTAGCCCATCATCTTCTATCCATGGACACCTCTCCAGCGGTCCCTCATCTTCAATCTTAGGGCCATATCCCTGTAGCCCTTTATCTTCGGGCTATGGGACACCTCCTAGTAGCCCATCCTCTTCAATTCTTGGATTGTATCCTCTCGTCCATCACATTGTCCTATCAATGATTGTGGCTAGCCCACCGTAATTTTTCCCATCAATTCTATTTATCCACTTTCTTCTCCCACTTCTCGAGATCAAACAAGTCATGTATCAAATTACAAGATACCCAAATGGTTCCCTGTCGATGGAAAAGTGACCAGCGAGCATGGGAATCTACAAGTAACTCTTCCTCACACCCGACCTCCCGAGGTCGTGCCGAGACAACCGGTGGGGATGGAATATACGTGGGGTGCAAATAAACTACTTAGGTAATCGTATGTCTTCAACACGTAATAATGGAATCTACGAATCTAAGGCAAAGAAGGCCCTCCTAACCTGAACCGGTGTGATAGATCATTCGGTGAGGATAGGTCAAGGCTCCAATCAATATCGAGTGATCCGATCTATGGATTGTGGGATACGTGGAAGATGACCTGTGGGTGCTTCGTATATATCTCCCGACAAGGTCATGAAAATGGAATGGCTAAATGTGTAGTGGATCTTTTGGTGTTTTATGGACGATTCTCTGGTCTAGTCCAGAAATCTTTAGCTTGATTAGCTGCTACGTTTAATAATGATAGTTGTGTGATAATTTCGGCGGAAGAGGAGAGGACCTAAACACCAGCGTTCACAAGCATTTGTCAATATTTGATTGATTTGTAGGCCTGTTGGGTTGTGGGACCTGTGGATCACAACCGTAAGTTTGTGGTTCATTGTGGACCTCCTATGGTCATATGAAGAGTCAATCCTAATTACGAGTATCCAAGAACCGTATGTCTTTTTCGGCCTCTACGTTTAGAACTAGAAGTTGCACGATTTTCTCGAAGTACCTAATAGGTGTTCTGGCAATTTGGATACATAAGCTAGTGTCTATATCAACGAGGAGGTCTCCTGCGTTTGGCTATGGGACTAGTGGATCACAACCCAATGTTTCTCTCTTCGGTCCTTTTACGGTCATACGAATATCTATCAAGGCGGTCTATAATTTGGCTAATTTGACAATAACGTGTGTGCTTTGTCATCTTCTATGTTTAATCCTCTTAGTCAGAAATCTTGACTTCTTGTAGGTCTGTTGTTGTTCGGAGACCCGAATTATGAGATTTTGGTCATGTAAGTTATTGTTGCAACAAGATTTGGTTGAGGCACGATTGGCTCAAAAACATATTCCCTAGGCTCCCCAGGTCCCGTGATTGTCATACAAGATCAATATAAACTTAACTGAAAAATAAACTAATTATGCAAGATTTATCTACAACATATATATATTCCTCTATTTTTTGTATTTTTGATAGAATTTTTAATAGAATTGAAAGAGCAACTAATCTAATATATTTAAAATGACAACTATAACAAAATTAAAACAAGCAAGGTAGCCCGGTATAGCTATTTACCTATGCAATTGTGAGTTTATCCTAAATAACTAAATAATTGATTAACTTAATTGAAAGACTCTCGATCTTACCTCAGAAGTGAGGAATGAATCATAGTTTCTGAGAAACTATCAATCCCCACAGCTTCCTCGGAAATATCGAAAATGAAATTTAACTGAAATGAAATATTTCACTACATTATTTGATATGTTTTAACTAGAACTTTGTGACAGATAAAACTGGAATTTGCATAACAAAGGCGAATCCAAAGGTAGTGTATGACTTTGTCCCCTCATAATGATCTCCTCGTTCCTTCGTGTTCACGTGAATCTAGAAGAGTGTGTATATGTTAGCATCAACAAAAGAAGGTATTTGAACAATGGCAGCTTTGGATATAGACTCGAATATAATGCGAGTAGGAGAGGGACAACGCAAGTGACAGAGCTTGGCGTATGCAATTCCTAGCGGGATTTATTGTGGGAATACAACACAAGTGTACCGAGAGATTCTAGAATCTACCTTCTGTGAAGAACACAACCTGCAACTCTAATGGATTCAATCTACAAATGACACTACTCTTGCTCTAAACTAATTTGTATGAACAACAATGAACAAGACTGAAGTAAGAAGATCGAATGGCTTCTAACAGCAAAGGAAAAACTAGCATGGATGCAAAACATGAAAAAAATGAATTCTAAGCAAGAAATTGAAAGACTTAACAATGGAAATGAGAAGTTTAGGGGCCATTTGCTTAAAAACAAGCTGGCTATTAATAGATTTCACATTCACCCAAAGGTAATTCCTATTAGAACTCTTTTACCATTAAACAATGAAGAAACACTATTCTAGGGAACATAAAACATTAATACGAGCTAAGGCGGTTGAGAAAAGCTGGTAAATGTTGAAAAATTACGCAAGTCGTGATCAAAAGAACATGCTAGAGAACGCATAAAGGACCGCCACCCTGAGCAGGGCGGCGGTTATAGGACCGCCGCCACTGGCGGTGGCGGTTTAAATCCTTGAAGGTCAAAAAGCTAGAAAAAGAAAGGCAGAGGATAAAGCAAAGTACACAAAGCTTAGACAAGGTGCTTGGGATGCTAACATACACTTGGCGAGCTTTCCTAGATTCCGAACACCTTGCGAGGTGAC